>CM057812.1:11573933-12173933 GCA_030067965.1 Latrodectus elegans
ACAGTCGCTCGGACACCCTCCTACTTTTTCAACGATTGAACGAGTGTTAAGAAAATATATGTTTCAGTTTTGAATGAAATCAAAATCGAAATTGATGGTCTACTTTGGCTATAAATATTCTATAGGAAAAAAAAAATTCCGGTATAGATATTTGAAGTTTAATAGGTAAGCAAGATAATTCCAACGGAGTGAAAAACGATTTTTAGTCCTTTGGGTTTGGCAACCCTGTACATCATACTCCGAGAGCCGAGAAATGTTCGTTAGAATTCGTTTTAGTTTGTTACCCATCTCCCGTTGTTCAACAGTGGCTGGAATCGAACCCGATACCCTATGCTTCGGAGAGCTTTTTCTTTCTATTAGGCCGAGGTGAGCTCTATCAGATGTTTTATCTCATTTTTAAACGAAAAATAATTTTTTAGAAAATTTAAAATTATTTTTTTATTACTTCTATAAAATTAATACAATAATTGTGCCCATTCCATAAGATTTTCATTCGATATATTAATTTTGTGCGACAAGGTATTACAAGAATGCATAACCCCACAAAAAATAGCTTAGTATTTAAAATCTTTTGTACAACATATTTTTTTAATTAACACTCCATATTACACTTTTGATAAATAATGTCATTATTTATATATCACTAAAGGAAATCACGGAAGATTTTCAAGTATCCACCAAAACAACTTGTTTTCAAGTGAGTTATTTATTAAATAGCTTGAATCGTAATAGTTTGACGCCTTTAGACTGTTACACGTCGCTTACAGACATCCAAACCTTTGCGAAAACAGCGGAGAAATGTGACGGATTCGCATGGACTAAAGATAGAAACTGGAAAATTCCCTAGCACCCTCCTCCTAAAATGCAAAGAGATGTAAACAGCAAATTAATTGCTAGGGTTGAATCCATGAATTCTTTTGCTTTCCCATTTTTGAACTTAAAAAGATAGGGTACTTTCTATTAGAAAAGGGGGAAAAAACAGGTTTTGCCATAAAAAAGTTTTAAATTGCGCATCACCCAGTCTACTGAGAATAGACGATTATGAAAATAAATGAGATAGACGTATGAAGAAGTAAAATTTAATTGATGTTTATAAACCCTGACACACATATGTCTTAAATTCATAAACTGAATTTTTTAAATTTAATTTAGTTTTATTAGTTAATTAAATTTTTGTTGTAAAACAAGTTTACCTTTACAATTACATCCCAAAAATAATATACTTTCCTCTAATATTAAATTTAATTATAGACACAAAAACATTATTTCGCCAAAATAATTCTATTTTCCTTTCAAAAAAAACAATTATTCAATTTCACGCAATATATCTAATTTATTTCGGTTATAAATTTATAATTTAAAAAAGAAAGAATAATTGAATTAATTTTTTTAAAAAAATAAATGTGTTGCTTACATTTGAAATAATAGTAATAAAGCAAAAAACATGTATTTTCGCTCTCTGATTTACGCTCATTCAAGCATAAAAATGTAAAGCTACAATTTTTTTATTCGATAATGTGGCATGCAGTTGTGTTTTATAATCATGGTTATATTTGCGAATATCAACTTCTGTTTGTGATAACACACAATAGTGAGTAACTAGGGACATCTATGTGGGGAAACTGGAAATAAAATCGCTCATTTAGGATGGATTGAAAGAAAATGTATGTGGTTTCTTTTAATTAATTGCGTATAATAGATCTATATTTATCTGGATTGAAGTAAAAATAAAATAATAATTAAATTATGCGATTAGAACTTTTTTTTAACGAAATTAATGAAAACATTCTTTAAATAAGACGACAAAAAGAAATATTCTTAAAAAAAGTAGAAATTTTCGATAAGAAAAAAAAAAATTAATTATAAGAGAATAAATTTCTAGTAATATAAATGGTAAAAGTTAAATATTAAAAAGAGAGAAAACAGCACAAAGGAAAATGAAATTCAGTTTAATAAATAGAACACAATGAAAAGTGAAATCATTGTAGTTTATTCAAGTTTTCATAAATACATATATCTAAAAATTTTTGTGTTTTGAAATTAATGAGGAATATTTAAGTTATTCTGATTACATATAATGAATAAATTAAAAACTTGTCCTTTTCTTTTCAGGAGAACAAGTGTAAAGTTTTGTAAATAATAAATACACAAATGAACTGTTCTTGACGCTATATTCACACACACACACATATATATATATTATAAATATACCACGTTTTTCTAACGTCATACATATAGAGACATATAAGAATTATGCAGAAAATTCTATTTTGGTAACCCTAGTATTTACGTCATCTTGGCAATATTTCTTCATCGCCAAACAAATTCAGAATTTGGAATCATGGATTAATCGACACCTGTGCCAAATTAGATACAATGTAAAAAACAATAAAACTAGTAAGATAAAATTTAAAATCATTGAGGACGAAACTATATACAATACAAAGAATAGGAGGAAAGCATAAGAACCCACGTCTTCATCAGGAGGGATATGGGCAGCTATGCAAATTAAACACTTTTTTCTGAAATGCTCGAAGGACATATGTCTAATGATCTTCGGGCAATTCTCCCGAAGAGTGTTTGTATAAAAAGAAAGAAGCATAAAGATATTAATTTAAAAAATTTTAGTTATATATAAAGATATTAAAGTAAAAAAGTGTATGAGAGAAAAGTGTAAAAACTCACAATACAAAAAACAACAGATACAGTTTCAAAATACCAATGCCAGCAAATCATAACTATTTAAATATTGGAATAAAGATAAAGTTTCAACAAGTAAATTTAAAGTTGAGATAAAGATATAGTTGCCAAGAGTAATTAAATTTTAAAAGTTTAAAGAGTAGTTTAGAAACATGTATTGAATTTAAAATTAAATTGTGCTTAAAAAGATTTAAGGTTACTTTATACTAAAAAGATTTTAAATGAAAGTAGGTGTGTTTTTTCTGGATTCTTGTAAGAACTTTAATGCTAGGGTGGCCTTTCTGTAGTTGTAAAAACTATGCTTTATTTCAATCTTACAAGCGATTCTCTACTTCCTACATATTTGAAAATAAAATTGGTTAGAATTTTATTGTCTTTGAGATGATCAATTAAACGTTTTACTTGATTCTTAAGGAATTTATGATTATTGCAGACAATGCAAATGCGATTTAGTTATATATACATATATATATATATATATATATATATATATATTATTTATAATGCATACATATATACATTTTTTAAATCAAATATCAGGAAATAAATGGATAAACAAATTTGCCATGAAATTATATATATATATATATATATATATATATATATATATATATATATATATATATATATATATATATATATATATATATATATATATATATATATATATATATATATATATATATATATAATTTTAAATAAATACATTTAAAGTATATATTTAATTTCATGGCAAATTTGATCCATTTATTTTCTGATATTTGATAAAAAATGTATATATGTATGCATTATAAATTTTGTTTGCACTTATCTGTTAAAAATGAATCGAAGCTTTTAATAGATATTTCTTTAAATAGAAAGTGCATGTAGCATTTATTTAATCAACACCTTTATCTCTAAGCAAATACAATAATAATATAAGGAAACAGTCAGACCTTCATTTAAGAGAACTTAAGGGAATAAAATGAAAGAGAGCATTAAAAACGGAGTGATTTGGTGACAAATCTTAATTTACAAAGTAATATTCACTGATGTAGAACATATTTCCAACAGGAATATTTCAACCTTGTATTCATTTAAATAAAATAAAAAAGTTTTGAATTTTAAAAAAATGCAAAATATATGCTTTAAAATGTACTTTTTTTTAAATTATAAAAAAGAACGCCTCAATATAGTAATAAAAAAAAATTTCGTCATTTACTAACTTAATGTTCAGATAACTTCTTAATTTTTTCTATAACCTTATAACGCTGTTAATCTACTTCTAATTTCCGCGAGTAACTTTTTTCCACAATATTTGATGCTGAATTTAGTTTCCTTAATACAATTTTAATTTCAGCTCTTAATTTAATTACTAACTGGATTTTTATCACGATTAGTTAGGCTCTGCGTCTGGTTCCAGATGGACAGCAGTCTAGACTTTTCTTGGAAGCATTTTTTTGAAGAAATTAATGAACGAAAAACTAGATAAGTTTAATAGGAAGAAATTAATTTTGTTGTAATAATTATCGAAAAATCGCACGGTGCTGAAACAAATGTTCAACTTCAAAGCACATTTTATGCACAGAATCTGAAATAAAACATGAAATGTAATATGTTTAAAAAGTGTCTGGTAAAATTTTACTCAATACAGATAGATTTTGCAACTGAAATGGCGTTGATTGTAATGAATGCCGGATAAATTTAATTCTTGAAATATGCAGTCCCTGGCGTGAAAACTGAAAAGCGCGCCAAACCTGTACAGGAACCTAAGATTTTACCTGAAAGCTGTATGGAAGAGTGATTACAATTTAGCGTCATAAAATAATGCCGTACAATATTT
The DNA here is from genome assembly GCA_030067965.1 of Latrodectus elegans. Lineage (NCBI taxonomy): Eukaryota > Metazoa > Arthropoda > Arachnida > Araneae > Theridiidae > Latrodectus > Latrodectus elegans. Next base: position 11,578,456 of record CM057812.1, read on the forward strand.
CCTTATTTTACAATGAAACTGTAACAACTGTCTAAATAAAATAAAAGCATAAAAAATTAGTTTTTAAAAAAATACTACTTATTTTGTTCATTAGAAAAAACAGATTCTCTTCTTGATTGTTAATAATACATTGATATATTTTTGTACTATATTAGTTTCAGAAAAGGCAAGAAAAAAATCGGTTTATTACGTAGTACTCCGTTGACAGTTTTCGCCAACAAAATATATGTCGCCAAATGTTGCGCTTTGATATCAAAAAATGCCATCTTCTTTTATGTAACTCTGATTAACATTATCTAGCAGTTTCCAATATTTAGAGTTGTTAACCATAAAGAGTAGTTGTTTTTTCGTTACAGTTGAGATCCTGAGTTGGCCACTTTATTACAATTCTCATTGGTTTAAAATATCCATGACGTCTGATAACGTTTCATCCATCCAATTCTATGGTGAACTTCGTCTTGTTTGCTGCCATTCGAAGAATGCGATTTGAATACAGGCAGCAAAATGGTCGACATGTCGGATATATGACGCCTTCTCATTAGGATATCGTAATTAAATATGTAGAGCCCCTTAATTACACAGGCTGACACATGAGATTTTCGCTGTTCAAATCTTGGAGACAATAATGTATCTCTATCGAGATTTTTCTAACTGCCTTGAGAAATTCAAGAATTTAAAACAAAATTTTGCAATATAACATTGTACATGATCCATAAGTAAATTTTGTGATCCATTAAATAATAGAAATAGTTACATTAAAACCATCAATATTCGAAATTATTTTATCACTCTTACGGTTTACGACTTTTCTTTTAAAATCGTTCTTTCGGCGAAGTCTATGTTCTCTCATTTTAATAAATAAACTTGCGTGTCAAAAAGTTACACCACTATCCTGACGATAAATACATTTTATTAACTAGAAAAGTTTATTTAAAATGTAATTGAGTTTAAATTTAATATATTATTTACATACTACCTTGTTCGAAGTGTTTATTATTTAAATTATATTTGAATTATAAGAGTTTGTACACTTTTTTATTTTGTGTCATGTATAGTTATAATTTTGTATTTTTCTGTCTTCATCAAATAAGTTTAATAAAAAATAAAATCAGCAAATAATTCTTTAAGACTTATTTTAGATTACATTAATTTTTATGAGTACAAAATATTTATATTATTTGTTTTATATATATATATATATATATAAAGATATATATATATATATATATATTTTATATTTGGTTTTCGCAAATTACGAAAATAATATATTTGAATGCTATGCAGAAAATATTGATTGTAAATAAATCTTTCAATTTTCTTTTATTTGAATATTATAAGAAGAAAATGTATGTTAAGATAAATATTTTAATTATACTGTTAAAATTTTGTGTATATATAAATATAGTTTTATATCAGAGGTTTATAGTGTAATATATAAAATAAATAAAATAGAATAGATATATAATAAAAGAAAATATCAAAAATATTATCGAAGAATATGATAAAAGAAAACATATAAAGAATATAATGCAAAGAAAATTAACTTTAAGTTAATATATCAATATTATTTCTGCCCACAATATATTGAAAAAAAAACTCCTTGTATATAATTATTATGATTTTCTTATTTAATACCAGAGCGTATATATAGTGAAAGGATGTATTTCTCACAAATTATATAGTGTAAATATATATTGTTCACTGGTTAGTAATAACATATTCTTACAATATGTAAAAATGTTTTTTTTTTTATTTCTGTAAGTTTAGCATGTAAATATGGTTAAGTTATTGTGTTAAATATTATATAACATAATTTAATAATAGTTTCTCTGTACAAGTCTCTTATTTTTTGCAACAATATATGTTAATAATCTTAATAAGAATATGAGAGGACCGAGCAACGAGAAAGACATTTGATGCTAAACCATCTGGAACTCGGAAAAGAGGAAGACCAAAGATCCGGTTAATCGACAGCCTTGAAACGGATTTAAAGACTATTTAAGATCAAGAACTGAAGGAGCCAAGCACGGAATAAGGCAGCATGGAAATCTATTCTATAAAAGGCCATGGCCCACCCTGGGCTGACGCACCAATGAAGAAGAAAAAGATATGTTAGTAATATATAAGTATATATTGTTACATATTAAGTATAATATTTGTTTATTTATCATAAGTTTTATTGCTTGCTAATTATACATTGTAATTAAATATTATATTACTAGACATTGATGATATTTCTTCTCCTTTCTTACCCCCTGGTCTGAATCAGACCAGGTCCATGACATCCTTTGCCTTCAAAGAATCGAGGATAGCTCAAGGTCTGTAAAAAAGTTTACGCTTTGAAAAGCAATGCAATTCAGTAGGTGTTCCGGACTGGCTTCGTTAATATTGCACAAAGTGCAGGTGGAAAAGACTTGTTTGCCCTGGGAGAACCGTAGAGTCCGAAGATGGCCTGATCTGAGTCTGGACAAGATAGTCTGATCACGTCTTTCACCGTCGAAACTCAAAGATCCCCCAGGATCAGAACCACAGTACCAAGGGTGAGACGGCGGAATTTTCCAAGATGAGTTGGCAAGAGTCCTACTCCCAGAGAAGATTTCTTGGAAAGTCAACGTATCAGCAGAACCAAGAGGCAGCGATGATCCATCCTTAGCAAGGCCATCAGCGGTATGTCTTATATTTAAGATCGACATGTGATGGAATCCATTGAAAATGAATAATGGAGGACTCAGATAATGCCTTAAACTTTTTGAAAACACAAATTCCCCTCTGGTCCACAATATTCCTACAGTTTTCAAGGTACTGAATAACGTTATGACTGTCAACTAGAATCCATATCTCGCTATTTAACTGTTTGTTCAAGGAAAAGTCCAGAACCATATCAATGGCTGTAAGTTCGGCACAAAGACGGAACTTAAATCAGTATTGCGTTGTTACAGAAAATAAATTTTAGTTTCAGTTTTGAGAAACACTCCGCTTTCAGTGTGGCCCTCTTCATCCTTACTGCCATCAGTATAAACTTGTATACTGATGGTAGTAAGGATTTCCAATATTTAGTTCTTTACACGAAGTTTTACGACAACCATAATGTTCGTGACTCGTCAGGAAGTCCAAGTGCCAGCTCCCACTTATAGGAGCCTTAAATTATATGTGATGCAGATGAAACGATGTCTGACGTCATGGATATTTCAAACCAATGAGAATTGTAATAAAGTGATGTAGCCATAATCTCAACTGGAACGAAAAATGCAACCACTTTGTGGTAAAAAAAGAAAAAAAAACATAATGAAATGTGTAACATCAAATAAGACTTAAATAAAAGATTTAACTTTAAAAATTGATGAGAAAATCTCCTACATTAGCTACTATTACATATCTGATAATAATAATAAGAAATAGCGAACAATGAAAGTCAAAAAATACTTTACTGAGAAGTACGCTGTAATACAATATGACATACATATTTCTCTAAATAATCTCCCAGTCGCTGCAGACATTTGTCGGAATGTAGCACTAATCGCTGGGTATTTTAATGATAGAAAATTATTCATTGGTTCTTAATTCAGCTTAGAACAACTGCTTGAACCTGATCATAGTTGGAAATTTGTCTTTCATCTAAATGTTCATTGAGCTTGCCGATCACATGAAAGTCGTAGAGTACCAAATAGGAGCTACACGGTGGATGCTTTTAGACCTCCCATCCAAAATTGCAAAGCAAATTCAGTGCTTTACGTGGCTTGTGAAGTTTTGCCTTGTCGTGCAAGAGGACAATGCGTTTTCTTAATTTTCAACGTGTCTTATTTTTCACAGCTTTGTGCAAACTTCTTAATGTTTTACAATGGAACTCAGTATTAATAGCTGTGCCCTTCCGAATAAATTCGGTGTAGAAAACGTTGGAGGAATTTCAAGGAAACTGCAAACCCTGCACCTTTATGTTAGGAATTTAAAGAATAAGGAACCTATCTTGAACACAATTTGAGGTAACCCAGTTGGTAACGGATAAGGGAATGAACACTGCTAACACTTATTTCTAACTTGGTGCTCATTCTGTGATTGGTAAAAATAATGTCTATCATTCACTCTACCGTTGTCCTCGCCTTATTGACTGTTTTTGCTTTTCCATATCGGGTTCTGTGCGACCGTCTTCGAAATGCTAACACCATTTCACAATGAATGGACGTGACACTGCAGATAGCCCATACACTGCCAATATTTCTTGATAAATCTCGCATTCGTTAAACATTTTACCCACAAAAAGCGTGTTGTTCCATTGACTTCAGTGTTGGAATAAGTTTCTAGCTGACATCAAATTTTTTTTCTCGTACTATGCAGAAATGGTTCAATCAATCCGAATGAAATTGCTACGATTGAAAGCCGTCGAAGTCAATAATCATCGTGTATTTAGAACAATATGTATATTGATAATATAAAGATTATTAAAATTTGTTATATTTAACAGAAACCCTTGAAACAAATCGTAGTGAATTTAAAACTGGATTTGGGACATCGTTTGTTTATTTTCCATACGTTTCAGCTGCGGTTATATATATGTTTTATATTATTTTGAGACCCACGAAAACTGAATTCATAAATAGAAAAATTTTTTTTTACAACAAGTCTATATTCAAGCGCAATTCTGATTCTTTTTCTTCTAATTTCAGTTTGCAAATGATTAATACTAATTCATCAAAGACTGTCGTGCATACATTTAACATAACAAGTCGTAATTCATGTTTACTTTTAATTTCCATCTATGGAAAATAAACAGACAATTTTGTTTGCAAGAATCTGATAACGTCATAAGCATATATCTAGTTCAACCACATTTTTATACAAAAAAAGCTCAAATTATTGTTTTATGCATTCGTTTAATTTTAAAAGTTGATACAAGCAAGGCATCGATCTTGAATTGAAATTTTTATCTTCTACATCGAAACTTTCTTTAGATATAATTTCCCTTTTTTTCACAGTTTTGGTCTCGCCCAAAAATGTATGTTATTGTCCCCAAAAAAGAAGCGTTTTTGACTGGATCAGTCTGTAAGTAAATTTAAACAGAAATTTGTGTTCATGTTCAGTGAATATTAATATTTCTTATCTTTATGTTTAGAAATACTTAAGATAAAATCGTCTATAAAATCATAATTCATTATTCTTAATTTAACATCTGTTTTTCTATTTTCATTAGTTATGTCATTATGTTGATTAAAATTTACTAGATTAATGTTCAGCAGATTTACTTTTATATGATTCCCTTTTTTGAGTCATTTGTGCTGCCGAGTCAAAATATTTTAATGTTTCCAAACATAATTTTATTCTTAGATTTTTAAAAAAAAATTTGAGTAGAAATTAATAAATAAACAGAAATGAACATCACTTTCTTCAAGTAATCAACCATTTAAATTGTCTTTTTCTCGTGTAAAGACTATGCTATTATTTACAAAGAATTATTTAACGCTTTAAAATAAGATCCGAGAGTTTGACAATGCACTACATAAATAACGTGGGTACATCATTTTAAAAAATCCCTCTTTTAAAAAACCATCAGAAAAAAAAATTTAGCTATTAAAATGCCACTAATGAAACATAAAAATATTTTTTTCGTATTTTGTAATAAAGTGGTATAATATAAAGTATATAATCTTATTATTGAGCTTATACTTAAAAATTGTGTGCTTGTGATTGATTAATAGATATGATGAAAAATTCTTATCTGAATTCAATGAAACTTATTAAACAAACTTTTGTTTACTTTTATTTGGTTAAGAAATAGAAAATGCAATTTTATGATAAAAATAATGTAAACATATCTATGCATTATATATCTATAATATAACACAAGAAGGATGACAAATCATGTTATAATATTATTCAAAATTTTAAATTTGACATAGTAATTAAGATGCTAATTTAAGAATTTATATGAGAATTACCTTAAACTTCTTACAGTGATGTAAGGTTTTGTTTAACATATTCTGTTGATGCATTACCATTCAATAATATTAGAAATGTTTGTCACTCAGTGCAGTATACAAATATCATCTCTCGATTTTTGTCTATTCTGAATACAAGAAAAAGTGACCAAATTTAAAAGTGTTTTAAATATAAAATCTATTTTATTTAATTGGGATAAATCATGAATTATCATGAATTAATTATTTTACAAATTTATTACAAATCATGAATTAATTATTTTAGTAGCAATAATTATTGATGTTATTTTTAAATTTATTGAAACATTTGTAAATTGAACAAAAAATTTATTTTATAATTTAAATTCAGTACTAAAATTGATATGATTAAAATTGCATAATTTATTTTTTAATAAACTGTGAAATCATTTCTGAATAAGACATAATTATTTTTTGCAGACAGCCTAAGGTAATATTTTAGTTTATCTTAGTTTCAAATTCTTTGAAATCTGGAAATAATTATATTCATGATTCTATTAATTGTATATTAAACTCTGTATTTTAAGTATTTAACCTAGATACCAAGTATTTTTTAAGAGATTTATTAATTAAGAAATTTATTTTTTAGTTATTAATTTATAAGTATCTCTCATTATATTTAAAAAATTATTAAAGTGTCAAAATGGAAAATAATAAAAAAATCATACAAAATAATATTGTTATTGGATTATATTGTTATTGGATTAAAATTAATATTGGATTTTTTAATGCATACAGATAATTGAATATATTCTAGATTAAAAAGTTTGAAAACGAAAAATGAGAAACCATTAACATTTTAGAGACTATGTTCTTATTTTTCTTTTGCATTCGGTTTTATTTCCTTAGGATTTCTACTATCAAATAAGTGGATTAATATTTATAATCATTATTAACCATTAAATTATTTTAAGAATTGTTATTAAATAAAGAGAAATTCTGATCTGTGTATTCACTTTCAAATTTCTGTTATGTGTATACTATAACCACATATAATCCTATCTAGCTTCTTTTAATTTAATTTCTGAGATATTTAAATAATTTAAAATTGATTATGTACTAAAGTTTAAGCTTGATCTTGGCATTCTCTCATTTTATATCAGAAGTTATGAAAGTTGTGGGCAATAATTTTGATGATGATGATGTTTTAGTAATGAAGATCTTTACAATCAACTAGCAACTTTTTATGCACAATGCATTGTACTTTTCCATTATACCTTTGTTTATGATCCTAAAGAAATAGCATGTTTCTCTTAAAGAAAAGCAAAAATAAAATTAATGTAAAAATTATAATTTTATTAGCTCAAGATTTTATTTTAGATTAAATATATTCTAATTGATTATATTTGTGCAAAATTTGAGTAAAGAGTGATAAACAAAGCTAAACAAACTAAATGCTAAACAAAACTAAAGTTGATGCAAAAGATGGCTTACTGATAATTTCATTTTTTAAAAGGAACATTTTGATCACAAGTTGCTGAGGGTAAAAATTAGCTAAATACAGTCAAATTTTATTTTGTTCCATTGAAAAAATATACTCTTATGTTATATGTATGCAATGAATTAAAGATATGATTATTGAGCAGTTTCTGCCAGAAATAAACATTGGCATTTAAATAAGTTTCCTTATGACAAAATTTATTTAATTTAATTTATAATTAATAATTTAATTTAACAAAAGAGATTTATTTAATTTATAAAAAGTAAATAAAATGTTTGTATTATTTTTTAGAGGTTTCTAAAAATATAAACCTTTTTTAAATAATATACATTGCAAATTTCTGACAGTAATATATGATTTTTTTCATTCCTGTTATGTTGATTATCATACAGAGGTATAATGGAAAAGTTATTATATATATTAATAAATTTTTATACACATAAAACCCATCCAAGCAGCACATAAATAATTTTAATGCTACCTGTTATTGACTACTCCCCACATCTGTATAGTTAAAATCTTTTATTTTTTTTTTTAAATAATATTGGACTTTTGAGTGACTAATCCTTCCATCACTACTAGACCAGAAACTGCTACTCATTTGTCATTACTCAGTGGGACCTGTGAACCATATCATGGATTTGAGTAACATTATCCATGCCATACTACCACTAACTCATTTATAAGGTTGACCACATTCATACATTATTTCAGAAGAAAGGACAGAGAGAAAGAAAATCCATGCTCAAACTTGGATTCAAACTCAGGAACCAGAGCTCAGGTGTCAAGAACACTAAATTATTAAAATAAGAAAGGACAGAGAGAAAGAAAATCCATGCTCAAACTTGGATTCAAACTCAGGAACTAGAGCTCAGGTGTCAAGAACACTAAATTATTAAAATCCTCTCTTACATATTTTCTATTATTAAAATCTTTATCAGCTTTTCAACACACTGTAGGCCTTAGCCTGCCTTACAATGTCTTTAGACAGCTATCCATGAATTTGTTTTTCTGGTTGGAATTCTTTTAAGTTTTTAAATGCATCAGGACTTCATCCATCCATATTTTTCTTAGGTCTACCATATGGACTTTTGTTCATAAGTTTGTGTCAGATTTTTCTCATTCAGTTATTGGATGATCTCAATGTGTCCAAACTACAAGTCTCTGTCTTGATGAATTTGACTTTGTTTTTATGTTTAATAAATATTATTAAAAAATTTCTCTTATATTTTTTCTAGGTGATATAAAATTGTTGCCTTAAGACATCAACATGGATGCTGAAGTACTTGATTCCACTTCATTTTTAGAATTGGTGACCTTCGAAAACCTTTTAAGTTGGATATGCTCCTGTGCAATGATGATTGGTGGCATTGTTCCTTACGTACCCCAATATCGAGATATAAAAAAGACTGATAATGCTGATGGATTTTCCACATATGTGTGCTTGGTGTTATTAATAGCAAATACATTAAGGATAATATTTTGGTGAATACTATTATATTTTATCAATATGGGTGTATTGAATTTCATCATTTCATACTGTTATTATCAGCAATATGATGTTATTAATCGAATGATGTTATTTTAGTTGCAAATATAATAGATATAATTTTTTGATGATCACTATCAAAATTTTCTTAATGTAAGTTGAATATCATCACAACAACATTTTATTAATCTTAATTGAATTTTGACATTTCATAGTTGTTTGGTTTTAACTTTCATCTGAGTTTTTTTTAATTATATGAATATTTGATGTTTCATGAGTTATGTAATATTGTTCAAGATATATTATTTTTTTTTCATTTTTTACATAACATTGCATTTTAATTATTGTTAATCATATTAGTAATTCTTTATTTTTAAGTATGTAGTGCCAAAAATATTTATTAAAATATGTTTTTTTATACATATTTGCACTGTAGCAATTACTGTGCTAGAGTTTGTTCAAGTTTGATTTTATTATATTGTTCATTTTGCATATGAGTGCTCTTTCTCATAGGAATTACTGTTTAAAGCAGATTTCAAACTACCTGAAACATTCATGTTTAATGAAGAATCAAAATCTAAATTTTTAACCTAAGTTTATTTCAATTTAAATATTATTTGCTTTTTCTTAAGTTTTTTTTTTATCCAACTGTAAAACTAACTGGAAATTGTTGAAAAGCTTCTTATTAATTTAAATTAATAAAAAATTTTATGATTTTCCACTGAGGTGTGACTTTGCTTGAAAAATTGAGCAGATTATAAATCATTTTCTTATATTGTCACAGTTGCAAATTTCATGTTTTCAGTAATTTGCCTCAAAAGTGTTTCTAATTTGTAATTGTATCATTCTTCTGTCAAGTTTTCAAATAAAAGAATTTCTTATTTTTAAATTTTTTAAATTTTGCAATTTATTATTTTAAACTAAACATTATCAAAACTAATATTTTCTTGTTATATCATTAAAATGTTAATATCTTCTTGATTTAAAATAGTAAAAATTTAAGTGAAAGTTTTCTCAATATATAATTAAAATAAAATTAACACTATGCTTTTAAAACTTTGTGAGAAAGATAAATATGAATGTGGAATAAATGTAATGATATGTGTCCCATACAAATAAACTAAGATATAAATGTTTAAAAAAACTAATTTGTGATCATAATTTGCAGCCTTAGTATTGTGAAATCAAAAATTAATGCAAAATTATTCTTATTAAAATTTTTTAATTTCATAGAAAATATATCCTATGAAAGACATTGAAATGTAAATAATGTGTTATTTAAATTTTAAAATATGGTATGGGTTTGTCTGTAAATTATTTTTTTAAATAAATGTGCCACCATGTTCTTTAGATAATTTTTATTACCTATAACTTAAATGTAACTTGACTTTAGTTACACAAAACATTGTACTAAGTACATTTCAAGAATTACTCTGTTTAACAACACAGATATTCATTTTTTTAAAAAAATTTCATTTTACTCTTCTTTTATTTTAAATTTTTAATAGAATTTTTGCAGATTATATAAAATAATTTCTTTTAGCTAAAATCAGAGTATTTAATTAAATGCGTGATTGAAAGTGTAATTGTCATTCTTGTTTCTTCAAAATTTATTCTATTCCATGTAGTGTTGATTATTTCATTTTTAATATTTTATTAATTTACAGTAAGTTTCCTTTCCTTTATTTTTGTATTGACTATTAAACTTGGTATTTCATAACAGATACATATGTGTATATTATTTTGACAAGAACAAGTCATACTTTTCTCCAAATTTATAGGTATAGATCCTAATTAGTTATGAAATTAACTATCTCTGACTGCAATAGCAATACTTATGGATTTTTATCATGGTTTTAAAAATTGGACAGCAATTCATCATGCCAGTTGCATGACAACCATTAACTTGATGTTTATGATTAGTGAGAGATAAAAAGTACATGATGGCAAAGGTAACAACCAAACATGTTCTGTATGAAGAATGGTTTGGATTATATAAGTAATATGCGACCCTGCATTATTCTGCTGAAATATGCTATCGTGGTGAAACTGAAGACAGAGCACATCAAATAATCATGCATCAACTATGCATATGTTAACTATAAGAATAAGAAGCGATTGAATTATGATATTCCCAGCTGACAGTAACTGAGATTATGTATCCTTGATGATTCAGCTGCCTTATGCTTGCAGATAAATGGTTATCATTTAGGGTATTTGACTTAACTGCTTTTAGTTCTTGATTCCTAACACTAGCTTGGATATTTGTTGTTGTTGTAATCAACTTTAAATTGTGAGTTCAAGTCAAATCAGTACCTGTGTGAACAAAATGACTATTGAGTAACTAACAAATCAAATCTATTCATGCCATCACTGCAATTATCATGCTTATATATGATCCCATTGCTGGAGGTAGAGCTTGTGACATGACTGTACAATTCCTTAAATACATGCAATTAACATGACTTTTAGTTATAGACCTCAACTTAGTAGTAATATTGTCATAAATTCCATCCATTCCATGTTTTCCTGACAATCTGAGATTTAATACTGCAGTAGCTTGAATTATAATCTTGGTAAACAAAAATTCAAACACAATCAAAATGCATCCTGGAAAAAACTTTTTGCACAAACCCTAATACTTAACATTCTCATTTGAAACCAGATTCAGATGCAATTTCTCTATGAGATATTTAAAATATTTTTATATACATAAATTTTATAACTGGATTTGTCTTGCATGAAAGCATTGAAAAGTTTTCAATGTTCTAGCTGTCATGCACATTTCATGCATGTAGTGTGCAGTCTTCTAGAAGCTATCTAATAGATATGTTGTATTAAAACTTTTTCATTTAAAAAAATTATTTTATTTTATATTTGTTTTGTTCATGTGTATTCAATAATTAAACAGATATGATCAATACGTATCATTAGTCGAAAATTTATTAGCATGTAAAAATAAATTTTAAAAAAAGTTGGAAAAATTTTACAATAAATGATGGTTTGAACAAATAAATAAATTTATTGTGAACAATTCCCAAATTCTTAGTAAAATAAACAAAAATAAGAATATGTTTTCAAATATTTCTGTCATTTAAAGAATAATATTTTGTGTAATTTTAGAGAATTGTAGCATTTTGCATATATTTATTATTTGATATTCCCTAATAATTTTCAACATTTTCTCCTTTATTAGATTTCATTTAAGTATGTGTTAATTTAAACTCTAAAGTTGTTCTTTCGAAATTCCATTGCTCTAAGTTTTTTAAACATTTTTAAGCTATCAATTTTTCACATTTGTTTTTTTTTTTCGTTACAGTATTTTCCAGTATATAATGTAAGTGAATTTATGTGAATGGATATGAATTAATGAATTGTCAAGAATATGTACTGTACTTTGAAGAATTTGATCATCTGACATCTTTTTATTTATTATAGAAACTTCTGATTATGTGAAATGATTTTTGTCAAACAAATAGAAAGCAAAAAATGATGTATTCAACTTTTTTGCTTTTTATTCCATTGCATTGTGTACATTAATTAATAATGATTTGATAAAGTTGCAAAAAGTGTAAAAATATGAAATTTTTTTTTTTTATTTTAAATACACATGAATGTTAAAATTGAAAAATGTTAAAACCTGTGAGAACAAAATTTCATATCTATATTTTTGATTTATTGCTTATGATATGGTAAAATATTCTTAGGTTTGGACATCCATTTGAACTACCTCTACTTTTTCAAAGTATCATCATGAACATTGCAATGTTAGCTATGATCCAACTTTGCGTTCAAGTTAGAAATAAAACTTTGATTGTGCCTGTTAAAAATAGACTTTTCTCAGGTATAATAATTTATATTCATTCTATGATATTCTGTATATACTTGCTCTCAATTAATTCGAATCAAATTGTTATTTAGTTTGATTTAATTATCTCTTCATTATTTATTAAATTTCTAATTAACATGCACTTAAAAGTATTAGAATTTTAATGTAAGAAAAATATTTTTCCTTATTAGTTCTAGAGAAAAAGTATTTAAGTTATGAATCTATATCAAATAAACATTTTCTTGCAATTATAATTAAAATATTTTTAAAAAAATGGAGTAAAACTATAATTATATTATCATTTAACTAATTGTATACTATTAATTATTTGTTATTGTTATATATAACTAAAAATATTGTATAAATGACTTACTGTAGTATAATTGCTAATAATATATTTAATTTCTTTCTTGTAAAATACTAGTAAATGTATTATTTATAGGGATTGTTTGTTACAATATAGTTGAATTTGATTAATATGGATCACAAATATGATTTGTTTTGGTTTTCATTAATGTTTAAATGTAAAGCTTATATTCTAAAGCATTTGCAAAAAAAAAAAAAAAAAAAAAAAAAAAGTAAAAGTTCATAGTTATGGTGTTATAAGCTTAGAAATATTTTAGTGCTCTTAAATTTAATTAAATAGAAGTTATTTAAAACATATTTTCGGGAAAAATTCTATTATTTAAATTTTAAACATTTTTTAACATAATAAAATGCAATTCTAAAATGGAACCAAATTATTTAAATTTTATATTTTCATAAAATACCTTGTGAACTTTAATTCATATACATTCATGATCATTCACCTGTTATTTTTAATATTTTTGTTTTTATACTTGATGAGATTATATAACCAAAACTGAAAGATAAAAGTCATTTTTTAATATGTTAGGATTATTGTTTATAGTTTTATTTAAATAGTTTAGTTAAAAAGTTCTTATTGTATAAAAAAAAAATAATTCTAACTCATTTACTTGAAAATTATTTATATTAATATTTTGATAATCGATCTCTCTTTTTCTTCCAATAATTTTACTGTGTAGAAAATGAGGAAGAAGTTACTACTACTGAAACTACTCTTTATCAACCTTCTCCACCTATACCTCGATCTTTCTGGGGTAGGTCTGCTATTGACTCTAACATTACTTTTTTCTAATGCTAATTCTCTTCTTAAATATATTTCAGCTATTTCTTTTATTTTCTTACTTTTCTGTTTTTGTATTTTTTTATATAATTTTTATTTTAGTTTTATCACAGAACTATTTACTTATAAAATTTAACTTTTAAATTGACATATTATAAAATCATTAACAGATTAGAGTTTTATCAATACAATTAAACATTTCTACTAAGATCAATCATTTAGCCATATAAATATGACCATAATTAAATGATGACCAATATTTAAAAGTATGATTATTTTTAATAAACAATTATTAAAAGCAAAATGAATTAAAGTCTGTTATAAGATTACCATTAACTGATATTTCCTTTTTTATTGCATTTCTTTGTTTTCTTAAGTACATGAATTATATTTAAAAGTTTACATGTATTATTTGAAAGTATGTTGTAGAAAAAGTATGGTTGTTAAAATCGTTGTTATAATTTCATGAACATATATTATCAGATAATTTGCTTTCTAGACTTGTGGTAATGTGGTGATATACTTATAGTTTACATTCTTTTTTCCATTGTATTTATCTTTAATATTCTGAACAATCAATCTTTAAAATTAATTTAATATTTTAATGAAGAAAATATTAAGCATTTGTGATGAACTTAATACTAATTGCTTCATTATTTAAATATATTTTAAGAAAACAAATAATATATATTGGTAAAATAGTCATTCAATCTAAAAGAAAAAAAAACTTCAGTTTACTAATTTACTTACAAAAAACAAAGAACATAAAGTTCTTATAAAAATTTGAATTTATTAAAAAATACAAACTTATCTTTTCTGATTGAATTCACTAATTTTCTGATACTTCAAAGGAAAGAAAAACTTTTGACATCAGTAAATGTTTGTGCTGCTATCAGTTTAATAACTTGTTGATTTAAATTTTACCTCAGATAAGGTTATTTGTAATGGTTCAGAGGATACTTTAAACTAAAATTCATTTCAATTACCCCTCATGTGCAAAAAGTATTGATGAAATCAATCTAAATGCTTTTGAAACTTTCATAAAAATTTCTGAATATTTATATAACTAAGCAAATGTTTTTGAACTAAATTTTTCCTCAAAAATAGATCCATTGAATTACTTTTGGAATACTTTAAATATTACAATTGTCAAATAAAGTTAATAATAATTTAAATACTTGAAACATGCAACAATTCTTTTAAATTTCTGATAAAAAAAAAAAAATTTCATGCTATTATTACTTTTTGATGTCTCAAAATTATAAGAACCAAAAAAAAAAAAAAATTATTTTATGTAATTGAAATTCCTGGTAAATATTTCAACAAAAATGTTTTCATTGAAGATGCAAATTATTTTATCCCTAACTATAAATATTTGGTTGATGAAGATGGTAAAAATGGCCATAGAGTAAAAATTAATTTTATTGTGATAAAAACACATTATTAATTAAAAAATATAATAGCAGTGAAGTAAAAAATTTCTTATATTCAAAACTAACAAAAAGAAATTTAAAATAATCTTCTATAAAATTATTGTTAGACCTATATTCACATATGCTCAAATAGCCATAAAGATCCACACAACATTTAAGAGATATCTCGTAGACATTTTATTAGATATTCGTTTTGTCTCTGAGGTATTCATGCAATATCTAAATATCTACGACATATCCACCAGTTATCCAAAGGATCACAGCAATCAGGCATCTAGTGGATATTTGGATATTGTGACATGTGTTGACAATATCATCTGGAAATTTTGGATAACCATTGAATATAAGTTAGACATTTATTAGATATCTCAGAGATGTTTTGATATCCATGGGATATTCATATGGAATTATATATGACCTCAGTAAGATATCTAAATAAAATCTGATCAGAGTCCTTTGAATATCGTTTTAAATTTATTATCTTTTTAATTTATTTTTCAGAACCCTTAAATTTTCTAAAATGTTAGAACAGTGAAATAGAGTTGTAGTACTTTTAAAATTTTTTTACTTTTAAGTATACAATACAGCATGCCAAAATTTAAATTTTATGATTTTTTATTCACTGATCACTTTTTTAAAAATAATTTTTTCAAATTTTTTCTCCAACATTTAACTGAAATCATGAAATTTTTTTAAGCAAAATTAAATTTCTGGTAAATATTGCTTGTATTTCAAATACTGAGTTTTTATAGCCTTAATATTTTTTACTTATTGCCAGCTATTCTTTTTTAATGCATAAGGGAAATGCTTTTGACATCCGTATAAGGAAATTTTTATTTTTGAAAATAAAAAAAATTTTATCTATTTGTTTACACATGGTAATAACCTTATATCTAAAATCAAAACATCATCACATGTTTGAATTTATTTTCTTAAACTATAGTTTAGAAATTACAGAAATGATTAAATCTAAATTCATTCTTGTATAAACTTTTAATATTATAGTTCTAATAAAGAAAAGTAAATGTTTTAATAAACCCCAGTGACTAAATATGCTAAGTAAAGTATTTTAGGAAAAAAACGAATGTGATCTAACCAAAAATTGAAAGTATGTATATAAATATTTTACCATTTAAGTGAAATTATGTTTCAATGATTATCAACCTGAACGATATATTATCACACAAATCTAAGTAATCTAAACTTTCAAATTTAAAAATTACAGCTAGGTTTAATTGCGTGACTTTTACTTCTGTATTATTCATTTTTAAAAGTGTGGTTTGTTATGCCTAGTGCAGCAAAATTAATTATTTTTGTAGACTTTTAAGAAAGCTGCAACAAAACACTTAAGTATTTTAAATTTCGATTCTGTATTTATTTATATATATATTTTTTTAACATTCAGAATCTTGATTGGTATATCTTTAGTTTCAAAATTGTTTCACTTCTTATTGCAATTTTTTGATTAATAGATATTGTATGATTAGAATAAGTTCATACAAAATGCTTTAAAAAAAACTTAATACAAACCATTTAGGAACCCCACATTATGTTGGCTCCCTTCTTTTTTAATTCTTTTTCTCTTCATTTTTACTTATGTTATCTAGTTCTGACGTCTCATGATGAAATTTTTATTATGCCAGATAAAGTTATTTACTGTTTACAAGTTCAATCTAAAGAGGGTTGAGAGTTTAATACCATATTGAAAATAAACTTATCAAATACTTTTTATAAAACTATTCACCTGCATAAATTTTGAATGTTTAAAAATTATGTTTCATTAATTTTAATCTAATATTAAGTAGCTTACATTATGAAAAATAAAGTACTGTTTATTTTTACACAAATTAAATAAGTGATTGAGAATTCTGTACAATAATATGTTTGCTACATCTTGCTTTCGTATGTCTCAGCAATTTTTAATTGCCAACTCTATCAGTGATAGTTCCATTCAAAAAAGGATTTTTTTTAGCAGCTCTGAATGAGAAAATTTATTAATTCAAAATATGCATCTAGATTTTTAGAATTAGAGTCTATTATGTCAGGTGCATCCACAGTATGTAGCAGAAGGCAAAGGAGCAATACTGCAGAGCAGAATTTTACATCACTCAGGCTATGCTAAGGGAAAAAAATTTTTTATCTTGCTGTCATAATTTTTGATACTATGCTAGGTGATCAAATTCTGTTATATTCCTTAAAATTAACTTTGAATATAGTTTTCATGTATATATTTTTAATATACATATATAAGAATATTGTTTACCTCTATAAATTTATTTAAAAATACTATTTAAATTATTTTAAATCACTTTAGTTGTAAACTAATAAGTGATGAATACTTGAGTAAATGAAATTTAAAAGTAAGATTGATATGGATGATCTTAAAGCACAAAGAAAACTTTTTCCTGGGTTGTGTGTCAGAATTACTAGAAATATCACTTTCAAGCTCCTTAAAAATAGATTCTTCTCTTTCATTCACATAAATAATTACTCCAATAAACAAACATATTCATCTTATAATATATAATGCTTTTTCCAATTATAATTTGTCTTGATTTTTATGAATAAGTAAACAATTATTTATATTCAAAATAAGAAACATCCATTTAATTAAAGTTGACTCAAACACCAAAAAATTAGACTGAAAAGCTATTGATATACTAAATACAATTTCACATAAGCTGTGACTGGAGAAAACTTTCTTTCCTTTTCACCAAACCAGCTATAATTTTGAGCAATAAAATCTCTCATCAACTTTTTCATTATACATTTCACAGTTCAATCAACTGTATGGATACCACAGTATTCTAGGAATCTTAAAAAAATTTGATCGTAAATTTGATTTTTGCACATAATAAACATTATTTACTCAGTATGAAAAAATAATACCAAACAGTATTTTATAATTGCATCTTGTGTACAAAAAAACTATCTATTTACTGTGAATTTTCAATTTAATTAATAAGAAAGTTAACAGTAGCATGAGTTCATGAGCTCAGCAAGTTGAAACTCATGAAGATTTTGATTTAAGACAGTGTTTGCTAATATGAAAGAGTAATATATGCGTATAGAATTTATACATGACATTATTATGAATTCATATAATTTATTTAAAATTTTCTCTTGATTTAAAATTTTCGCTTTTTTTATTACATTGGAAAATGTGTTTTTGATTTTTAATAATAAATATTTCTTTTCTCAAAAGATGCAAAGCTGAAAGAAAAAAATTTTAATACATCAAAATGTTGTTTCAAGAAAGTTTTAATATATTTTACTGAAGTAATACATTCATACTCTATGTTTACCAATACTTTAAATTGAGTATTGATAAATGCAATGAAAAAGAAAAGCATATGTTCTACCTTATTTTAATGCAATGAACTGCACATTTTTTAAATTATTTCAATCCTGCAAAATATAAAGCTTTTTCCATTACATTAGAAGAGAAAACTGCAGGATTTTGCTTTCTCTTATCGGATTATGATAAAGCCTGTACAACAAAAATTAATGGCTTGTTAGATGTCAAGTTGAAAAGCTGATTATGAATTGTCAAATTTCCCTTTCACACAAACACACATTGGGCAAAATTTAAAATCTTTCAAAACTTATGAAATCCTAGCAAGGAAAATCTCAAACGTTTCATAGCTGCAAGTAACTTTTTGTAAATATCTTTCAAAAAATTAATTTGCTTTCTATTCTTCAGTTACTTAAATAAAACAAACTAAATCAAAGATGAAACAATTAAAAAAGTTTATGCAATATGGTTAAAAAAATTGCATATAGTAATTGAAATTATTATTATAAGAGTAAAAAATGTTGCTTACTTAGAAAAGTACTTAAATCAAATGTATAATAGAAACAATTGAGGATAAGAGTTAATTAGAAAAAATAATTCTAAATTTAATATGAAAAACACGTGATTAGAAGCTTGTGTTTAAGCTCTTTATATAATAGTATATGTATTTCATTTTGTGTATTGATAGTATTAATGTCTTTTCATTAAACACTTATTTTTCTTAAGGCATATTTATTGTAAAGTCAGTTATCATTTTGCCTAGATTTTTTACAAATGTCTAAACTTTATACAAATATGTATAGAAATTCTGAAAATATTTATTTCTATATTTAGTATTCACAGGGCTATTGAAACATTTTGATTAGAGGTTATTTGTGTAATAGTTAATATCTGTATTTCATAAAGTAATTTGCAATTTTAAGATTCTTACATATTGATTCTTCAATGGTAATTACAAAATATTTTGATTTCTCATAAAAATCTATAATTTTTATATCTTTAAGCAAAGCAGGACAATTTTATTATTATAATATATTTCTTATGCAATATGTATACTGTGAATTTCTAACAGTTTGCAGATTTGAGTAGTGCTGCTGTTACAAGGTAGCCAATTTTACTCATAATCCACAAAATTATGGAAAAAGGGAATAAATCTATAAATATGCATTTAAAGTATTAAACTAATTCACTAGAATTAAACTAATTCACTCAAATTATGGAAAAAGGGAATAAATCTCTAAATATGCATTTAAAGTATTAAACTAGAATCAATAACTAACATAAACTTACTTTCACATAAGAAACAATAAAATTATTCATTTAAAAGCTGTATGTTTTTAAAAAAATTTTAATTAGTGATTGAAGTTTTTTAGGAATTTAGACATCACAGAAAATCTATAATGGAGATGATCTGGAATTTGCTGAATTTATACTTTTGTTATTTTTATCGTTTTGTATGTATATTTTTTATAATTCATAGTAATAATAATGCTTATTGATTTTCTAGATCTAGATGCCAAATATTTTTGGGAGTGGACTGATTTCTTAAGTTATCTGGAATTTCTTGCTACATTTACAGCAATTATGGGAATTTTCATGTATTTTTGTATCGGAATAGTATTTATTGTGGAAACCATAGGATTCTTAGCTGTTTTTATTGAAGCCATGTTGGGAGCTCCTCAGTTTTACAGGAACCTTGTGAAAAAATCTGTATTGGGAATGAGGTGATTTTTTTTTTTTTAAATATTTATTGGTAGAGTTTATTTTTACTTGTTATTTATAAAATGAATGGAAATAGTCCAATGAAAAGATAACAATAGATAATTGAGATAAGAAAGAAGATAATGAAAAGACAACTGTTCCATTCTCAATGTTTTCTAAGTAAAATTATTAAAAGCAACTTTATTATATACTGTTTTATCATAATTTGACTCTTAATTAGTTTAAGAACAATCATTTGAATGAAAACAAATTTTAATTTGAAACTCAAATTCATTATTCAATTATAAATTTTTTGCAGTGCAAATTTAATGTAATTATGTTATTCTTTTTAAAATTAAATGGAATACTTTTTTTCCTTAATTTACATAGCAATTTCGCTAAGTATATAACTTTAAGGCAGAAGATATAAACAATATTCCTAGAAAGAAGTTTTGTGAAACATTAAAAATAAAATGATTGTTTTACTTCCTAATAGCTTTCATTTTTCTTCTATAAATATATTTCTAAATATTGTAACAAATCCTTAAACTAGAGAGAAGACTACAATGAATCATTGCATCACTTATGAGAATATTATCTTAAAATATGAAAATTATTTGTCAGTGTTCTAATGTTGCTGTTATCCTATTTGCACTATTTTGTGTAACAGGACGGATAGTTTGACAGAACCCATCCTGTGCAAGCTAGTGTTTGGTAAAAAAAATAATAAAGTTGATTAACCAGAATGATTCAGCATAGATTGAATTTGTTAGAATTCCATCTCTGTAAATGAAACTTTAATGAGAATCGCATAAATGTGTCACAGTTTTGATATCACAATCGTTCAACACAGTTCTTCATTAACATGAGGGAATATATTCCTTAGCGTGATTTAAACTTCACCTAGTTTTTATGAATATAATATCAATATTTATAAAATAGCAACATTTTAGCAATTTTTATTCATTGAAAATAAAAATGCATTTTTAATTGCTTTATATCCAATAGTTTTTGAAATTTACTGTTTCTGTAAATACTGTTTTATTGTTAATGGTGTAAATGGAGGTAGCTGTCAGCAGTTTTTAGTGTTATATAAATCATTATTTAGGTTGATTTACCATCATATATTATGCTCTTTTTAGTGTAAGTATTAATATATCAATGCTATAATACTGTGATTTGAATAGCATCATGATACCAATTCAGTTAGATTGTTGTCTTTACAAAATGATGTGTTGCATTTGTTATTATATCCTTTAAAGTTCTGATATGTACATTCCAGAGAATTATTTTTTGGGAATCATTTCTTATCGTGTCCAATTATGATTTCTTATCCCATGTGTACTATAACTTATCCTCTAAGTACATATTAATGTCAACTATATTTAATTTAGTCAATCTAATAATCAAATGTTCAGTCCATTATTGTAATAATTTCTAAGACCAGTTATTAATATAATATAGTAAACTTCAAATTATTTACATTTTTTAAAACAATACATGTTTCCAAAAGTATGAATTTGTACTTTTGGAAACCTGTATTGTTTTAAAAATTAAAATAAGTTGAATATACAAAAAAAAAAGAATATAAATTGCACATAAAATATTAACAATATTATGATAAATTATTTAAAAAAAATCATGATGGTGTTTAAAAAAGTTTGGTTATAAATAGATTCGACTACATTTTTAATAAAAATAATTTTGTTTTTGCTTTAAACATTGAATAATGCTTTAATATGAAGAGCATGCTTCCAAAAGCATAAATTCATCCATTTTTCAACAGAATATTTAATTCTTATTCATTATTCTTGTAAGTGCAATAAATGTACTAACTTGCACTTTATTTATTAAAATATTAACAGAATTAAGATATCCCTTGAGTGAATTATTCATATCATTATTATTTTGATACATTATTAATTGCTTAATTCATTTGAAATTAATATTAAACTCATATATAAGTGGCATAATGTGACCACAAATGAAATATTCAAAACCTTGATTAGCAGTGTGTGTATTTTAAAGTATTTTTCAGTAGTTGACATGTTTGCCCTTCATAACTATGAATTTGCTTTAATTTTTATGTATTACTTTCTGATGTGATACAAAAAAGTTAATATTTATCATTATTCATCAATCCAAATTGTTAACATAGTAAAATATGATATAAACTTTATTCATATAATTTCATTTCTTTGTATCTCTTTCTAGCAAAAAGATGGTATGCTTATGGACAATTGGTGACGTGTTTAAAACAATGTACTTTTATTTTCGCGAGGCTCCAACACAATTCTGGTTGTGTGGCATTCTTCAAATTTCCATTGACATTTTAATTTTGTTGCAAATGCTCTTCTATCGTGTAACTCCTAGTCCAGTGAAACTTTTGTTAAAAGGAGAAACTCATACAAGTTGATACCATTGATGAAAAACCAAAGATTATTTTTATATGATATTTTATATCACAAATTTACTATATTTAATTTAATGTGTGTTTTAAGTGCTTAAAACTACAAAAGGTGGTTAAATGAAAATTTATTTATATTTATTAACATTGCATTAGTATGATTCCTTAAACTTTTATAAGCTAAAAATAAACTTCTAGTCTGTTATATTAATATTTATTTTTTTACATAGAATTGTGCTTTCGTTTTTAAAATAAAATTTTAGGTGATAGCTATTTTGTTATTTTTGACTTATGGGTTCTTAACTAAATTATAAGTATCCTATTTTTTTCATTGATGTCCACAGTTTTTAATTTTATGAATTATTTATTTTTTGTATTATATGAAAATATTAAAAAAATTATTTATGTAACGTATAATATGTAGTTTTGTTGTATAATTTGTGGCACTTCATTAATGATAATGTAATTTGTGAATTTTTAGTAGATTACCTTTGATGTATGTAGTTTAATGACATATGTTAGCTAAAAAATTCTAAGGAAGCTTCAAATTATTAAAAATAAAATTAACTGTGCATCAGTTTTTGCCATTAAAAGTTAACAAAAATGTAGTTATCAATTCACAACATGTGGTGAATACATGATTGGTTATTATAAATTTGATTATTTGATGTAAGGACAGTCATGAATAGAAAATCAAGACTGAATTAATAACTTTTATAATGAAATATTTATTTTATTTTTTTATAGTATGAACTGAAGGAACAATTAAAACCTTATATTTTGTTAAATTTATTATATGAATGATATTTTAAATATTATGCAATTAAAATATCTATATTTTTGAGATTTGTTAAAAAAAATTTTCAATTTTTAAGGTTTAGTTATACTTATTTGAAATTTTATTAGTGATTTTATTTGTTGAATTTTAGATTTTAAATTATTTCTTGATATTTTAAATCCATAAATATTTTATCATTCTTATTAACTCTATTATAGTTGGGATAACGATATTGATACAAAGGATTAGACATTATTTCTCATTGCACTTTTCATGTCTTTCTCTATTACGATAACTGATCTTGAATTTAAAAAGAAGAGTTGAACCAGATTTCCAAAAACAATGGTTATTTCAAGGAATAAATGAAGTTAATTGCAGTTATAACCAAATATTAATAACAATTTAAAATTACAAAAATAATCAATATTACACTTAGCAATATCTTACTTTTAAATGAAACGGCATTTTCAAATCTGATTATAAAATTTATCCTGATGTAGAAATTTTCTTTTTAGGAACATCAATCCATTTTTACTTTTAGTTTTCTATAAAGATTTACAAACTTGAAACCAATTTGTATTGGAAACTGACTGAAAATTTTGATTTTCATTTGAGAAAACAATTGTTCGTTTGAATCACATAGTTTTAAAAAGCTGAAATTTTTACTGTTGTAAAAACTTATAATATCAACACTTCCAAAGAATAATTTATCTTCGTATTATTTAGGTTAATTATATTGATCCATTTTCTTTTATTCACTAAATTACACTGCTGAACACCCATCTTTTTAAATGTCATACAATAACTTTATAATATTTTCCATAGTTATTCACGAATACACATATATTGTATTTATATACATTTATAACTGTTGTATGATTTAAAGAAATTAATGCTTGATACATTTTCGACTATTTTTCAAGAAACCAGATCTATATGAAATAATTTATATGAGAATCTTCCCATGCATACATCAAAATTACAATTTTTGCATAAAATTATCCATTATTGTGTGTCTTTAAGTATTACCTAAAATAACCATTTAGTAGGCTAATGATTTGAAATTATATCATGAAGATTAGTTTCATCTGATTGATAACATTTATGAAGCTTTCTGCATTTAACTGTTATTTAATGTTGTTGTGATTTTTTATGAATTTATAAAAAAAAATGAAAAAGCACTTAGTAATTATATTACTATGTAAATAAAAATCTACCTATAAAAATACAAAATCACCCAATTCATAAATATCTTTCTTTATATCAATTTTTTTCCTTTCTTATTAGTTTATTAATATTATTTATCTTACTGGAATATAAATTCTAATTTATATATCACAATATTTTGGAAGTTTTTTTTATATCACTAATAATAATTTTTCGAGCATTATTTGATTTTTGATACAGACCTATAAAATATACACAAATTTTTAAACAATTATATTTGCTATTAGCTATGATAGATTCATCTGTTATAAGATACTTGATAATTGTCTATTATTCCTAAAAAATAAATACTGCTATATTTTTTAAATTTTCAATCAGACTTATATTCTGTAAAACTCTTGCTAAATTTTTATAGTGCAAAATGAAAACCTAATATATAGTTCAAATAAAATCCAACATTGTAAATTTTTTAGACATTTTTAATCAAACATATCCTTAAAATTCACTACAAAAAAAAATCAATGCAGTTAAGAAAATATTTTCCTGTCTAAATCCTGTCCTAAAATGTAAGCTGCAATTTCTTAATCCAAAAATGTATTTTTCTAAAGCTAGGAGAAAATAAAATGTACCACATTTCTAATTTCTTCATGTTATCAAAAGATTTTGTTATTAAATTTTGAAAGCAAATTTTGAATTGATATAATTTTGTATGTAAGTGTGAACTGTTCATGAATATTCATTTTTTAACAACACCTTCAATATTGTAATGATTATGGATAATCACATTTAATATCAATATTTTTGATATTTTTACATTCCAACATATTCTACATATTTCTCTGTATTCTTATATTTTAGGTAAAAAATTTTATGAAACACTATTTTCTTAAATATATGAAATTAGAAGTTGATTTAAAGTTTACTGCTATTTACCTAAAAATACTGCATGTATTTATATTTTATATGTAACATAAAGGTGCTATATGTTAATGTAAATTAAAACAATGGTAATACATATGTGTTTAATCTTTTGTATGTCAGATGTCTTCCTATGTAGACACAATATCTAGTTTTATTATCAGATATGAGATTTTTTTTTATTACTAATGAAGGCAAAAAATTACCTTTTATGTGCTTGTGTAGTTTAATCTTCTATAAGATTTCAATATTTTCTAACTATTCCATATTATAAAAGCAATGATAAAATCAAAAAGTACTTTCACTAATGTTCATGCATTGTTATAGTTGTGATTCTATGTATATTAATAAAAATTTTAATTTTACTGTGATAAGTCTGAGTGTGCTTTTTTACTTATGGTAAGCTTAATTTGCACATACTTACATTAACTGGTATATCAATATTGATTTTTAATTTTAATCATTTTTCACTTATTAAAGAAAAATAATAGAAGGAAATCTTAAAGTAAAGAAAGAAAGAAGAAAATGGCTACAATATGAATGATATTTTAAAGTACTTTAATAATCAAATCCAAACAAATATAATTAATATGCACTTATTTTATTCCTCTAAATTATTATCAAAAGGCGTTAAAAAATAACATTCACAAGGCTGTCACTGACTGGTCTTGGTCCGCATCAGTTGGTGTTTAGTGCCGACTTTACCAAATTTGAACTTAAAGACCATAAAATACCTTAAAAAGGGAAAGAGCCCGCCCCAGGCTGTTTTCATTCAGAATTTATTAAGAAGTTAAGGCCAAATGATCGTTCGGTGTTTTTAATGCTGATCAATAGAAGCTGCAGCTCTAATGTACCAGCAATTTGGAAGAAAGCTATTATTGTTCCCATTCATAAGCAGGGCAAGCCTGGTGAATTCTATGGATATATACCATTTGCTCTTACAAGCATTTCAACAAAAATTATGGAGCGAATGATAACCGCAAGGTTGATCTGGTTTCTTGATCACCTCGGTCTTATTTGTAACTCTCAGGCGGGTTTTAGAACGTTTTCATTACACTGCCCAACAGGTGACATATCTTAGCCAAAATATCAAAGGTGATCTTGAATGTTACAAATCTACTTTAGCGGCTTTAATTGACTTCTCTACGTATGATAGTCTGGCATCTTAAGTTGATTTATAAGATGATCTCCATGGGAATTAGTGATATAGTTCTCAGGCTACATGATTTCCTCGGTCGGCGGTTTTGTTCAGTGAAATTTGGAAACTCTATCCATATTTGAACAAATGGAATCTGGACTTCAAGGCGCTGTATTGAGCCCTATATTGTTTAATATATATATCAACGATCTGACCAATTTATTCGAAAATATCCCCTGTATTAAAACTGCTGTATTTGCTGATGATTTGGCAATGTGGGCAAACGCACTCAGAATAGGCTGAACGCTACACTAAATAAGGTCCTTGATCAACTTTGCTTTTGGTGCTCTGACAATGCCAACAAGTCAAAAACGACCTGCCAGTTTTTCTCCCTAAATAAACGCCCTTTTATCCCTAATCTTGAATTTCAGGGTACGGCAATTCAAAGAACAGAAAACACGAAGTATCTTGATTCAAAGTTAAAGTGGAATGGCCATGTTAAATATGTGCGTGGAAAAATTCCCTGTTCTCAAAAGATTGGGCGATTGCAAATAGAGATGCAGTCGAGATACTTTGAATACTACCTTCAAGATCTTCATACAGCCAATCTTCAGTTATTGTTATGAAATTCTGGCCTCTACGGCCACTAGTGCCATTCAAAAACTTGAAACAGCAAAACCAAGCCCTTCGAATTATTACTGGAGCTGTAAAAACCACTTTCATTTTAGCAATGCAGTGTTTAACTCAAAACCCTCCAATAAGAAATATAATTGAGAGAGATGCTGTCCTCCTTTATGAAAAGCTGATATGATTACCCAACAACATTTTTTGAAGGAATCAATAGACTGAGAGAAAAATCTTAAAACCCAAAGTGGTTTTATTCAATATGCTCATTCTGCAGAGCCATTGACATGAATGTTCACCTCAATCCTAACTTCTCTGTAGACCTGCTTGCCCTTTGAGTTATGGAGAGATCTCGGTGCGTTTGAAGCTGGATATGCAGGTTAACAAGAATCACATGAGCGATCAACAGGTTCGGGCCATTACTCTCTTTACCATTGACAATAAATACCCAAGAGATACATTATTACATGTATACACAGATGGATAAATGTTTAACGATGAAAACGGAGAGGGCGCCGGTGTGTGTTGCGAACTTTTCTCGTGTTATGCAACAATAGGAGCCCATCAACCCATTACGATGGTGAAATTGAAGCGATTTATACTGCATTAAAGTAACTGGCTATTAGCCCCTCGTTATTCTGCTGAGCGGTTATTTTGTCAGACTCCCAGTCTGTGCTCTCCAATCTATTTCAAATGGGTAATATACAGATAATACCCATTTAATGGAATGCAGAGAGTTATCAACATCAGTCTCTGTTGTTTTCCTGTGGGTATCAGCTCACTGCGGGACTCCTGGGGATGAAGTTGCCGATTTTTTTAACCAAAAAGGGGGCTTTGAAAAGTCTCTTTCCATTCAATGAAATTCTTGATAAAAAGAAGATATGCCTCCAAGATAAAGCAGAAAGCATCGCTTGACTCAGCCAGTAAGCCATGGGCCTCGTTGCTTCAGAATACTCACTCCATCCCCGATTTCACTAGAAGCTCAGCTGTGGCCCCCTTCCGCCTTACTACGGGCCATGACTGCTTGCCCGCATATTTGTATAGGTTTATATACTCTGTGCAGGGTTATATTCTCTGTCACTCTGTGCAGACGTCAAATTTTTGATGGTACTCATCTCGATTTATGCTCTGCACTTGTATAAATAGAGTATATGTACAGTTGTATAGATACAGTTAAACTGTAGAGTTCAGAAATTTTGCAAGGATAGAGAAACAATGGCGTCAGAGCCAGATTTCTGGGCATTTGTAATAAATAAATTATTCCTCTATTTTTCACGAAACTGTGAGAAACATCATTTTTCAATCAGAACCTACAAATTTTCAACATTTGTGCAATTGGGAAGCTTTTGCTATTAACTTTAATATTAAACATTTATGATAAATAGTATCAAAAACACAGTAATAGCATGTAGATGACTATAAAAAATTATTAGAATGTTGTGATAGAGTTAAAAATGCAATTGAATAAAAAATGAAGTGATCGGTAGCATTTTTAAAAAAATACAACCTTAATCAATGTAATCACATAATTCAATCGTCATTTGCAGATCACTTTATTAACCCTTCAGTTAAAACATTTCATTAACAATGAATTAATGGCGTAACAGTTCCAAAACCATTTTAATTGATTTGAAAGCAAAATTTTGTCTTAAATTGCTATGATTGAGAGTTGTGGCTAAATGTTACATAGAAATGTCAAAATAATTCATATTTATTGCAAAATGACTGCTATGTGGTTAAAAAATATTTTCCCATATTTTAGATTATTTTCCACATCTCCAGATTATTTTACAGTTATTAACCAAGGAGACAATTTTATCATAATGTATTTTCATGAGATTTCGCAAACTTTAGCTTTGTCATGAAAGAGTAATTGAGATAATGGATTATTGGTTATATGTTTATTTTTGTCAAATAGTTGCCCTTTGTTAAGTCAATAAATATGGTATATTGTACAATATACAATATTGCATCGTTATATTACAATTGAGATATTATTTGTCATAATATAAATAATGGCATTATATTTTACTAAAACAGCAATGTGTAATAATTGGTTCTCTCTCTCTCTCTCATTGTAGTTTATGTTCATAGCGGAACTCTCCAATTACCATTAAATAGTTTATTTAAAATAACACACTGATGGAATAAAATTATAAAAAAAAAATCTACTCTTATAATATAAAGAGTAATATTTCCATGACATGTATATAATTCCATACAAATATTGTATTGCACTATTTTAAAGGAGAGTAAAAATTTAGTAAATAACACTCATTTTATAAATAAGAATATACTTCGAATCAATAATTCCCAAAGAAAATTCAATATATAACTAGAATAAACAGAATTATTTTTTTGATTGATAATTTTGCAATTATACGCTTGATTTTTAAAAAATGCATTCCAATTTTTTTTTTCAATGAAAATTTTTCCATCGAAAATAAATTTAATGTCTCTAGAGTGAAACTTGGTAATCGAAAATTACTTTACATTACTTTTATAGTAAAGATAAGAATTATTAAAATATAAAACAAAATTATTTATATTAATAAACAAGTAAAAATTGCTTTAAATTACACTCTTGTCCATAAAGTAAGGATAATGCAAGTTTAGGCAAAGAAAGAGACAGAAGCAAAACAAATGTGACTTATTTGTAAAGTGTATTTATTAAACAAAAGGTAAAGAGCAAAAAAGATGCAATACGTTTGACATCATTAATAAAAATTGTGATTTTTACTCCCTGGAGCAAATTAAAGAAAAAGAACTTATTTACAAAAACCAATATAATATGTTTGGTATGATGGTTAATATACAGGATGCCCCCCAGCCTCAGAACGCCTAGGCATGCTGAGTATCAAATTATCGATCTGATCTTGGGAAATATTACGCAACTCATCAAACAATGCTTTCCGAAATTCTGGTCAACATGTGGGAGGGGGTTGACGGGCTGCAATTCGTCGGCCAAGCATGTCCCACACATACTCTTTAGGATTCAAGTCCGGTAAGTATGCTGGCCAGTCCATACGGGTCAAATCCCCGGATTGAAGGCATTTGTCTACAATGTTTGCACAATGAGTACGGGTGTTGTCATCCATAAACAGAAATTCTGCACCCATGGAGTTCCGAAACAAACGTACATGTTGTTCCAGAATTACATCCTGATAGTTGTGGCCTATCATGATTGCATTCTGAATATGCTGGTTAGTTCTGGAACACAAAATAATTCCTTCTCGAATGAGCAATCCTGCACCACCATAACGGTGTCGTTCAATGGTGTCCTCTTGATGGTAACGGGTACCTGGCCCTCATCATATGGAAGTCCCGCGAGAATCAGACTGAAAGCTAAACCTGGACTCGTCGGAAAACATCACACAAGACCACTGTTGCGGTGTCCACAATGCATGCTATCTACTCTAGGCTAACCGCAGGCGAGAGTGAGTTGCAGTAAGTGGAACACATCTGACAGCCTACGGTTTAATTTGTTCGTCGCTCAACGGTCATTTTTTGCACACGAGGGCTAATTAGACCGGGACCTACGGTTTAAAGTGGATTCCGAACCCACGAAATGTTGAACCGAAGACAAGAGCGCAAACCATTCTGCTGCCAGCTCGGCGACAGACCTACGAGCAGATAGACTAATGCGCCCTACGTCTCTGTACATGGTCTGTCATAACTGTAACTTGTAACTGTCGTACCGGTAGCTGAAGAAAACTGATGAGACACGTCTGATGCTGTGCTCCATCTGCTTCTTTTGACAGTAACTGCCAAATACCGGTCCTCATTCGGCGTCGTAACTCGGAGGCTACCTCAATTCCAAGTTCCTTGGATACTTTCGGCTGGGTACATCTACATTCCAGCCGGCCAATAATTCTACCACGTAAAAAATCATTCAAATGCTTTTTTTGTGCCATAACTATGTGATTATAGAACTGACAGGCTTTTAAAGCGCTTGTGAACAATTTTACTTCTTTGCAACCATTCCTTATATACCCCTCTTTTACACTCTCGTCATTGCGACGTACTATCGGCGCCATCTGGTGGTTTCTTGTAATTTGCATATTATTCTTTAAGATGAGTGTGATAATTCCACAAATGAAATTTTTAATTTAGAGTTCAATTTGTGTGTGAGTCTAATTATCCTTAATTTATGGACAAGAGTGTAATTTTCAAACTTAATAGTCATTACATTGCAATTATCTAAGTTAATTTCTTACAATATTTAATACCATTTATTATTAATATTTTACTTATGATTACGTAATATGTTATTTAAAATTAGTAATAATTCAATAATAGAGAAAAATTTACTGAATTCAATAACGGTAAAAAAATCCCATTGAAAACACTTCTTTCTTCGAATATATATAATATCTTTTAACACTAAATTTTTTAAATGATTCTAAATATTAGAATTTTTTGTTAATTTATTTCTCGTATAAGTTTTATTTTAATACCATTTCAAAAACGTCCAGAGGAAATTACGAAATTTTCCAATTTTAATTCAAATAGTACAGTATTCTAAAAACTGTTTATCTGTAAAACAAATTTGAATGTTTTCTTTATTATAAACATAAATTAGGTAATACGCTGTAAGTTTCATCCAATATCAACAGTGACAAAATAATCTATCTATCAAGATAACGAGTACACCTAAAGTACAATATTCTGTTTACAACATATATTTACTTAATAAAAAAGTTATAAATAAACTTTCTTAAGGTTCAATTGAGTGAGTTTTTATATAAAAATATTTGGAACAATTTTGCACACATTGAATTTACATTAATTTATAACAGCTAATATTTAGATTCTAAAATGCCATCCCTCATTTCCATGATAGGTTATGATAATCATAATTGGTAATATAATATCTTATTCCTATTTGAGGTTTTATCCATTGCTGTATAGTAATAATGTTTTGCTCAAAATTGATAACATTTGCTAAAATTGATGATTTTTAGCATAACAGTTGTCAATATTTGCATGAACTTTTTTATTGAAATTATTAATAAACTATACAGGGCAATTGAAAATGCTTTTTATTATGTATAACAGCTCTGGTGAAAAATGAAAAATACATATGTTAAAATGATCGACACAGACATTTCATTTAAATAGACATTTCTTTATTAATTCTAGTATTCTGTTCGAGATAAGTCTGCATCACCAATTCTAATTTATTTCTGTCTGCAGCATGATTTTCAATGTAATCCTGTAAATATACATAAATCAAAATATTTAATTTGTTTAAAATAATCATCAAAATGTTTTGCTTATTTAAAAATCATTCTATTTTGATTTGTCCATAAAAAGTTAACGTATCTTATATGCCAACATGAGATTCATTTGTTTTATTGCTCGATTGGATTTTAGAGGTTTAAATAATTTTTGGATAGTTTGTATTTATAATATAATTTATTTTATAAACTTTTCTGACCTTACATTTTACAATACACAAGTTTTGTAGCTTTTTATTTATTATGAAAAAATAGAAATGCAAAACAAAAAAAAAATTTAATATAAAATGGCCATTTACAAAAGACAAAATTTACGACCTTACATGTATACAATGAATCCGAATCAGTGATATATTAAAAAATGATAGAATAAATCTAGCTATGATTTGTTTATCATTCAATAGTCAATTTTTGCACATGATTGTGAATTCAACCACGGCCCACAATTTATGGTGGATTCTGAACCACTACCAACACACTGTTAAATCAAATGTTTATATTAAATATATTGTATGATAGAAAAGTTTTTGTCATACAATACATAGACTTTACACAAAAATATCGATAGCATAATGTCTATATATTGTTGCTGTTATTAATAATTAACCTTGCAATTAATGAATGCATTCGAAGTGGTTTTATGAATTCACAATAATATTAAACATAATTTCCAAAAGAGATGGCTATTTACACTGATCAAAGAATCTGATATCTGCAGTAATTTTTTGGAATCATACAAAGTGTAAATAAAAATTTTTTTGACAAAATATGTGCAAACTTGTAAAATTTGTTAGTAACTGCATTGATGCTTGGGTCAATCACTTTTTCAGAAAT
Organism: Latrodectus elegans; assembly: GCA_030067965.1. Lineage (NCBI taxonomy): Eukaryota > Metazoa > Arthropoda > Arachnida > Araneae > Theridiidae > Latrodectus > Latrodectus elegans. The sequence goes on from CM057812.1 coordinate 11,611,845, forward strand.
AATGCAATAGGAATTACACTGGTCAATAATTTTTCTGATAATGCACTATAAACATCTTAAAATCAGATATTGATTAATCACATGAAATTCATCGATAAATAACAACTGATATAAAAAAGAAAATTGACGTCAGAGACTTTGCGAATTGTTTAATCTTTATATGATTATCATCAGTAAGTAACCTTCACCTGTCAATTCACTTAACCAAGTGACATATTTTCTTTGTTTCTGCCTTGTCAGTTTTAGCTAAAGAAATTTTTCAATTACATATACAAATAGCATCATAATACATTTGCTCCTTGTGAACTAGCAGCTAAATAATTCTTCTGATATACTCATTTTTTTATATATCTCACTGGATTTTTTTATGTATCATAGTGTCAACCCTTTCAAGCAGGAGATCAAATGATATATTGCACTACATTTTGAGGTTGATCCAAGAAAAGCAAATACTTATGAACATACAAATCATTTTCTATCTTTCTCAAAGAGTTAGTCATCTGATGAAAATAAATATATATTCCATTATTCACATCCTGAATTTTCTCAAGTGCCAGAATCTGCTTGCCATGAAAATAGGAATCATAATTTTATTGTCATTCAAGAGAGCTCAGTTAGGAGAATGGTATACCTAAATCTCCCCATTTGTACCTTTTCTATATATTTCCTCATTCTTGTTTCATGATTTTTTTTTCAATCGCCATTAAAAGAAGACTTGTATTCTAGATAAATTATTATTTTGATAGCTATGTTAAAAAGTTATAGTAATTATTTATACATATGCACAAGATTTGACTTCTATAGCTCTAACATTTGTGGTTCCACATTTTCTACATGATCACAGAATTGTTAATCTAATTGACATTTACCCTTCTCTATATGCATAATGAAATGCAAATAACTGTAAAATGAAATACAGTTTTGTAAGTAAATTGAAAACTTCATTATATCACACTATATCCATCTTTATAAAATTCATGAATACTGGCTCTTTGGCTTAAATGTGTTAAGATTGCCAATATTTTAATAAGGGTAAAATGTCTTCCATAAATATAAGCTGATAAATTTATTTATTTGTGAGAGTAACAGCTGCTGACTAAACAATACTATGTTAAATTAGATGTTTCTTTACAAGTCAACTTCTCAATACAAAAAATAATAACTATTTTATTAATGTCAACCAATTTATCAATCAATCAACAATGGCACTACAACCCTATGTGGGTCCTGGCCTTCTCAACGAGCTTATTCCATCTTGGCCTGTACTCAGTAGCACTTTTCCAATTAGATGTTCCAATAGTGTTAAAGTCCCTATCAAGACAATCAATCCATCTGATTTTGGGCCTACCTCTGGAACGCTTTCCCATTGACCTTGCAAGAAAGATTTTTTAGGGGTGTGTTCAGTTGGCATACGAATAACATGGCCAGCCCATCTCATCCTTTGTATTTTAATGTATTTGACATCAATGTCCTTAAAACTTTTGTATAATTCATGGTTATATCTTCTACGCCATACCCATCTGTCTCCACTCCACCATAGATGCTTTTTAAAATTTTCCTTTCAAAAATAGCCAAACGGCATTCATGTTTCTGTGTCATGATCCAAGTCTCTGAAGCATAAGTTAAAATGGGTCAAATAATAGTTTTATATAGTAAAATTTTTGTCCTGTGTTTGATATATTTGGAGGTAAAATATTTTTTTAACCTATAAGATGCACAATTTGCTGCAATTACCCCTTTGTTTATTTTGGGTCCCAAATTACCAAAGTTATTTATTACAGATCCAAGATAGGTAAAACTGTTCACAGCTTCAAAATCATAAGAGCCTATGGTGAATACAGAGCAAGGATGGTTTTGCCTTATGCATGACATATATTTTGTTTTGCTCTGATTGAATATTAAATTCATTTTATTTGCCGCTCGTACCAATCCAGAAAGGATTCTTTAAGAGTATCAGGATTTCTAGCAATTAAATCCAAATCATCTACAAAGCCCAGGATTTGTAAACTTTTACTAAAAATGGTACCTCTAGTATTAATGCCTGCATTTCTGATGACTTTTTCTAAAGCAAAGTTGAATAATAAGCAGGCGATGGCATCTCAATTTATACTGTGATATAAATTTTAATATGTTGCAATTAATATAAATAATACACATTATAAATAACTAACAAGATTTATTCTTCTAAGTTTATTATACTGTCATTTAACTGTCACAATGTTTTTTAAAGACATAATTCTTATATTTCCTCTGAAAACCAGAAAAATTAATGTAATGATAGTAAATATTCTTACCTCTACTATTGCAATATTATTATTGTCTTCTATATTTCTTGAGAAATTTAGATCTTCGTGCATGAAGTATAATAATTTTATGGTGTCTGCGGCATCGCTGATACTAAAAAAGTTTAAAGAAAATTAGTCTATGAATTGGTGTGGTGAAAATGTCATGCAATTGTTTATAGCATTCACATTTCAATTTAAATTATAACAAAGTGAAAATGATACAAAAACTAAATATAATGTATAATTAAAATCAGAATAACAAAGAAAGAAAAATTACTTTTTTCTGATCATGATTTTCAGAAAAATATAATAATAAAAAATTTGAAGAAATAGTGCAGAAAAAATTTAATGACAAATAAAATTGGCATGAAAGAAATAGCACTTAATACTATTTAACTCTACCATGTTAAATTACATGAAAAAATTAACTTTTTTATTTTTGGTAAGAAATATACTTACAAGTTCCTTTCAACCATATCAACTAATAAGGGATCAATATCTTTATTATAAGAATAATAAAAGGCCATTGGTCCAAAATGTCTTGTCGATCTTAAAATGTCAAAGGCTTTCTTGCTTTTTATATGTTCATAAGTTGCAAAAGTAACCTAATAAAACAGAAATAATTTAAGATGGTATGTATTAATAAACCCAGTTAAAAAGTATACTTTCCCAAAAATAAAATATTGAAATTTAAAATATGATCTAAATGTATAGTGCTTTCAATTTCACACTAGTTAAATTTATTCTTAATAGTTTCATTGGTGATGACTGCAATTATCAAATTAACAAATTTATTTAGTCAAAAAAATAATCTTAATTTATTGAGTTTCTATATATTAATACAACAAGCTTTCTTTCTTTAAAAAACCAAATTATGCAGTTATAAAAATTTTTTCCTTAAATAACTTTATTTTTTACATATTACTAAAACATACAAACTACAATTTATGTGAATAAATTTAAAAGAAAACTTTTAATAAATAATAAATTAATAATTTTAAGCGTTCAATTTTTATATCAATAAATATACATTACAAATTAATTTTCTTGTTTTTGAATCAAACAGGATAAATTTATATAGTTAGTGATTGCTATTCTTTTTTTATAAAATTAATAATAACAAGCACTAACTATATAAATTTAAAACATTTTATATTTTATTTTTTATTAAAAATGATAAAAATATTTTCATGGTAACTATCCACTAAATGTTTCTAAATCTTAAAATCTTCTAATAGTAAGCAAATTCAATGTTTACAATGAATGATAGCCCATTAAAAATATTGGAATATAATTAATACAATTCAAAAGCTTAACACTAATTAAATTTTAAAAGAAATATTGAAGGTATGTTTGAAGCAAATCTTTTCAAAATTATTTCTGTTGAATTACTTTTCAGGAATGAGATCAAAGAGGTAAAACAATTCTACAGTGCACATTTGTTTACATTTAGAAAGAATTCAAAATATTTTTAATATTAGAATAATTATAATAAATATATTAAAATAAAATATTAAAATAAAAGAAAACTATCGTTTAAATTAAATATAATGATTTTTACATTGGCATATTTTGTAGCAAGTGCATTTGATAAAAAAAGTAATTTCAACTGTCTATGCAGGAAAACAGTGTAATGTATATTGCAAGAAAAAATATTTTATTGCAATTTGATCATTTTAAATTCCATATAAACACATTTTTTTTCTTATAAGAAACATTTTTGCACAAATTATGTTAAAAGAAATCATGCTTACATAAAAAGCAGAAAAGCAATAAAATTGAAGTTTAATAGCAATATATTTAGTGAACCAAACAGAAACTTTCAAAAATATTAAAAGAAAAACATTTCTCAATTTTTGAGTATAGTCATTCCAAAATAAAAATAAATTATTTTGGGAAAAACATACAATTTTTAATCTCTAAGTTGCGAAAGATATTTTGTGGAATTCCTTTTTAATAGAATTATTGTCTTCAAAAACTGGTGTTCAACAATTATAATAATTATTTCTTTAAGAATAAAGTAACCTATATAAATAATCCATTGACAATTAAGTTTCTCAAATGTTTTACTGTATTTATACCATATTTTAAAGATTATTAATAATATATTTATGAGTATTAAGTTACAAAATTTAACAGTTATTCCTTACATTAATTAATAAGATGCAAATAAAAAATTTAATATTGATTTACCAATAACCAAACTCCAAATGATTTCCTGAAGGCAATAGTTTTTTTTATTTGTATTATTTCAACACAAATAATAAATTTTAATCTAAAACTCAATCTTTTTAGGATTTTGATTTGGTAAAATACAAGATTATTTAAAACTATATTTTTTAACAAATGATTGAAATAAAAATATGGTGATACGTTTTTAGTTGTATTTATAGAAAAATTAATATAAGGTTTGCTGATAAAAATCAGTTGTATAAAAATATAAAAAAAAAAAAAAACCAATAAATGTGATCTGAATCAGAAAAAACACATTGGAAAATAATGGATATCTTTGAAACTTGATAACATTTGTTACAAGTAGTTAACCATTTTAAAAATTGACAGACTTAAAATAATCTTAAAGGAAAAATCTGAAGTTTCAGAAAATTAACTAATTTTACTAATCAAGTATTTAAAAATATTTACTTTTATTTTAAAAATAATATTTTCTTCTAATTTTATTTAATTAATCACAAGAATTATTAAAAGAAATAGCAGAAGTCTTCTATCTGAGATAAAAAAAAAAAAAAACACAACCATGTTCAACTTAGTAAAAAAGATTCATTATGATACAGCCCACCTGAATTAGAAAAAGAGGGTTAGTCTTTCAGGCAATCCCATTCCAGATTTTAAAAGAAGAAAAGGGGGGAGGGGAATGCAACACAAGAGGGAGTCAAATATTAATCATATGAAAATCAAAGAATGAAAATAAAGGTTTTTATGAAATAGACAAAATGACATAAAAGTTTATAAATTGTAATACAGTCTTTTGATTAAATTTCTTTATCTTGGTCTACCGTGTAGCATGAATGAGAGCAAAACTAGAAATTTTAAAATCCAAAAAAAATCATTTCATTCGAAAACATAAGGGAAAAAGTTAATATGAATACTTTTTCCGTTGTATAAAAATCAATTATGTAGTTTAATTTCTAAATTTAGGTATGTAAATGCAATAAAAAATAATTTTGTTTGAGCTCATTCATGGTCAATATGAATAACTACATTTAGTAATAAAAAGTAAAAGCAAATAAAAAGTACAATTCTAAATGAAAAGGATTTTGTGGTACATTTAAATTTACTTGTCAAGTAAAAATATCAATCATACCCTGTGATATTCTGGATCATCAGGTTCAAATTGAACACAAGCACTGTCCAAAACAAATTTATAGGATCCTTCATCAAGTAAACGCTATACAAACAGAAAGATAAATTACTGTCAACTTAAATACATAATATAATTTTATAAAGCTTTAAAATAAACATATTTATAATTTTAACATAACAAATGGTTGGATGAATTTTATGTTGCAAGTTCCAAAAACAGACAAACTGTGCCAGTTTTACACAAGAGGAAAAAAAAATATTATTTAAGTATTGAAAATAATTAATTTTCATTAAAGGATAATCATTTTAAAAGCTTATTTTCTCAAAGAGCAATATTGTTGCTGATTTTATATTAAGTGCAGCTTTATTTTCCTCCACACAAGGAAAATTGAATTCAATAATGTATCTAAAAAGAGAAAAATAGGCATAATAATAATAATCAACAGTAACTGGATATCCTTAAAAGATGAAGTTAGAATGGCTATCAAATAAAATTGAATTTTCTTAAATACAAGATACATTTCCTTTTTACCCTTTTTCTAGCTAATGGGGTACATTTTAAGAATAATTAATCACTTTGATTAGTAATTATCTATAATTTTTTAAAATAATAATTTTCAATTGGTTGATTGCTGATATATGTCCACCACCAAATAATCTATATTCCTAAAAAGAATTATTTTACTGCATTTATATAAAGGTGGTTTATTTGACAATCCCCTGGTGACAAAAAACATTTATTATTAGATAAGTGCCCAGTATTTTATTGCATATACTTCATTATTTCACCTTTTTGAAATCTTCGCTAAGCACACATATGTAAAATAAGCTATCAGGCAGTCATATGCATGTTTAGTCATTAGTTATTACTCAGATACCAATTACCATAATTTGAAATGCTCTCAAACATTATAATAGGATGTTGTGTGAGTGATCAAAAATTTTATAATACTCCTTTCCAATTTTCTAATAAATCTTTGACAAAGTTAGCTAAATGTCATCATTACATTGAACTCATTCAAACCAATATGTATAATGCAATACTTTCTTAAGTGTGGAATGTATACTGCCATCATACTTAATAATTCTTCTTACAATCTCTCAGTACATTTGCAAGTGGGATGTAAGTTGTTTTTGCATATTTCCCTATATGTAACCCTGAATTGGACTCTATAAGTTAGATACAGAAGCAGCAAGTGGGAGCCTTTGTAATTCAAAAGCAGGGACTAAGAGAAAAACCTCAAATATTTGACCTGCCATCTCCATAGGTATCAGTTTACTTGGAGGACATTGCATTCACGGCATACTTAACATGGCCCAATTACCTTTAACCCTTTCAGGTGCACTACCCCTTAAAGTTGAAATATTAACAAAAAAATTTGTAGGTTGTCTATTTAGGCCTATATGAGTATACAATGTAAATTTTGTAGAGATTGCATGTACCATTTCGATTTTGTGGGTGTTCCATCACATGGAACACTATGCCACAAAGGTCATAAAAAGAATTGCAGTGAAGCCGATATATGCGTAAATGAATTTGTATAAAAATGAAAAAACAATGCATTACACCTGCGTAGCAGATTTAGTGTGGTCCAGGGTGCATCACACGAAGGCCTGCTAATCTACACCAAAAAATAATAATAATAAATAAAATAAAGATTTTTGTACAATATTCTTAGTTATCCAAGTCAGGTTTTGTGGCTGCATAGAGGAGCCTTGTTGAGATAAATCATCGCTATTATTCTCACTAGCATTCAACACATTATTATAAGTTCTGAAACTGATCAAGAGGTTTAGGAACATATTTCTCTGCATTACTATCACTATCATATGTTCTGATTCACTAACAGAGGGCAATTTTTGAAGCATTTTTATTGCTTCTGAAGGACTAAGACCTCTATGTGCCATTTATTTGCAATTAACAAATTTAAAAAAATTAATTAGAAGTTAAAATTATACTTGCAAAAAGTAAGCTAAAAATATATAAATTCAAAAATATATATACACATTATAAAACAAATAGTAGCGCAAAGCAAAATCAGGAACATAAAAACAATGCTTCTCTAACTAGAGAGGATATGAACTAACTGATATAATCCTATACTACACTTAAGCTTCCCAATTTAAAAAGCCAATAAGGGTGTAGAAATATTATCCATATAAGTAATCGTTCCTTGTACATTCCTCAACATTAGTTTATTCCACCCCAAAAAAGAGAAAAAACAGTAAAAAACAAACACAGCTGCTCCCCTCAGCATTGAGTTCAAGGCTCTCTCTAATTGCATTCTAAATCACATAAAGAAAAAGTACCATTGTTGCACAGTATTCCAGTTGATGGAACACCTAGTTTTTATTATATAATTCTGCATATACTTTATGAGCAGAAAATTTAAAGTAATATAGAACCAATAGTTCAAGGTACAGGCAACAAAATAATACAGAAATTTCTTTTCAAATAATTAATTTCATATAAGAAAAAAATTTGGAAATAATCCTTCAAAATAAAGGGATTTAAATAATCTGCTATAATTGAAAATTATTTATCCTCTTATGTAGTGCTGCCATCTATTATCAAAAAAGAGAGTTTAAAAACATTTTAAGCCAAATTTCATCTATATATTATAAAATGCAATGATTTGGTAACAGTTTAAAGTTTGGTGTTCCATCACCAGGAACACTGAACCGCAAAGGGTTAATGAACACAACAGATCTTCAGTAAAGCCAGGATTCAAACTCACTACCTTCTGATAATGAGAACAATTCCCTAACCAACCAGGCCACTGAAGCCTAGGTTACCTGAGTGTCACATTTTACATGACTTAAGTTGATTTTCTATTTTGTTTTCCACTTCATTAGTTGATTCAACTACTATATGAATTTCTTTCTTGAAAATCAAAATATAATTTTGATTAGATTCTTATTTACACAAAACAATAAAAGTGTATGATTGCTCAACCTATATGTGGCTTATAAAAGAAACTGGATCATACAGCTAAAAAATCTAAATATATTTACACATAAAAATTTAATGAAATTAGTCACATGATGCAAAATAAACATCAATAATAATATGGATACTTCTTTTAATTTTATGTAGGGCCAAAATTATTTTAAAATAACTTACTTCAAGATAAGGACTTTCATATAATTTAGGAGTTTCTAGATTTCTGCCTGGCATAGGATAAAATATTTGATTCATTCGCCCCCTTTCTTCCCAATTAGCTTTTCTCAAAGTTCCATCAGTTTCCCTCACTGTTATTAATCGATCCTGAAAAAATATGAATAATGCCACATTTTAATACACAAATTTACATCGGTTTTACAAAATTCAATTAAATTTCAATAAGTTTAATTTAATTTTGCAGAATTCAGTTTAATTTTACAGAAAAGCTTAAAAACAATAGTGTTTAAGAAATAGTATCTACTAGAAACATAAATAAAACTTAAAGATAATATAAATATAGGAAAACAATTTATCTATACAGAATAATAACCATTTAAAAAAAATAAAAAATAATTATTTCGTAAATAAAAGATAAAACGCTCAAAGTAATTATTTGAAAAAATTATATAATATCAAAATACAATGATATGGGAATTTTAAATATCTAGTTATAGTTAACATAATAGAGATTTAATAAAATGAATTACGAATTAATTGTTAAAATTTTTACTTCCTTATTAAAATGTAACATGATACATAATAAAGGATGTGGCAAGCTAACTTCCCTATTTCAAATTGCAATAGCACAAAAAGTAATAAAGATAATGAGGTGGATGTGATCTCATTTGAGAAAGGAAATCATATAGTTGTGTAACATTGTAGTTCATTTGCCATCTTGTGTAGGGAGTAATGACCATATGTATTTGCTGTGCAGGCCTATTTTTCAAACGCTAGTTTGATTATTTCAACTTGCTGCACTTTTCAAATTCACTTTGATATCATGCTTTTGGGACCAGTCCCGGATCAGAAATCTATTCTTAAAGGGGGCGACAATATTCAGGAATATTGCTTCTTTCCAGAAAAGAAGAGGTAGAGACACATACACCCATCAAATAATCAAAGAACATCAAAGCAATAAGAGTGTCATTTTTGCAGTCACCATTGAGAGTGCAAACATGCATCCGTCTTGGAAATTTTCAGTCTTTATGAGAGGTGAATTTTGCACAAAAAACTTAATTTTCAGTTGCACAAACTGGCCATTGTACAGGAACTTTCGGTGACTTTTATGTTCGAAGAAATGAATGCAAGCCATTTCTTGATCATGTTCCTCAAGATGTCTTTTTCAGTGATGAGGCTCATTTCTATTTGACTGGATTAGTCAGTAAACAAAATATGCACTGTGGGCTATTAACAAACTCCTGAGAACTCTACCAGAGGCCTTTACATTCACCATGTGTTACCGTATGGTGAACAATTACATAGTTGGAATTGTGGGCCATGGTTCTTAAAGGAAAGTGAAGACTTCACTTCAAATTGTTATATAAGCATGTACTAAGACTTTTTTTATGTGATGACTTGATGAAATGCACTTAGGAGAAATATGGTTTCAACAGGACAGAGCAAAACTCAATATCTCAAGGGCATCAATGGTTGTGTTGCGAAATCACTTCCCCAGCACCTTACTTCAATGATAAATGATTTCAAAAGGCTCATTCTCATGATTTGGCATCATGGGATTTATCTTTCTTAGAGTATTTAAAGGCAATTGTATATACTGACTGCCCACAAACTTTGGAAGATCTAAAAAGAGACAGTCAAAGAGAAAGAGTTAGTATACCAACCAATGTACAGAAGAGAGTGATGAAAAATAGGAAAATTCAGTTCATTTATTGTTTCGAAAGTGACAAGCATCACTTGCCCAATATTACATTTAAAACTATGAAAATTAAAACTTTAAATACGTAATTTTTGTAAATAAAATAAATAAAAAAATTATATCTTTCGTATTATTCAATACAAAATAAGGAGGTTAGCTTGCCGCACTCTGTATTTTGAAATATTTGTATTATTAAACAAAAACTTAAAAGTGTATGTGTATAATATGCATACACAAATAAAAATGATATTTATATCACATACATAAATATCACTTTTATATTTTTCATTTATAACATACAGCTTTCACATAACAGTTTTTGTAGAAACTGTTACAAAAAATTTAAATACAAAATCTCCTTAATTAATGCTCTTTTAAGTTTTCAATTATTTAAAATAAGTATTAGCACATATTTTTTTTAGTTTTCAATTTTAAAGCTACAAAAAAATCCCCATATTATTTAAAGAGAAACAATTAATACAAAAAAATTAATTAAAAAATATAACTAATAACATAATTTATTTTAAAAATTATTATTTCAAAACCATTATAAATTATTCAGATATTTTTAAAGCAGAACTTTTATAAAATAATAAAAATATTTACTAGCTAACAGTGTATCAATAAAAATATTTTGACATATGATTGGAATTAATATTTTTAATACACTCAATTTTGTGATTCATACTGAAAATTATTAATATATCATCCAAAAGACACTAAAATGGTAATTCAAAAGAGATAGCACTTAAATTACTTAATTACCCTAGGAGATGCATTAGGTGATATATCAGTAAAAATAATTTTGTGTGTCAGATATCCCTGAAGTTCTGGATCTTTTGAAAGTACTTCGTTGATTGGTTCCCTAACAGACATAACAGGTGGCATTTGTAATTTCTCAAGAGCTCTGGCATGAGCCATGTCTTGAAGCTGTAATGTGTAAAAAGAAACAATTAAATATGTTGATAATATAATAATAAGAGGATGACAAAATGGGTTGACATCGCTAATAATTATATTGAATTTTAGCAAATGAAGAAAAACTAATAGAAATATAATAATATTATCATGCCAAGATACTCAATTTATTAAATTAATTTCATTATTCAACACATTTTAACTATTAATCTGAAGTCACAATAAGCAAATTAGTCAAGTACAAACACAATTAGCATTGAATATCAAAAAGAGAAATCTGGGATGTTTATAATTTTTTTTTATTTGAGAATAATTTCTCAAATAACAATTTCTCTTATTTATGAATATATATATTCATAATATCAAAATATGATAATTAAAATTAACATTAAAATGCAACTAAAATTTTATTACTATTATTAGCACTCTGCAATCTATGTTCTTCCACATCAAAATTAATAAAGAAAAGTATATTAATGAATAATTAATCAGACTCCTGATTCTGTATATCATAGTATCTGATTCACTACTGATCATATGCATTAGCTTTAAACTTCTTGTAGCACATCTTTTATTGAAATGTATTTACATTAACTTTTTCTATGGAATTCTTAGTAAAAAATTATATATATATATATATATATATATATATATATATATATATATATATATATATATTGACACCACATTTCAAATAGCCTAATACACACAGCTCAGGTTTCAGTAAGGCATATAAGCATTCTATGATGTATTGCTTTCTACAACTCTCTTATCATATGCAATTTTATGATTTTTGATCCAAGGTAACTTTTGAGCAAAATGTTTTCACTAATATTCGATAATATTGTTATAATTGGGAAATCTATTCAGAAACAATACTTTGAAGCTTTTTCTTATTTCAGATCAACACCATTGCTCAATATTGTAAAATATGAAAATACTGAAATTTTATTATTGCAATCACAAATAATTAAATACTTATTAACAATTACCAAACAAAAATTATAAATTAGCTAATTACTCAAGTACATTTATTAAATTAATTATTATAATACAATTGGCTAATATCATGTATGTTGATTGAATAAAAGAAAACATATAAAAAATAAATAACAAATTTAAAAACAGAGTACATTCTTTATAAATATTATATAAACAATTAGAGTGGCATGAATGAATAGTACCCAGCAATATAGAAACTTTAATTTTTTTTAAATATTTTTTTGATTTAATTTTTTTATTAAACAAACTAATAAATTTGAAGTTAAAATAATCAGCAATAAATTTTTAAGAACTTTGTATCAATTGAAGGAAAAGCATTATAAAATAAGAGAAATCATTTTCAATTCAGATTTTTATTTAAATTTTCATTGAAAACTCTAAATATGGTTCAGTTGGAAAAGTGAAGCAACACACCCCATAATGCCAGCCTAGCTGGCATTAGAGGTAAAATATATAGTGTTTTTAATGTTGTTGTACCCCATAATGCCAACCTAGCTGGCATTATGGGGTACAACAACATTAAAAACACTATATATTTTCATAATGTATATTAAACTGAAGAGAAGAATATATAAGTCAATTAAAGGGGAAAATGTTATTAATAGACAATTAAATGAAATAATATTTTCATTTGCATAATAATATTTAATTTATAATAAAAATAATAATAATAGAATAAAAATACAAAAACCAAATATTAAAAAAACTTGAAACCTGTCAATGAAAATTATTTGGTGTAAAAATTATTATACAGTGATAATATTTACATTCTAGAAGCTTGTAAAATAAGGACCACTAATTAGAATAGCCTGATGTTTTATCTGAATGAAATCATAAAAATTTGTTTGGTAGAAGAAAAGTTAGTAGCTTATCAAATGATGCTACATTAATTGCAACCATAAAATACAAATGCTTTAAAAGATATACTAGTTAAAAATTGAATAGGTGTACAGCATGTTACATTTGTAATAGAAAAATAAGAGACTATGTTGCTGTTATTATTCTATATCTGTGAAAACAGTTTCTAACTATTACAAAGAAACTAAATTTAGTCTGTGACGTTTTTTTTATATATTTTTATTTATTTATTTATTTATTTTTTATTTTGTAGGATTACTGACAATACAAAAACTGCATTAGAGAAATTCTAGGCATTGAAAAATACATGAGGTAGGACTCAAAAGTTCCTAGGCTGAGTCTATAATGTAAAAAAATTTTTCAGTAGTGCAAATATAAGAACATTTTTGTGTTACTACATTCTTCCTTACACTAAAAGTGGTTTGTTTAAATTCACATGGTTGAAAGCTCACAGCAATATCAGCTTTTGTATGTAGGTGTTTTTAGTAACAAGCAACAGAAAGAAATGGCATCAGTTGAAGAGAGAGTCAATATCAAATTTTGTGGTCCCTATGGAGACTTTTGAAATGTTGATACATGTGAACAGAAGTGAAACGTTATCAAGAATGCAAACTTTTCAGTGGTACTGTATTTCAGAAAAGGTAGGGAAAATTGCCATACACGACAAATACTGTCACGGTCCTGTAAGTTAGTGTACTAATTAAAATATAAAAAAAGTGTTTATGGTGATGCATACAAACAGGCAGCAAGCAATTTGCCAAAAAGTAGAATCAGTTGGGATATTAGAGCCCATATGTCGGTGGATATTGATTTATCATCTTAACATGTATAGGATGTGTTAACACATGGTTCTCCGCATGTTAAAAGTAGACCAAAAGAGAATTTAAATAGAAATGATGAGAGACTTAATCTCAATTGTTATAAAGAACCTTCCTTACTTGGCAGAATAATAAATGGTGTTTTTTACACAATTCCCAAATCAAGAAAGTATCAGCAATGCAGAAATCACTACAATCTCTAAAGGAACAGAAATTGTACCAAGAACGCTTTAAAAGAAAAGGTTACAATAGAGGTATTCTTTGATATCCAGAGCATTGTGCATATGGAATTTATCCCTAAAGACAAGGAGCTCTATCTTGAAATCTGGTGTTGTATGCATGAGACGAACTGGAAAAAAAGACCAAAAATGTGGACTGAGCAGTCACGACTGTAGTTGCATCACAGTTTAAGGCTCAAATTTAATCAAAAATCACTCAAATTTAAAGCATACTTAACTATGTTCCCCATTTAAAATTATGCATGTTCATGAGTTGGCTACTCGTGACCTGTCAAAATGAGAAGCTTTTAACCCTGCAATTTCTTCCTTGAATGAAAGTATATAATGAATAGCTCTGGAGCATTTTTTTATCAGTATACAAAACCCCATTTTAATCTCCAATATTTTATCAATACTCAAAATTACAGAAAATAACCAATACAAAATCATTTCCAATTAAATTGTTGCCTCTTCATTTTCTACAGGTTCCTGTGTATTTATCGTAAATTCTTTCTCTATCACAAGCATTGATCATTCATATCTTGAAATCTATTTTGTAGACACAAAATACCATATTTTTTGTCCAGTTAATTCAGTTCAGCACTTCAACAGCCTGGATATGTAGATCCAGGTAGGTATTTCACTATACCATGCAACACTAGTAAAGTAGCCAATGAATGTCATACCAAACAACCAATAAATGTCAGTCAATGCATACCAATCAAGTCTGAATTCTTGTTCTGGCAATAAGTTTATCTAAATCATGTTATGTATGGAAGTTATTTGTAATTTTACTTAAATGGAAAACACACATTTCATAGCACATTCAAAATAACAAATTCTAGTCTGTTGCGGAACATGTTTTGCTCTTACACAAGAGAAAATGGTATTGAGAATTTCCTGAGGAAATAACAAATTACTTAAAATATCCTTTTCACAACTTCTTTACTTTTTCTATAGTTTTTTGTTTAGAAATAGTTGAAAATTTATTGGTTTTTTTTACTTCTATAATCTTTGGACTAGATATTGTAATAAGAGGATTATTTCTTACTCACTATGGCACTACCTTGTTGTAGTAAATGGGGCTTGATAAAACAGACCACAGCAACATGTAGCATCTTTTACTTAGCTTCTTATGATAAATACAGTACTTGACTAAAAGCTAGGAGCCCATATGGAGATAAATTCGTCAAACTGAGGTTTACAGCGATGGAATGTATTCTTGTGATTTTAAGAAGTAATCATATGTGAGAATGCATAAATTTGTTAGCAGTTTAAGTGGCCCTTGAAGCTTTTTCACTGTTTTGTTTCTTTCATTCATGGTTGAAATTCATGTGGAAGTTATGGAATATTTAAAAAGTGTATCATATATGAAATTTAAGTATTTCAAATTATTAATTTTTTAAATGTGAATTAAATAGAAAATTTTGAATTTTTGTATCAGTGTATAGTGAATTTGTGTTTTGCAAGTGATGATTAAGCTTCCAGTACTTTTATATGTTATTAATAAACCACTGTGAGTTATAATGTATGTAATTTATTGAGTATTGTACAAGAATATTTGACATACATATATTTCTATATGTATGTCAATATGAATATATTTCTATATTCAGAATATTATTTACATAATTGATTTAGCTTTATTGTCTGATTGTCTCTTGTGCTAGATAGCATTTATGCAGATATTTTTTTAAGTGTTTCCCAGATCACAACCCAGATAATTAAAACCAGAATTTTCTTAAAAACATATATCATTTATGTAACTTATTAGTTTTAATACCTTGTTGTCTCCCACTGTAAACTGTATGATACTATGTTTTGTAATCTTTGCAGCATTAGTTTCTAGTTATCAGTTTTGTAATACATCTGTCATAAATAGTTATGATAAAATATTCAAAATTTTGTTATTTAAAAATCTAAAATAGTTCCAGAAATTTGAGATTTGAATGTTTAAAGTTTGAGCACAAAAGAAATTTTAAAAACCATATATTTAATTGACATAATTTAAGTTGGCAAGATAAATGTGCAACACTTGGTGTATAAACTTGAAGTCACACCAAACCTATATTAACTCATTGGATTTTACTCAGTATTATCCATTGTACAGTTTTTAAACTACTTTTTTCGGTCATTAAGCTAATTCTCACCATTTTATGAATATTTAGTTGAAGCATTAGGTCATTCTGATTAGTGCTAGCTTTTATAGCCATTTGAAAGTGAGATATGAAAATTATAACATAAAATATATATGAATATAGTCCAAATATTTTTTAAGATAATAGTTTTCATTTAAGGAATATCATAAATAAATATACAGTTCTATATAAACATTTTACTTGTATTATTTAAACCATATAGTCCAGATACTTAAGATGATAGTTTTCATTTAACAAATATCATGAATATAAATAAACAGTTCTATATAAAATAATTATATTTGTATCATTTAAACCATACATTTTTATTTAATACAAACCTCTTTCAGTCGCTTATCTGTAACAAATTCATATTTGGGAGGCTCTAAACTTCCTTGAGTAACGGCAAATATTTTATCATAATTAATAGTAGTTATTTTGTTAAGAATTTTTTGAATTTCTGGCTTCAAAAATAATTTTTCAATTCTTTTATCTTTATAAACAGAATTTTCACCTAAGGAATAAATAAAAAATATTATAATTTGTCAAAGCAAATAATGGTCAAACTTTCGAAAATTTTAAATCATTATTTTCAAAAAAATGTAATTTATAATTTTAGTACAATTATAAAATATTTATACAATTGTAAAATATAAAGTTTTAATTACTAATATATAAAGCAAATAATAATTAAGGAAGTTTGAACAATTAATTTCAAAAGTCCACAAAATTTAATATCATGTGTAGTATTCACGTGATATTCCCATAATTAAAAAGTAGATTTCAAGTATTTGCTCAAATTTAAAGAAAAACTTAGTTATTAAATTTGAATTAAACGAAATATTAGTACTCCTTAGTTAAGAAGGCACAAAAAAGTAATATTAAAACAAGTACATTTTACAATAATAATTTTGCTACTTGTATTTGAATAAATAAAAATTATTTCATAAGAGCTTCCATAAAATGAATAATATATTTACAGTGTTAAATTCCACAATGAGAAATATGAAATTGAAGTTACAAAGTTGTTAATAATACAAAAGATATAGGAAGATTTTTTGTACATAACATTTATTAGAGAACATTACAATGAAAAACAATTATTAATTTTTAATAAATAGTTTTCCAAACTTTGGAAAAAGCTTTATCAAATAATTTTCATGTTTTTATGCATAAACATATACTGTCCAAAAATTGTTCGTTTTGCATTGCTTGTGGCACTACAATCGTTTGCTAACAGGAACTAATCAGACAAGCAAGTAGTTTTAAGTGGACTCCGGGTCACAATAAACACCCACATCTGACATGGAATCTATCCAACGAACTCTATTAATCACAAGCCATTCAGTGGCAAGCAGAACTTTGGCGACAGATATTGATTTAAGAATATCCCCGAGTTTTATAAATATCAAAATAATTGTACGAAATTCTACAATAAAATCTAAGATAGTAAAATAACCTACTATGAGTACAGAATCCCATGGAAATATTGTATTTTGCTATATTTGATTGCGAAGTTTTAAGAAGATATTCATATAATGTACCAATCTTGATAATTTTCACGAATTTCTGCGTTTGTAACATTATGATTATTTTTCGGTTAATATAACAAAATCAAGAATATAGTTCTATTTATCAAAAATGAGAGAAATTTTTCTCTGAAAGATAGTTTATTTATTTACTATTTTCAGTTTCACAGACTTTTACATAGGATGAGGATCATGCTTGAACCAACTTAAAAAATACTTTTCAACTAAAACTTATTATTACTAAAACAACTAATAGTTATGCAGAATGACCAAATTAAAAATAAGTCTCTTGTTTACTTACAGTATTTTTTGTAAATACAGATTAGTACATACGATTATTCAATAGATCAGAACTTAATAAGAGAAGGAGATGCTGAAAGTGCTATCATAAATCTTAATATACCATTAAATTCATTTCAATATGTTTCGGGAAACTTGCCAACTTATTTTGTAAGACTTTCGTAATGGCATTGCGAATAATTGTTTCCAATTTTGTAATTGTAAACGGGTTTTTGTTGACTGATTCTTTGTGATCTATCCTCAGCCTGGATCAAATTCACATGCCCAAGTATCTTCATAAAGTCATAAGCAAAAATAAGACTTTTAAAATGTTCAAACCTATTTAAATTTGCAGAGGTCAAAATAAGATCACAGTGGAAAATTGAGAGACTCTGTTTATTTTCTTGGAGTATTATTCAATGAATGATGGACTGCTAATCCATTAGGTTCTGCTTGCGGGGGTTCGAATCCTTTCCTCGTCGGAACATGCAGTGGTAATATTTTCACTATAAGCAATTGAGTGGAGCTGTTCATTTTTTTTAAAGTATTATTCAATGAATGATGAATTATTTTTCTTAACAAAATAAGCTACGTTCATGTATATAAGGTGGCCGAGTGGTTAGCCGATGGACGGCTAAACGATTTGGCTCCATCCACGTGTGTTCGAATCACATCCTTGTTGGGCACGTGCTGTTGTAACAGTCTCACTGTGAACAATTTAGAAAATCTGTTAATTATTAAGAGTATTATTCTATGAATAACAGATGATTTTTATTAATAAAACAACTATCTTCAAGCGGTTACGGTGGCCGAGTGGTTAAGGCGTTGGACCACTAATCCATAGTATCTGCCCGCGTGGGTTCGAATCCCATCCTCGTCGGGTACATGTCGTTGTAATACTTTCACTATGGACAATTGAATGAAGTTGTTCATCTTTTTATAGTACTATTCAATGAACAATGGATTACTTTTATTAAAAAAAATACGCTCCGTTCTTCTAGAGTGCGGTTAAGGGGATGATTGCTTATCCGTTGTTCTGCTTCCGATTCCCATTCTATTTGGGTAAATGTAGTTGTAATATTGCCACTATAAGCAGTTTATTTTTTAAAGGTATTGTTCTATGAATGATGGGTTATTTCTCTTAACAAAGTAAACTTTATTCATGTTGACGAGGTGCCCGAATGGTTAATGCGAAGGAATGTTAATCCATTGCGCTTTCGAATGCCATCTTCACCGTGTTCATGGAGCTGTAACTTTCTCACTGTGAACTGTTTAGTATAGTTTTCATTTTTTAAAAGTATTATTCAATGAATGATGGATGATTTTTATAAGCAAAACAATTTTCTTCAAATAAACGCGGTGGCCAAGTGTTTAAGGTGGTGGACTTCTGTCCTAGTGGGTTCTGCACGTGGGCTAAAATCCCATCTTCGTCGGTACATGTAGTGGTAACGTTTTCATAGTGAACAATAGAGTGAAGCTGTTAATTTCTAAAATTATTATTCAATGAAAGATGGGAGGGGACGACTTTAATTACCAAATTAAGCTATGTTCGTGTACACGTGTTGTCCGAGCAGTTAAGACGATGGATTGCTGATTCGTTGGTTTCCGTTCGTCTGCTTTTGGATTCACATATTCATTGGGTACATATGGTTTTAATATTCTCAACAAGAAAAATTTAGTAAAGAAGTTCATTTTTTAAAGTATTTTTCAATGAATGATGGATGATTTTTTATTCACAAAATAAGCTACGCTCATGTATGTAAGGTAGCAGAGTGGTTAAGGCGATGAACTGCTAATCCATTGGGCTCTGCCTGCGTGTGTTCGAATCCCATTCTCATTGAGAATATGAGTGTCGCGCACATTTTCATTCTAGTCAACTGATTAAGTTTCATAATTTTTAAAAGCATTATTCTATGAATGCAGGAAAATATTTTGTTTAATAAACAAGTCTCAAATATTATCTTTACCGAGTTGTTCAACAGATTTTATTTCGAAAATATGTTTTGAGCTTTTTATGCTATAAATTTTCCAATTATTTAGGAATTTTTTATTTTAAAAGAATTATAAATTGCTGGAAATATTCTTAGATATTTTTCGTACAGTATAAAATTTTGAAGTGTCTTTACCAATCATTTTACGGATAGAATGTCTTTGAGTTATTTTTTAGATTTAAATGCATAATCAAAACTCTATACTAATTTTCATATGCTTTTCTATGTAATTTTCACATCCTAGTGATTACGTTAACTGTTATTAAGAACAGTTTTTTAGCATCTATTTGGTATAAAACTTCAAGAATTTTTTTCATAAACATAGAAAATACTTGTCAGGTGGATAAAAAATAACGAAGCTTAAAAACATCCATCCCGATTTAATCATAAGTGAAAATTTCTAGAAAATTATGAAACAAATAATATATCTCGTTAAAATCTAATGCTATATAATTCTCTTTAATTTATCACATCAAGACACGTTTACTTTCACAGCAATGTGAAACTCTGATTCAACATTTTAGTTTCAAAACGATTAGATATCAAAAATCAATTTTTAATTATTTTTGCTGGCAGTTCTCACTTCTGTTTCTTCTTTCCACACAAGCTTGTTCTTGTCGTAAAGGACATCTGTAATAACAAAGAATGGCAAGCCATTGCATTGACGAAGTCAGTTCCAGCACTCGAACAATTGAAGCTGAAAACCTAAAATCAAAAATCTTACTGCTAAAAAAATCAATGCAAATAGATGATACTCATTTCAACCCACAAGATTTGAAGATACAGCTTACAAAGGTTTTGCCCATGACTTCCATAAATTCAGAAACCTAACAATATATAACCTCCCAGAAGAATTTCTAAAATTATGTAAACCTCCAAAGTTTATACCAACAGAAATAAATTCTATATACAGATGGATCAAGACAATACGAAGTGTAACAAAAGCAACATTCGTGTCAAAAAAAAAGACCAAAAAACATTTTCAATTATAATTCAAATTAAATAAATATTATTGTATTTCAAGCTGAGGCACTAGCTGTTAGAGAAGCGGTAAAACATACAATAACCAATAAACAAGTCCCAACAACAATATGGACTGACAGCCTGTCAGTTCTCCTATCAGAACCCAATGCACAAATCACAAATCATCCGTGATACTCAGGAGTGTCTATACAAAAACACATCATGCAGAACCCAACTAAACAGGATTAAACACCCGAGGGGAATTGGGGGGAAGAACTGGCAGACACAGAAGCTGCTACTAATGAAGAAAAGTCAGTCACAAATCTGCCAAACCAAGCTCCTTCTTAAAACTCTTTCTAAAAAAAGAACCATCGGAAGCTAGCAAAGAACATGGGATACATCGTAAAATGGTAGGCACACCTACCAATTACTTCCAGCAGTCTCCCCACATTTCAAACCCCTATTTAATAATGCGAAGCATGAACTCCTCCCTGAATACTTCACAAGATTTGGTAAATACAGTTCGAACATCTGCAGATGTGATGATTTGGGAATTGCCCGACACAACATAGGGAAATGTCCATCGACAAAGGCCTTCCACATACTAGTCAAAGGCACAATAGTCAAACTGACATTCAATTAGTGCAATTTTGTCTTAGGACGGTTTTAGACTGAAAAAATCATTCAAATACTAAAGTTCCCAACAGTACAAGGACTCAAACTATTCCGTGACAATCTTCAACAATGGTAGATGATGGACTTTATTCATCATCAAATAAATAATAATTCAAACTGTATATAATATGACTAATACGAACTTATTGTAAAGACTGCACTTTCAAAAAGCACCTAAACAGACACATTCGACTAATCAAAACAAAGTATTTTATATCACTTGGTTTGTAATACTTTAAATTACAATTTGACTAGTTTATTATGTATTCTCGTTTATGATTTCTTAATTCTCAATTTCAAAATTCAAAGTTCTAAAGGAAATAGTAAACATTAATATTTTATATTAATTATAACTGTGGTGTTCCATAATATCATAATTCAATTGGTTATTTGAGATTAACATTTCAAGTATAATTTTTAACAAAAGCTTTTTAATTCATGTAAATAGCTGTCATTTAAAATTGCGTAGTAATCCTATTTACTTCTGTAAATATTTTTATTTTATTAATCCATTACTATACTTTCATTTAACTTCTTTAACATTTGTACACATATCTTATGAAGTTCATAATAGTATCATTATTTTTACTGTTAAAACTAATGCTTAAAGTACTATGTAACATTGATGTCTTTTATGCAAAATCTTAATAGAAATAATAAACACGATTACTTCATACCAATGACAATTTTGATGCTCCATAACATCTGTAGAATTGAAGCGATTCTTAGGAATGGTTACCTATTATTCTAATTTTCTCCCAAATGCATCATCTCTGACTTATGTTTTAAGACAACTTCTAAAGAAAAATAAAAAATTCCACTGGTCTTCTAACTGTGAATCTCCCTCCATTAAACTGAAAAATGAGATTTCTAGCGATAGGATATTGATATGCCATACAATCCAAATTTATCCATTGTAGTTGCTTGTAACGCCAGCCCAACAGGCATCGATGAAGTTTTATCCCACATAGTAAATGGTATCGAGAATCCAATAGCCTTTACATCTAGATCCCTAACATTTTCTGTACAAAATTACAGTCAACTAGATCGTGAAACATTAGCCATCAAATTTACAATTCAAAATTTTCATAACTACATCTATGGTAGAGAATTTACACTAATAACTGATAATCACCCGTTATATAAAATTTTTCATCATGATAGTAAAATACCTTCTATGACATCATCCCGATTACTAAGATATACAGCATTTTTTGGGGAATATAATTATAAAGTCCAGCATAGAAAAAGTGAAGAAAATCAGAATGTCGATTATATTTCTCAAGGTCATCACTATAAGATCCAAATATCTTACAAGATGATATTATTCACTGCCAGACTGTTAACCAAATTTCAACTCCTTCCATTACGTTTGAGACAATTTCTAAAGAGACAGAGGAGAACCCAGAATCGTCAGTTTTAAAACAAGAACTTTTATCAGCTGACAAATATGATTATGAATATTCAATAAAAGGTAGAGTAATTTTTAAACGACATCGAGTGTACATTTCTGTAAAACTTCGAACAGGGATATTAAAAGAACTTCATGACACACATTTAGGAATAGACAAAATGAAGAATCTAGCTCGAAGATACCGTTATTGGAGAAACATCGATCGAGATATAGAGCAATTAATTCGAGAATGTAGAAGTTGTGCAGAAGTAAAAGATAATATTGAAAAAATATTACATCATTGGGAAGAGCCATCATCAAATTTTGAACGAATACATATTGACTACGCTGGGCCTTTTTTAGGATATAATTTTTTGAAGTAATGGATGCAAAATCAAAATGGCCAGAAGTTAAAATTCGACAAAGCTCTCCATCAGCTATTTCAACAATAAGATTATTAAGGGATATTTTCCGTGTGCATGAATTGCCTCATGTCCTTGTATCTGACAACGCATCTATATTTACATGTACTGAATTTACAGAATTTTGCAAGGAAAATGGAATTATTCATAAGACAATTGTTCCAGGTCATCCTTCAACTAACGGGTTAGCTGAAAGTAATGTAAAAACCCTTAACCAGAAATTAAAGTCAATGTCCAATGAAAAGAACTTAATATCCGAGAAGGTTAAGAGAAATTTTATTTCATTTTTGAGCAACTCCATTACAATCCGGAAAAACTCCTTCAGAATTGTATCTTGGAAGCCAAATTCAAATTAAACTAGACTTATTACGTTCACTAAGCAAGGGATTCAAGTACACATATACTTCACCCATTATTCCAAATCATAGAATTTTAAGTGTGGGAGATCGTGTACAATCAAGTACTTATGCCAACAATAACCTACCATGGAAATTTGGCGTCGTTAAACAACGAGCTGGTAAATTATACTATTTAATAAAACTTGACGACGGAAAAACTATAAAAAGGCACTAAATCAATTAAGGAAAAGTGAAGTTCCTAAAATTCCAAGAGTAACGTTTTTCCCAAAACCTGATGTCATTTATCCGAGGAAATGGATCCCTACTGGAAATCATTTCGACCCATGCCAGCAGAATTTCGAATTGCAAACAGTTATGGTAAGCCAGTATCTAGTGTTTCTAATGGTTCCGGTGCTCCACGAAGTCCTATTCGAAGATCAGCAAGAATACGACAACCACCACGTTATTTATCGGAATACGTAATTGAAATGTGGAAGAATATAGTATTCTTAAAAACGAAAGAAAGCAGAACAGTTTTAGTTCGAGACTATAAGAATGTTTACAAATAGAACAACTCGATAATGTCAATACTTGTATGTGTGTATAAATGTGTCGTCCCATTTTTGAATAAAATAATTATTACATTCCGGTTGCTTCAATGAACATTACTATAAAATACACTACAACATCTGACTCAATATGTTAATTGCAACAAATATTTCAAATAATATTTTTAAGAGAAGTCTTTTAAAACCATGTAAATAGTTGTCATTTATGCTTGCATATAATCTATATAATTCTACTTACTTCCTTTAATATTTTATCATATTATTTTATTTTGTCAGTTTATAACTATACTTTTTCATTTGTATATATATGGTGTTCATAATAGTCTACTTATTTTATTTGTTAAATTTAATGCTTCTATTTATAGGATGTCTTGTCAATTCATGCAAATTGCTATTAACTTAAGATTGTTTAACTCTTTATTTACTTTTCCTGTAATTACTTCAACTTTATCTAACTATTCTACAATTCTTTCACTAAAATTTATAATATTTAGTTTGTAATTATTGTAAAACATACGACAATTAATGTAACTGAGCTGTAATTCAGACACCTACTGCCCAAGGTTCTCATTCATGCAATATTTTGAAAGTATGACTATTTCTGACCCCCTACATTTGAAACGATTTCTTTCAATAAGTCAAAAAATGATAGTACAAATCAAATTCGCAAAATTAGAAATAAAAATCAATTTTACATCAAATTACAGCTGTTTTTTTTTTTTTTTTTCCTTTGTTTCGTATGTTCTACAAATTCTTTCCAAACTTATGAAAAAATTTTGATATTCCACTAATTTTGCGATAACATGAAAAGTAAGGAAGTCTAAAAGGTATTCATTCGAAGGGCATCCTGAATAATTTATTCTGTATTATATTTGTAAACTGGTAACGGTGATCTAGTTGATTATAGCGTTTGTTCTCGCTATCAAAAGGTAGCGAGTTCAAATCTCGATCCAGTCGAAGATCCGTTGTGTTCACTAATGACGGTTGGATCTTGATATCCGTGGTCATAATGTCCTCCACGTGAAATA
This sequence comes from Latrodectus elegans, assembly GCA_030067965.1. Lineage (NCBI taxonomy): Eukaryota > Metazoa > Arthropoda > Arachnida > Araneae > Theridiidae > Latrodectus > Latrodectus elegans. The sequence continues at coordinate 11,637,410 of CM057812.1, forward strand.
ATACCTCTGGGAATGGCAACAGAGGTCAAGGGATCTACTACTTAATCGCTGATTCTAAGGTGTCTTTTAACTTTCGTAGGGATTCTGTTGGATTGAGAACTACTTTTCCTAATCATTGACTAATGCATTTGCTCTTTTAAAGAGGAAAATTTCTCCTAGTGTGTGGTAAAATTCGACTTCAAATTTAACAATTTAGATATTCTTAGCTATTATTCTTTTTAAAAAATGTTCCTTGTGACGATACTATTCTTATTGGAAAAATAATTTTTGAAGAGAAAAATAGAATTTTAGACACGAAGGGGAAATTGTGTATCTTCATTTGCATACATCCATTTGAAGGCCGTTCTTTTCGATCCTGTTCTAGTTACACACACACACACACACATATATATATACACACACACACACACACACATATATATATATATATATATGCACACACATATATATATACACACACACATATATATATATATACACACACACACATATATATATATATACCGTATTTTCCTGCATATAATCCGCGAATTAATTGTTAGAAAAGTTCCCTATTTCGTTGTGCGTATTATATGTCGCCGCGGATAATCTGACAAAAAAATATTTTTCACCAGAAAAGTTTACAATAAAGTTTTTGAAAAAAGAACGCCGCTTATGTTTTATAAAATAAACAACAGATGGCACCAATATTCAGTTGACTTATTTTAACTATAATCAGCATTGTCGAATTATCTTCAAGAACAAATTCAGTTCTGAACGGTTATTAAAATTGCCATTCATTAACGTCATTTCGCATTCTGTTTTGACATGATGTTTCACTCCGAAAACATTCAAATCAATATATTGTCAAAGAGAAATGCAATTGATTAATTCACAGAGTAAATTGCAGCCCCTTCTTACTTCGTTCAAAATTAGACTGCAAAACAAGCACAATTTCGCCAAACATCCGATAAGTGTTTATTTTCCTGTTAGTTGCATTAAGAGGTATTAATAATTACAAAAATCTCAACGTTTACGAAAAATAAAATTATGGGTTAGATTGACCTTTAAAAAATTCAACGCTTCTTAAACTATTTCCGAGAGGTCTAAATATGCAGTCCATATTATACATGTACAGTAATAAAAATAACAAAGTAGTTATCCATACTCAATAAATTAAAACGGCTATCCATATCTCATGACATTCATCTACAGTGGATTCATGCCCATGGCGATCTAGAGGGAAATGAAACTGCTGATACCTTGGCCAAGGTAGGCCCTCGAACCGTTGGCACCTCTCACCTTTTTGGAAATCTTTTCAAGGATTTAAAAAAAAAAGATTAATAACACGTGGTTTGTCCCTCCAGAGCACCAATGGTACATGTGTTTTCGTCCTAGGCTCACGGTTTGGTTTGTCGCTCAACGGTCATTTTTTGCACAGGAGACCTAATTAGACCGAGTCCTACGGTTTAAAGTGGATTCCGAACCACTACAAACATCCATGCCCAAGGTGAGATTCGAACACACGAATTGTTGAACAGGAGGCAAGAGCGCTAACCATTCGGCTGCCAGCTCGGCTCTCCTACGCTCACAGCTTCAAAAGACAGGAACAAACTGCTCTCGCCAGATTTCGAAGCGGTCATAGATCATAGAAATTTTCTGAGGGCTTCAAAGTTTTCGAGACCTGTACCATCTATTTTGCTGAACAAGCTACGCCAGAATCCATCCTTGAGTACCAAGAGATATTCAAGCAAGATTTATAGGGCGATCCTTTGGTTTAACGTTATGATACTGGTCTAGCACTGCTGGCCAAAGGGGACATGCAACAACAAGCATTCACCCATAATACTTCACATTTAATTCATTTTAGACTTTTTCGATCATCTATAAATTCACAAATTTAATTTTTAGCGGGACATGAAGTAAACTGGAATTTTACTTCACATAAAAATCGGGATTTTGTTTGAAAACCAGAACATATGGCAAGCGTACTTTAATGAAACACTACATCCATTTGAATAAAAGCCGAGGATATGCAACAATGCCATTTTAAAACATAACTGATTACACTACGTTATTACTAAAAAAATTATTGCATTAATAAAATAAAGAATGAAATATAGATGAATGTAAGTTAAGAAATGTGTTCTTAAACATATTTATGAAAATTACATTGATAGATTTTCTTCCATTAAGCTATGGTTTTTATTTTACAAATTAGAGATTTGTATATATTTGCCACATTGAATCTTAAATATTAATGTCGTTTGAAAACTTTTTCAGATAATTATAAATTAATGAGTCAATTTTATTAAGAATGATTTCATATAATTACTCTAAAACTGTCTTTAAAATATTTTCTCCATATGTAAAAAAAGCTTTCAATATAGATCAAAGTAGTATCGGTATAAAGATTTTTTTTATTTATTTTTACAGTTTGGCAAAAATATTTACTCACTGCATAAAATAAAACGCAATTATTACATTAATGAAATAGTTACAAATAAGCACACTAGATGTCGCCAGCAAATTATTTTGTTTATTATAATTTTTTATTCTACGCTGTTGGAAATTTATATAACCCTCTACAAAATATTTTAATTAAGAAACAACGATTAGCACAACACATAAGCAAAAATCGAATTTATTCTAAATGAAAATTTCAGAAATTATGCGACAAAATTCAATTAAAAACGTCACTGCTTCAGAATCATTTCATTTTATTTAACAGATTATAAAGTTAAAGGTCCCAAGAAAAAAGTTTTTGCAAATTGGTTGGTAATTTCCAAGCACTTATGGTTAAAAAACCTCGTTCATTTTTTTATATAAAATTCTTAATGCAGGAAATTTTTATGTCAATAGTCATTATATAATTGAAGTAATATTTGATTAGTTAAATCAACAGTCATTTTTTGCAGATAAGGCCTAGTAAGACCAAATTCAAATCTGGAAAACTTCTATGTATATAAAGTTTGTGATATTTTTAGCGTTGGATAATTTTATTATAATGTAATCTACATACAATTGTGGCGAATTTCATTCAGGGTCAGAAGGTAGACTAAAGAAAGTGTTTTGATGATATCAATATTTATATTTTATATTCCTATAGTGATCCTAAATTTTTGAAACAAGAAAAATGCAAAGATTAAGAAAAAATTTCTTTCAAATAAAATTTTGTCTTTAAATAAATTTTTTTCCCTTTAACTCTATTATAAAATATAAATGTATGAAATAATAAAATATATAAATATTTAAAGATAGAAAAAATAAATGTGTACAAATGTTTTATTTTAAACATTCACTTTTTCCATCTTAATTTATAAAAAAATTTAAAAATTTTGTAATGATTATGTAAATTTTTACTATGCAAGAAAACACTAACTTTATAGTTTTATAAATCTTACAAATAAATAATTAAAACATATTTAAAAGAAATATTCAAAAGATAGGATACGAGACATATATTATAAATGTGGAATTTTAAATGACTATTCTCATTAAAACATTAGACATAGATAATATTTAAAATACTTTTACTAAATTTTTTTTACATAAAATCTTTCAATGCAGAAAATACAAATAATGCTCTGTACAGTATCACATATACAAATCTAAAAATATTATACACTATCAGATGAGAAATGTCAATAAATACATGTAACACAATTTAAATAGCACATTTTACACAACTTAAATCACTTTCAAAAGCACTGATTTAGCATGGAAATAGGAACATAGCTCTGCAACCTGACATGATGCCTCTAAAAGAATAGGAGAAAGAAAAAAAATCAATATTCATTTCATTAAGAAATCTTATATTTACATTTATTGTATACTTAATAAGTATATTTTTATTTATTTTAAAATGCATAAAAATATAGGCATTCCATTTTAGTTATGTGGTAATAATTTTTAACAAGTATCTAAACGAAACATGTTCATAAAGACAGCAGAATTACTACTAATTCAAGACAAAATATAGCAATTTTACATTTTTGAAACAATTAACTGATTTTACTTTATATATATATATACTTTCTTCCTTTTATATTACAACAATATTCGTAAAGCATTTTTACTTATAAGATGATTTCCTAGTTAAATGTTTAAATGACAGAATATAAAAAAATAAAATATCAAATATTTATCAGTTTCGAATATAAAAAATAAAGAAAAATCTTAACCATTCATATCAACAAATATGGAATGATGGAATGTAAATAAAAATTGATATCATGAAATATTTAAAATGCAATGCGAGTGAAAAAAAAGCTATTTTTTATTGAATACAATAAAAATTAAAATTCTTTTACTTTTAACAATTTTTAAATTCTTTTATTTTTTAAAAACTAAAATTCTTTTAGTTAATGATTACATAACCATTGAACACCAATATTAATCACATTTCTCAAATTTTCTTAATATAATAACTGGGAAATAATACATTGTTTTAACATTAAGAGTAAAAAAATATAAAAATTCATTAAAAAGAATTTTTTTTTAATTATTAATCTTAAGTACCTAACTGACATATGATGAAGTATGGCATGAACATTAATTTCTAATTCAAAATCAAAACTTTTTGAAAATTTTACTAAAATGTGCGATTTTTTTTAAGCAAAACTTTAAATAAATACAAATTAAGACAATTCTGATGAGTAAACTGTATTTACTTCAACAATCATTTGGGTCAATAACAAATATATTTTTGTTACTATACACGTGGAAATTGCCGAATTCTTTTCACATTTTTTTTCTTCAGAACAATAGAAATAATAAATTGCTATTTCTGTTAAATTAATGGCACAGGCCAAATGTAAATAATCTATTATAGGGCGTAGATTAAAAACATACTTCCACCGAATATTACATCATTGCTGCAACTTCAGGGTCACAGGATAAAGCCTCCAGATGCTGAATTTGTACTCTGCGATGACCAGATACACGGAGAGAATGGACGGAGCCACCAGATTTAGAAGATCCCACGGACCTGCTGGACCTCAGGCTCCGACGGTCGCTCTTGTGTCGATCCTGGTTTCTCGGGGGTGAGAAGGTCAGTTTACTAGAGGTCAACCATTTGTGCTGCAGGGCCACTTCGGCAGTAGGTCGATTGGCGGGGTCCGTCTGCAGTAGCTGGTGCACGAACAACTTCGATTCTTCAGATAAATCTCGCCAAATCTAAGTGGAAGAAAACAATCACAGTAAGAATTTCATACTTTCACACAAGACAGATTCTTTAAATTCACAAAAGAACAAAGTAAAAGGATTGAATAAAAATTAGATTAGTAAGATATCTAATTTAGAAAAATTTAAAAATGAAAAATATTTTCTTAGAAAGCTTATTATATATATGACACGCAATGAGAATTTAAAAGTATAATTTAATTTGGTACACACGTAAAATACAGTCTTGACAGCAAAAAAGTGCACCAAAAATGCAATTTTCCGCCAACAATAGAAAATTATGCCAAATATATGGTTGCTATTGTGATAAACATTTTTTTAAACACAAGAATTCAATTTTAATAATTATTTCTTTGCCTACACCACGACTGATAAATTATTTAAGTTTTCCATTTAAATATCTTTTTTCTGCTGTTGATAAATTCAGTTATTTTTTAAATAAAGAGCTCATTCTATTTTTATAATTATGTTCCAAAGTATCTATATCAATATTTTTTAAATACTAACTTTTTACTTTTATTCTCATTAAAAATGCTTTGGAGAACTGTGATGCACAAATTGTACTGGGGAATAAAATAAAACGATTTGGTGCTAATTTAGCGGAATTTTCGCCAACTTTCCTGGTTGACGAGATTTTATATTTGTACCATCAATTCATTGAAATGTATTCATCAGTTAGTGAAATAGGAAAAAAATCTTCTCAAGCACTTTATATTTTAATATCTTAAGCATAAACTTTTCGATACAGTATATAAGTCACAAGTTTTCCACCGGAAGCTTCGCTAATATAAATATAATCCTCAGATAATTTGAAAGATCTCTCTCTATATATATATACATATATATAATAGTTTCACATTATAGTATTCGTTTATCAATATTAATTCTCAGCCTATATAGTTATTTATAAATGATACTTTTATATGGGAACAAGTTAAGGAAACTATAATAAATCTTTTCAGAACCCAAGAATGAGGTATGTAATAATTCTAGATATATAATTTTTTTTTTACTTTGCTTGCATATCACGTCTTAAAAGATTTCTAAAGAGAAAAAGAAAAGGTCAAAAGATCAAAAAATAGAACATACATATTAACGAGTAAGCACTACTCTACCCAAAGGAAGGAAACTAAGTCTTATCTGATGAATTTTGTCTAACAACCTACTGTTTGTGTCATAACACTAAATAAAAGGAGAAGGAATACTTGGTGCAGGAAGAAAAAAAAAAACGAGTAAACAAGTTGCACAGAAGTCTCGTTCTTTTTGCCAAAGCTTGAATTTGTGAGCTGATTCGCACAGAGGCGGTGGCAACACATTGAAAATCGAATGGGATGGACGCTTAACAACAATAGCGCCTCTATACTTAGATTGGCTCTTCTAACATCGAACAACAGCTTCCTTTAAGAGATGGGCGAATAGAGAGGTTAGGCAAACTTGCTAACAGACTGAAGCCGTCATAAAAAAATGAATTACAAAGGCCTTTTCATGGTATTCAGAAGTATTGAGTAAAATCAAGTAGAAGCATATTTCATAATATGATATATTAAACTCTCCCTTTCTATTTTATTGTGTATGCCTTCTAAAATTTATCATTACGAATAAAATATTTTAACGATTGAAAATTCGAATTCAGTTCCTAAGATTCAAAGCTTCTCAATTTTAATTTGAAAGAAGGGGAAAAAAAAAGCGATGGAACACTTTCGATTTTACAAAGGCTGTAATATAGAGACAAATAAGTAATTCACAAATTCGTTGCTTTTTCGTCAGACATGTTTCGATAATTTTTCAATTAGCAAATAGTTGTATATTTCAACTTTAAAAAAAATGCAAATGCATTTTCATGGTATTCCAAGATATGGAATAAATGTCCACTAAAAGAATATTTAGTGATAGAATAAAATTTTTACTTCTATGTAATTGTAAATACAGTACAAAATTTCATAACATTTTTAAAAATGGTAAATTGGAATTTTAATACCTATTCTTGTTTTAATTTGGAACGTCTTAATTTTAATTGAAAAAAATAAGAAATAAAGTCTACAGACTCCTTGCAGTATTGTAGTATAGAATTAGAATCTACAGATTTCAAATACAAAGAAAAATTCGCAAATCCGTTGTTTATTCTTAGCCATAATTTCTAGTTTGTTAAGTACTTCTCAACTTAAAGTTTCTAAAATAGTTTTAACAAAATCTGTTAGAACAGACAGAACGATATCGAATTAGAACCAGAGTGATTGAATACTTTTTTTTTATTCCATACATGATTAAAAAGTCGAATAAGATTGATCGAACAGTCGAATAACATATCTATTCTGTATGATACTAGGGTAAATTTCCTAAGATTAAGTTTGTGAGAAACCGAAATTAAGTCAAATTATGATTAACGTGACAAAGAAATTTGGGATCACATACAAGAGGTATAGTATCACATACACTGTCAAAAGAAAATATTAAAATCAAAGACTGGACCATACCATGTTCAAAATCGAATAGCGTGGAACAATTTCGAAAGACATTAAACATACTTCACCATTCACCAGAAACGATTAGAATCTCGATTCGAGTTACAATAATCCTTGATGCTTGAAATGCTGGCTAACGACTTCGTAAATTGGGCGTGAACAAACTACTCAAATCTGACAATTCAATCACATCTTATGCACAGAACGGTATCTGCCACGTGCACATCTCTGCATGGTTAAATTGAAGAAATCAATTCCAAGTTAACATTCTTTGCGTTGTTTAAATTTTTTTTTCAAGGCTTTGTTTTTTTTCTTCTGAATCTAACATTTTGAGGATATTGCATAACGCGATTTCTCTCGATTTATAAGGAAAAAACATCAGAACAAACAATATGTGTTTTGAATTTTTCACACATTTGTTTTTCATTTTCAACAATTTTCAAAATTTACATCCATTAAAGTGATTTTAATATTAACGAAATATTGCCTTATCATCCCAAATGAAAATTGCATGGTTCGAGACGATCAGACACAAAAAATGTATTCTATTTTTCGTATATTTATAAAGCGCATTGAAATTCCACATTTTTATCACATAAACTTATCTGACAATCACTAAAATGAAGTTTGATATTTTTAACAGCAACATAAATTTATTTTCTTTTGTAACAATTAATAATAATTGCAGTTGCTACAATCGCTGGATTTGAGATTTGGATAAAAAAATCAAAATAACGATTTAACCCATTTTTTTAAATATATTTACACAATGCACAAATATTCTACATTTTTTCTTCTAAAACTTATTTGATATTACTAAAAATTTTGATATATACAATGTTTATTACAGAAAAAATTTAAATTTTCATTCTAGTATAACGTAAATCATCAGCCATTATTCGAATAATGGTATTTACGTTACATAGCAAATTCATAAAAAATTTCACATTATTAAATTCAGAAAAATAAATTTTAAACAGAAAAAATTAAAAACAAAATATCTGAAGAATTACTAATTTCTCTATGAATCATCACTATTTAGAACGTAGATAAGAACACGCTCAAATGACCGCTACAAAAATCAAATTAAGGTTATGTTATCAACCAATCAGTAAAAAAAGAATAACATGAGATGCCACTGAAACTTAACACCTTCCTATACTACTGATAAAAATGATCTGTTAACACATCTGTCCACAGTTTATGTATCAGTATGTATATCGCAATAACTTTCGATTCAGCGATATTTTCCCCTCGTTTTACATGGCATCATCGCTAGAAGGCGGATTTCTGAAAAGTTTCTTTTAAATTCATCAAGCATACAATTGATTACATTAATTTAAAGTTTACTGAAATAGATGAAAGTTAATATTACAATTAAATTTAAATAGTAAAACTGGGAGACAAATTCAATATAAGAAACACAACTAAAATTCTCTCCCAATGGTGTCTGCATACAATGGGAAACATAAAACGTTTGTTTAGATAGATTGCACTTGTTCATAAATTTCAAGACTTTTGTTAGTCTCACGATTATTTGATTTCTACACATCAGTTTACTGTTCATCCAAACAAATTGGTTGGTTTATCGTTTCTCAAACACTATTTGTACATGGGAACCACATGGATGTAAGCTTTAATGATGATTCCGAATCATTGCAAGTATCAAAATTCCAGATGGAAATGAAATCCACTTGAACTAAAAGTGTTAATTATTTAATTGCCAACTTGGACTCCATTTACGAACCCTTTGAACTGAACAGAAACTAGTAAGTTGCATCGCCAATTGATAAGAGACATGGTGAAGGACTAAGGTTTGATAACTTTGCCTTCATAGAAAACCAGTCCATTATTGAAGCACATAATCAACAATGCTTATTTTAATTTTAACATAATCTTTAATAATCTTGCACAAAGGAGGAGTATTTTGCATTCCATTTACTCTTTTAACTCATGAACGAACATTATTTGATTTCATTCTTGTGAATGTTTTTGGAACAATTTCCATTGAAGGCAAACGCATCAGCATATTTATGCCATAATGCCTTATCAATGAAAATCTTTTCAAGAATCTTGAATTGATATCCTCAATGGATAAGAATTTCTTTTGCTGAGTGGTATCTTTTACAAGGGCTAGTTAAAAAAGTAGCTCTCGACAGGCAGTAAATGCATAGGAACACAAGTTTGCTTTCTTAAACAGCATTAAGAGAATGCTAGTGATTGCAATAAATTTAACTGTATGCTTTTCCATTTGTGCAGTTTTCGGTCTAGAACATGCTCATTGTGTATGATTAAATCACCTTAAAGCGATGAAGAGCTTCCCAAAAATTGTGATCGTAATCATGGTCGTCTACGAAGCAAATTCACTATCAGATACGCTTGGAAAGAACAAAAATATAACTTCCAGTTTTGTTGTTCAGTAGCACAAACTATAACTCGAAATCTAATCATACGCATACACAAAGCTTAAGTTGACCCCATCAATTAAATTATAATAATTCTCCTAAGCAGATAAATTTTCGAAATGTCTTGACAGTAGTGAAGAAACATATTAATAAAATCTTAAAATACGATAAAAAAATTTTGAAGACACCATTTAAAATTCTTTACTTTTAAATATTTTTAGTAGTAAGAAAACCGCACTATTTTGAGCAATCAATCTGAATAATAAAATAAATGAAATATATATAGAATATTTCTCAAACAGGAATTTATTAAGAACGATAGAATTAAAAAATTGAATTCGAACAATAGAATTCTATAGAATAATGAATTAGAGTTTACTTTACGAATTATTTTCTTAGTAGTTCAGAAAATGCGCTAATTTGAATAATCAATCTGAATAATAAAATAAGTGAAATATATACATACACAACAATATTTCTAAAATTGAACAATAAAATTTCTTTACAAAGTACAGAAAATTTCCTTCGTTCAATTTCAGAAAATAAATTTTTTTTTAAATTTTTTAATAATAAAAATAGTAAAACAAATTAAATTCTAAAAAATCCATAAAAATAATACGCAGGATATAAACATAAGGGAAGTACTTTAAAAATCGCAATGTTTTAAAAAGTGACGTAGTGTTTTTTTTTTTTTTTAATTTAATGACAAAAAAACATTTTTACTAAAATGGAAACAGCACATCAGTAAGGTAAATATCCGATTACTCTATATTTGGAAAATGTCTTTCGTTACAAGTCAAAATGCATTCGTTCTTCAACTTCGACCTCAAACAAAACAATAAACATAAGTGAAGCTGTTATCGTGCTCTTTTTCTATTCCTTCTAGAGCGATTGTAATAAAGAAACCCTATTCTTCAAGACGATTACCACCTAAAAAAAGGCTTTAATTCTCGTAACAACCCATTACTATCGGTCGCAGACGACAGACAAAAAATGAAAATTGAAGTACTCGGTTTCGAATTTCAGCAGCTAGAACCTTGCTGATAACATAAAGGACGCTAGCAATGTGTTTCATTGGCAGCTTACAGTTTTTCCCCCCAAAAGGTTCACCCTCTTAGAAAAAAGATGGGGAAAATATAAAGCTCCGAATTATTTTTGCATAGTAAAATTTAAATTCATCAATCACTATCAATGTAATATTCCAATTAAAAGGAATAAACCAGATATTGAATTAATTAATGGTTAAAATTTGATATAGGCATTGAAACACTAGCAAAATTAAATGTAGTGACAAACAGTTATTTAGCAAATTGTTACATTTTCGATTTACAGTATTCTTACTGGATAAAAAGTTATAAGTGTGATTAAAAATAATAGACATTCTATATTCGAAATGAATATAAAAAATTCACCCTCATTAAAATAAAGCTATGGAAAATGTAAATCTGTGAATTTTTCCTGGATAATAAAATTTAAATTCATCAATCAATCAATGAATCACTATCAATGTAATGCTCCAATTAAAAGGAATAAACCAGAAATTGAATTAATGATTAAATTTTGACGATTGTAAAATTAAATGTAGTGGCAAAAACAATTATGGAACAAATTGCTACATTTTCGATTTTTTGAATTTTTACAGAAATTTAAAGAGTCATAAATGTGATTAAAAATAATAGGCATCCTAATTCGATATGAGTATATACTCATAAAGTCAAAGATTTAAATTTTTAAATAATCTTTTTAATGAGCTTCAACTACACTTTAAATAATAAACAATGTTTCTTGGAAATAAAATTTCGTTGTTGCAGTATTAAATGAAACACTTTTCAATGGCTTGCTTATTCGTGCATATTCTACTTCATAAAAACAAACCAAAACAAAACATAAAAAGGAAGATTTAAGCGTTTTCAAGGTCATTCATTATGCAATTAGTTGTCCAGCAAATTAATGAAACAACATGGTTGAACAGACACGCGTTAACCTAATCCATTGCTAATCTAATTGTGACACTCTAATAACGTGTTTTGGTTATTTTTTTTTTTTTTTTTTTTTTTTTTTTTTTTCTAGTAGAATCTAGAGGGGGGAGGACAGATACAAAGTTACAGTCTCAAAGAAATTTATTGACTCAAGCTTCAGTAAAAAATACAGTGGCTTCTTTGTTTGAAATAAATTTTTATTTTTCCCTGTGTTTTTAGTACATTATAATTTGACCAAATCAGTATCACAATAATGTTTGCATAACTTATCAAATATTTGTAAACTTATCCTATAGATCTTCAAGAACCTGTTCCTCATTTTAGAATAACCAATATTTGGTATTAAACATTTTTGCAGATTTTTTTATACCTGAATAATTTTTACAGTTTATTTTTAACTAAAAAAATAAAATTTTAGTTGATACATTTTATAAAAATAAATGTTCTATTCGGAATGAAATATATGAAATCAAAGTTTTAAACCATGGATTCCCAAACTTTTTTTTTTCTCGTGGACCACTTTCAAAGTTTTCCTATTTTCAGGGTAGACCCCCTTCATATACATTTTTATTGTATCCCCAAAACTCCTAAAAAATAGCATCCTAAATTGGGGGTGTTAGAGAAGAAAGTACATTTTCTTTGCCCTATTTATTAAAATAATACTTGTAATTATACAAAATTATAAAAAATTTATTATTACAAATAATCAACAATTGATAAAATCAACAATGAACTCAAATATAGATCAACAATAAAAAAAAAGTCATACTTCTAATGAGACGGATGTACTCAATCAATTGACAGCAAATTATCAATATTTAGCTTCAGTTTTGTAAGAAGTAATCTCAATCCTCCCCGTTCAGTGATGTACAATTTGCTCCTTTTTTTTTTTTTTGTTAACAGGTTGGTAACGGCACTAAAATTTCTTTCGACAAGATATGATGAGGGAAAAGCTATCAAAAATTTTCGCGCCATTTCCCACATCCCAGGATATTTTTCAGGGATTTCTGCCTGCAGCCAAAATGCTTGATAGCCATTTTTAAATTTCACATTCAGTTTCTCGCTGGTGCTGAGCTCTAGTAGCTCCTCCTGTAATACCACATTCGCCTCTTCTGTTTCATCAAAGAACGATCCATGGTGGTATTTCCATCGTCAGAATGATCTTCAAATCTATTTTTGAAGTCATCATACGGGGTATTTAAATGTTGAGGGTAAGTCTGAATATCCTCATCAAGACATTCTGAGACAAGTGCGGAAACTGGGAGAATTCGCGCCGACTAATATTTTGCTTCATTAATTTCAATTTACCAAGTACACTTGTACTATTATCTATTATTCTATTCAATTCTGCGTTTGAAAAAACTGAGTCTCGAATATATTTAAATATCTACCTAGCGAATGATGCAACTTGCCTACGTTGATAGGTAAATCCAAAACAAAATTTTTGTTCTTTATAATGAAAACCAGAAAATTTTTCGTGGACCCCCACTTACAACTTGTGAACCCCCGTTTTCTTTTCACGTCTACCTGGTGGTCTTTTTACGTGGGGTTTCCTATGGACTCCTGGGGGTCCATCTGGACCACTTTGGGAAACTATGTTTCAAACTAAATATAGTGGTTTATTTTTTTTTCAAATAACAGTCGAAATTAGACATTTATTTAAATTGAGTACAAAAGTTTAAATATGTAAATATTTTGTAGTACCATAATAAAATATAATTCGTAATTTTATTGTTTTTTAACTCTTGTTATGGTAATGTTAAATTTGGCAATCGAAAATCTTAAGATAAGCGGTTGCGAAAAATAAAAGTAGAGTAAGAAATTTGTCATTATAAATACAGCGATTTTGCTCAACATAAATCAAGTTTACCACGTTTATTATCAAGATATTTGATAAACAATAGAATAAAACAGTGTTTTTTTTAACATTATCAATTCATTCAAACTTGATTTTTTTATACAAAAAAAAAGTAGATGAGAAACGATATATTATCTCTTAAACAATGAAACAGTTAAATTTAAAATCTATAAAAAACAGAATATTTTTCATTAATAGATAATGCTCGACTTAACTTGAGCGATGCACATCTTCAACGTTTCGTACAAATCTTCCCTACGGGATTTAACAACACATAAAAATGGGGAAAATGTATCCGAAATCAAGCTCATTTGCAAACGTGTACGCCAATAAAGAGCGATAATGTCGCCAAACTGTTTCAGTGCCGCTCCCCTGATGGCAAGTTGAGTAAGGAGAAGGGCGTGTCAGAAATAAGAGAAGAGTGAGTGAAGAGGAGGATTTATTTGCAGAGGAGATGGACGGAAGCGATTGGCAATGAACAAGGCACTCTTTCTCAATCACGTTCTCGGACTTCGCACACTCTTCACCGCTCGGTTTTGCGCACACCAAAAACTTTTTCTGGAAGAATATGAGAAGATTAGTTGTCTGCTGCGCCACTTTGTTTCTTATATATATATTTTTTTTTTCATTTTGGTAATGGAAGAATGAATCAAAAATATAACTTTATCGTGGAATTCAATTTTTATAATTATGCTGTTATTTAAATAATGCTTATAAAGGAAAAAAGATACTTAAAACAGACAAGAAACTTAAGAAAGAACATTTAAATATTTTTAGAACACCTGTGACAGTTTGTTTTTGAGATATTAACAGAAAAGTAAAAAAAAATAAAAATAAAATTCAATAACTTTATGATATTTATATATGCGCATATTTTAGTCCTTATAATTTCAAGAGTAGTTAAGTTTTTAAAATATTCAAAGGTACAAACTTCAAAGGTCAAAACTTTTTTTTAAGCGTTTTAGTTATTTCTTTTTTCTTTTGCGGTATCATAGATGGTAATTTAGTCTTTTAATTATTGCAACTGAATATTCATATTATTTTTATGTTTTTTCAGCTTTTAATGACTATAATTTTTTTTCATTTTTAAATATTTATTTTAATACTATAACAATATCAATCTAATTTATTTCTTTTAACTGCAACTTCAACCATAAAAATATTTACTCTTAACTGTTTGGCAACACAACCATCTAATTTAAATTTTTCGTTTCGTTTTATGGTAAATTAGATTTGGAAGTCTTATTTTACTGAACATGGTTCGTAAAATCAGTTACTCTAATTTTCTCTTTCTTATTCCAACATTATTTAAACATATGTTTAAATTTTTTATATTTAATTTAAAGTTATTAATTATCAGTTTTGTTAAGATATTTTATACGTCGAACATTACACGTCAATGTGCAGTTATTATTGTGGGGTTTCTCTTATATATATATTTTTAAATTTACTACTTCTCTTGCTTTTTGCGTTTCGTTTTTATATTAATTTTTTGCACGCGTTTCTTTTTTTATTATATATAAAGATGTTAAGAACAGTTGTCCTGTTCTTGTCTAATTGTTTATTCTATAGAATGCTGATATAAATAAATAAATATGAGAAACACATTTCTCTTTTTGTTCCCTGTTCTCCTTCCAAGTTTTTACTCCTTTCTTTACAAGAAGCTTTTATCTATTTAATTTTCCTTTAGATTAATTTAATTATAGCACTCATTTTTAGAGCTTTTAATTTTCTCATTTTACTTCTATCATTTTTAGAATGTTTTACTATTATTTGTGCATTTAATCCATTGCTAAATATATTTCTTATTTAATTTTCGACAAAATTAAACTCTTAATTGGTTAAATCTTTGTATTTGTTTGGCTTGTTGCTCAACAGTCATTTCTTGCACACTAGACACTTTGCAATCTGGAGTATAACATTACCCCCTCAAAGTCCTGTATAACAGCCTCACCGGGCGAGGGGGTGACACTGGATGGAATGGGCGAAGTACATCGGGAGTGTATATTCCTGGTAGGGCCACCCAAGACGTGAAGGCCGTTCCACTTCACCCAGCTAATGTTAGACAGGTGAACGAGCAAAGTCGGATTTCTGCCTTTCTTAGGTCCCAGGGTAGCTACCATCATCAGAAGCCACCCCCTTTTCCCTTTCATGAAAACCAAGTCTTTCCCACTTGCACTTCGTGCAATACTAACGAAGCCAGTCCCGAACAGCTACTGAATTGCATTGGCTTTTCAAAGCGTGATCTTTTATACAGCCCTGGAGCTGTCCTCGATTCTTTGAAGACGATGGATGTCATGGACCTGGTCTGATTCAGACTAGGGAATAAGAAAGAAGAAGAGAACTTTTAAAAAAGTTGCTCACTGCTTAAACAAAGAAATGACACGACACGAATAGTACAACTCCTGTATGTCCGTTAATTATTCTTAAAAATAATAAGAAAGTGAAATCAAACACAATTTTCATGCATTTTCTTCCGACAATAGAGTAGCAGTCTTCTTTATTACTCAGTTAATTTAAGATGATGTACACAATTCATTATTAAAACCCAATTTTACCAGTCAATTCTTACAATTTTATGTTCTGCTTTAATTCTTTATAATTATCCTATCGATTATTCGTTAGACTTGATACTATAGTACAATAACAATATAATATAGCAATTCTTGAAATACAAAATAATTTAGCCATTTGATTATCTAAAACACCAAACTTTCTGACTTAATTTCGCATAGATGTCGGCTAGCTTGCTTGGCTTGTTTAAGAGTCTTAAATAACAAAAATAAACCCGACGTGGGATGGACTATCATAGCCAAATAAATGGCATTGCGCTCTTTACAGGGTAAAGTCCTAACCATTGCTGAACAGAAGTTTGAATGCAGTGCTTTAGCTTGTATGTCTCTCAGAGTGGGTGGCAGGGAATTTTCCAGATTTCCTTCCTTCCTTGCGGTACAAGAAAAAGTTCACTATGTATAAAAAAATGCCCCTAGAAAGTAGTTTAAATGGCGTCTGTTAAAATATCTTATAATATATTTAGGCCATTGGACAGTCCATGACGCAGTCTGTCACTCAATGGTCATTTTGGCACACGAGGGCTAATTAGACAAGGACGTAAAGTTCACTATACAGTGTCTAAGTCGGAGATGAGAAATCAAATTCACGAACAATTGAAGCTATGGTGTATATAAGAATAATAACCATTCAGTTCACCTAGTTGTGTTTTGAAGCACAAACTAATACAAAAGCGCAGAAATCTCCTTACCTTTTACAAAGCAGGTTTAACTCTCTTCAAATTATAAATATTGTTACTCGTAAAGAAATGGTAGCAATTAAGTGAAATTATCAACAAGAAAATACATATTATTGTATATTTGTCAAGGACTGGCTACAACTATTTTATTTGGAATTATAAATCCCATTCTCAAATTACTAAACGGTTTCCTAACAAAAGTAAGCTGTTTATCTACTGCTATGCATTCTTCAAGAGACGAATACTCTTCACTGAATAAAAAATATCATAAATTATCCCAGAAGGGTAGGTTAAAAAATAGCATGAAATCAGTTATTCTTGGAAGAAAAGTGGCCGTTTGGCTCTTCAGAGGGGAGGGACACTCATTTCTCCCACAGCAGCAGATACATTAAAAAAAGTCAGCTAGTCACAAATATATCGGTGACCTTCCTTTCTCCTCCATCCCAGAAACTGGAAGAGCTTCCGAAAAGTAGATAAGATTCCCTTCTTAGCACAATAAGGCCTCTCACACTGGAGAGACACGCCCCAGAGTGTCATCTGTTTACGTTAGGGGCCTGCAAGACACTTCAAAACGTATTTTCTTAAGACCCTTGAGGCAGAAAAACAGAAATCGTTCCCGCTTCCGCAGCCCACGTCTGCCTGTCGATAGACGAATGCATCTGGTAAAGGCCACTTCGATGTTTGCATTGGTGAGTGCCCACTTGGCAAGCTCTCCGGGTACAAAAAGCCTGCTTCTTGTGCATGATGAGGATTGGTTGTCGCAGGTGAACTCCAACCACAGCGGAGGCTTTTGTTTCCCTCACACAAGTGCGCGCATGCAATCGTTAAATAGGCTCTTTTTTAAGAGTGTGACGTAAGGCAGCTTATTGAATATCGAGAGGGTTGTTTTAGTCGAAATGTGAGAGTTTAGGCTAGATATTTTTACAGCTTTATTTTAATCAGCATGTTCACAGAAGTATGATTCAATTCAATTGAACGTGATTGCGTGGAATTTAGATTTACGAACCATATATCAATTATTTTCCCATTTTAAACATAAGAACCACTTTTTGCAAAACTTTGCCTTAGCAAATGAGTGAGAGAAAAAAAAATTCGACAAAATTGAATTTCAATTAATTTTCATACCCATAAACGAGAAATATTCACGAGCGAAAATTTTTTTTATCGAAATATATAAAAAATTAATGTGTAATTTTTTAGGCTTTTGATTAACTAGTTAATAGCTTCTATTCATCGACTAATTAGTTGAAGATTATTGAGGAGAGAATTTTTGTCCGAAATCTTAATTTCAAATCAGGAATGAATTTTTTTTTTCCAGAAATAATTTATACCAGAAAAAAAAAAAAAAATAGCTTTACTAGAACCATGAGATTGATTGCAACAAGAAATGGGGTAAAAAAGTTTTAAAAATTGCTACTTGTTGACATTTAACTTTTGTCATCCAAACAAGTCTCTTGATCCGAGCCGAAGAAAAATCTTTGATAACTATGACCATGATATATTCTAATGTTGTGTTTATCACAAAACACTTGTATTCTGTTAAGCCTAGTAGGGCGAATGAAACAAAAAATGAGTAACTTTTTTTAATCATCTCGTTATGTTCACAAAGGTTTTCTAATTTTAACAGCAGACGAATTCTAGCATTTATTGCATTCCTTTGGTGCAATTCTTCAAAACTAAATCGATGAGTAAGTTTTTATTGTTAACAAATCAAACGATTCTGAATATGAAAATCCCATGTTTAGAGAATCAGACTTTCATACGATCGCAATATAAATTTATGAACTACATAACTAATACGATGCAAACAAAATATATCGGTATAAATGGAAAAATCAAAAGAACAGGTGTTATATATATATATATATATATGATTTTCATATTCAGAATCGTTTGCATTCGACTCGACATTGAAATGAATTGAAGTAAAACAAAGGTGTTCCGCGGTAATTTTATCACTTAAAAAATTTCACACGTTCCTCGCACACTGCGCATCTTAAGCACTCATTTCAGATTTTAAACATGCATTTATTTTCCTTTTACTCGAAGTCACTCATTCAAATATTCAGGTTGGAGGCAGGCCAAGATATGAAATGAGGAACTGGCGGCTTCCCGACAGCCTGGAAGTGGTCTTCAGAGCAAGCTGATTTTTTCCGCCATTAAAAGTCACTCCAGCACATTTACTCACTTGGATTTTCTTGTTCTATACCTTCCTTCACGTTAAGAGACAGGATGTTTAAAATAAACAAGAAAATGTAAAATAAGTTATGAAACTGCATTACTAATTTTTAATTAGTAACAGCTGAGAGAATTTAATAATAAAAATAATTTTTAATTAATAATATCAGTCATAAAATGCTCATATTTTTCCTCCATTTAGTAGGTCCATTGAAATTTTATAGTTGAAATGAAACTAAGCTCATAAAAAATTTTGAACAACTGTTGGAAACTGCAACAGATATAGTTTTTAAACTTATGTAATAAAAAAGGGTGTCTGAAACGAAGCGTTTTAATTTGAAATGACCACAATTGAACTTCTATGTGATAAACAAAAAGGATTCATAAAATAAGGGAGAAACAAATTTATGAAGGTTTCAGCTTTTGAAAGTCATTATTTCTACAAGAAAGGTACAGAGAACCAAAGCTTGACAATGCAGGGAAATACGGGGCTGTTGTCCATGGCCCCCACATCAGAGAGCGCCCCTAAATTGAATACAGAGTATTTTGCGCTATCAATCGAATAGAATCGTTTGCCAAATGAAATAGAAAGTGTTGTGAAGCAGAGGGTCGGCCTCCAAATAGCCCCGATTAGGGTAAGTCGAGATCTGCTGAGAATGTCTAATCGAGCGCATCGGCATTCCACCTAGAAGGGCTGGGTTTGATTCCCAATGCCGCCACCCATCGAGTGTATGCAATATACATGTTCGTCAAATTTGTGGAATCAAGAGTCCTGTGGTTGGCCGCTCAGCAGTTACCATGGATGTAATGATTTATAGAAAATTTCCTCCCACCTCCAGATCAAAGTCAAAATGGAGAGAGTGGATCCTCTGAATAAAGGAAGGCTTAATTTCGCATAGCCGTCGGCTAGCGACCTTGTCATTTCCAAGTGTGATAAGTGACAACAACGCTTGTTTAATCGATATTCTTTCTCCAAGTATACTTTAACATCTATCTCATTTCAACAGTCATATGTTCCACAATAATCACCTTGGCAGTGACTCTAATTTATCCTAAATGTAGAGAGCATAATCTCAGGCAGCCATAGTGTTGAATCACGCTAATTTATCATCATTTTTTAAATATCTTTTAAGCATTGATAAGTACTAAATATAAATTTCAATCTGAAGTAACTTTTCCGTTTGTATTTCATCAACTAGTTTTTCATCTCACACATTATAAATTTACCTAGATATTATGTTCCGCATAGTGTTTCCAATTTAGGTATATCGTCTTCGACACCCTACATAATGAAAATAGAGAACTAATATTTTTGCACAATTTAGATAACCTACCTCAAAAAATTACTCGTAAAGGATAAAATCAAATTTTCTAATATTATATACATACATATATATATATATACATATATATATATATACATATATATATATATATACTGTTACAAATTTATAAATAATTATTGTATATGTCTTAAAATATCTCAGACAGATCGGAAATGCTCACATTTTGGGCAAAAATGCGGTATTTAGACGTGTTATACGCTAAAAGCGGGTTTTCTAACAATTTGGTGACGTGGCGATGTTTGGCGAGAAAACTTGGCGAGTTGGCGACATTATTGGCGACTTGGCGAGAAATGGATATTTCTCGAAAGAGAAATGGATAGTTCTCGAAACATCCATCACCTAAGCTCTAGGACCAATATTTAGCGAGATAGCCTAGAAGCTTCCAGAACCTTGGCGAAATTAGTAGATTTCCCCGCCAAGTCAGGTATAAATACCGCAGCCCGACATAGTTAAGAGTTTTGTATACACAGTTAGTTTTGTGAAAACGATTAGTCGTGACTGCTAGTTTAGAGAAGCTGTTCTCTGCCTGAGGTATTTGAGACCTGTGATTGTAAGCTGTTGCTTATCGTATCTGACGAATTGTATCTGTATAATTGTGATTATTACAGCTGGATTTCTAGTGGAATTTTTGCGAATAAAAGTCTTGTGTTCATCAAGTAGTTGCTTTCTTCAACTCTCAATCCACACGAACCCCGAAGCTCGGTACAAATATATATATATATATATATATATATATATATATATATATATATATATACACACACACATATATATATATATATATATACAAACATACGTATATATATAAGCGTAAGTACGAGATATGTCTGCATATCCTCGAAAAGACAACCGGAGAAATTATATCTGTGGAAATGCACTAAAAATAGAATAAAAGTAGAAATGTGAAAATATTTTTATTCTTCCAGCATCGTACCCCACAGAACATTAAAGGTCATTCGGAACAATTAAAATTTTTCCAAATTATTTTAGAATGCAGCAGAACAATGTGGAATTAACCTTGTAAAGAAATGAGGCAAACGAATGAGTGCAAGCAAAGAACAAGAGTAGAGTGGTGTAACAGTACTTTAAGCTTTTATGAAGATTTTCTTGGCTGATAGGATAGCACGGAATGAACTGAATCTGAAATGGGTTCTGATTGCGGCCACAGTGCAACAAGTGTACAGAGAAAAAGATAAATAAACAAACTCTTCGCATATCCATAAAATAGGGAAGAACAGTTTCCAGATTTGGAATATAAGAAATCATTTCAGAACTGTTATAATAAGAAAATAATACCCAGAAGTAACGCATTTTTTTACGTTTAATTCAAAATGAAAGGTTAGCCATTGGACTGTTTTTAACAAATTCAAAATAAGAAATAAAAACCATTGTATTAAAGAATCAAATTGTATAACAGCAGCGCTGATAAATTTTATATATGAAGATAGTGCATTATCAAATTCACTGACATAGAATTACTTGAAACACAGTAGACGACATTGAATTGCATACTGCCACAAATGAGAAAAGTTAAACATTTTCGTTAAAATTATGAAAAATAAAATTTTCTACAATTTATTTCTCATTAATATTTTAATTCTAGTATAATATATTTACGGAATGTAATTCTGTAATGATTAATATGTAAAATATATATATAATTCGTAAAATTTTTCTTTATCTAAATTTTGTACAAATTATAGATTTTAGCATTTCAATATTTTAAAATTCGATTTCACATCTTTTTACTATATATTTACTCGTCATAAAACACTTAATTTAATTTCAAAAGAAATTAATTAAATTTTGATAGGAAAGTTGTTCGAATTTCCCTGCGGAAAGCTAACAACCGAAAATGGCGACTGAAATCGTTCGCCATTTTTACCGCCTCTGGTCGCATGCTAATTTTTTATGCATTCGCTGAACGATAAACGCTTATATTAATTACTTTTAAAGTGTAGAATGAACTGATAAAGGAAGGGATTTCCAGAAAATCGAGGAAGAAAAATGTTTACCCGTAAAAGCATTTTATTCATATCTTTGTGTAAGAAAGTTGCCAGGCTTTCTAATGGTGTCAATAAATAAGTTTGTAACAGATAGTAAAGAATGAAGTAAATTCGATTAGTAATATGAATAAAAACTGCGAAATTAAACATTGAATTCACAGTAAATGAAGAAAATATTTTTTTAGTAAGGTATAGTAAATGGTAATTAAAATAAGTAAATTTTATCTGTGAATTTAATACTTCCTTTTTGCTGAAATTTTAAAATACATGAGAATAAATGCGAAGTATCATAAAAAGTTAAAAGATGTAAAATATTTAATTAAAAAGATTCATGTGGTGGTATAGAACACTTTTCGAATATTACTATTACCAAACATGTCACAGTCTCCATAATTTCTAATTAGAGTAAAAAGTTATTTTGAAATAATGTTTGAAAGAACTTTTCATTGGATATTAAAAAAATAAAGTACACGTTCTCACTTTTTAAGAAAAATCTGTATAATATTCTTTAATTCGAATTATTAAAGGTTTATAATACTTCGATTATCGATTTATTGTGAATAAAACAGCTTAAAGACTTAACATAAAACAAACCAAAAGAAAGTAAAACAGAATAAAACAAGTTTTTTATTATTGTACCATGAATATAATAAACTATGTAAAGAAAAAAATGGTTACATCAACATAAAATACAAAAATATTAAAACACCAAACCATTTTTCCACCAGACCAAAAGATTAAGAAACTATCATTTTTTTCATGGTAAAATAAAACCGCTATTAAATGGCTTCTAAGTGGATGAATTGTTGTAAAGCCATTGCCGACGAAGTGATACTCCAATAAAACTTTTACAGTCAATAGAATAAAACGATTGAACTGGACCTAATCTATCAAGCTATCAATTTGATCGAGCCCACGCAACAAATGAAAACTGAGGGAGATTGACGCCAAGTGTATAAATTCCAAGATTACGATGGAATGAAAAAATTGCTACAAATAACGCGAAGATAAAAAGTGTCGTACGGACCGCATGCCCACCATTCTTTATTTGATAGCTGCGCTCATAAATGCTCCTTTTTTTTCTCCCTGGACATGAAATACATTGAACTTCATAAGCAGTGGGTGACCATCGCTTAAAAATAGCATGTTTACAGTACTTACACGGAAATGTCACTGTTTGAATGTTTATTTTACTCATTTCCAATGCAATAAAATCTCGTTTATTCAGGATACCACTGGGTTCAATTAATCGAACAAATTTTAAGATTTAATTGAACGTGGAATGAGTTTGTTTGTTCAAGGGTCATTTTTTGCAGACGAGAGCTACAGTTTAAAGTGGATTCCGAATAACTACAAACATCCATGGCCAAGGAGGGATTCGAACCCAAGAACTGTTGAAACGAAGGCAAGGGTGCTAACAATTCGGCTACCAACTCGGCAATGTGGAATAAGAATTCATAGGCAATAGAACTTAGGGTAGTGCGGGTCAACATTCCACATATTGCCTTAAAAAGATACAGTTACTATAATTTTATTTTTATCGTCAATATCTTTAAACTTAGGAATGGAAAAACTACGTCGCTAAACGATGCATTTATTTCATAAGAATACAATGAAATCTCTATAATTTTTAGCACAATTTCCTGAGTAGATACTAAACATAGTGTTAAGTTTTATTAGATTAATTTTTAAACTCTCTTTTTTTCCTGGAAAAACATTTTATTCAGATGTAAATTGATGGAAATATGACTTTAGAAAAAAAAAGAATAATAGATTTTGTGATTACAAGACAAATGCTATTTGAAATTTATATTTTAAATTAGAATATAAAATTTGTGATGCAACTTGTACACATTTTTCAATGGCATCATAATAAATAGAAATATTACTTATACAAAATATTTCTTCAAATATAAATATTCGTTACACGAAATAATAAGCTAACGTTCGCGCGCGTTTCTAAGAATTACTTCACATTATTTTAAAAAATACAACTTCGATGGCAACTTAATTAATATTACATAGAAATAGTCTTTATAAAATACCTATATTATGGCTAATGCAAACGATATTTTGATACTCAGTAAATTTAACGGTAAGTTTAAAAGAATGCAGCAATAACTGTTCAGAATTGCAGAATTATTTTCGTATGCAGTGTTGAAGAGGAAGAAGATAGGAATTGTTTGGAGAATGAAGGAAGGTCCTCAGGTTCACAGCTTATCAAAACCGTCTGAACACCAGAATTTCTCGGAAAAAGAGGGTGGGGCGACGTTCCGTACCCTCTCCCGGGGAATCTGCGGAAGTAGGTTTTGTAATCAGACACCAGAGAGCAAGGGAAAGCGACAACAAAGGTCACACACACAGACAGGGTTCCCTGAACTTGTTTTTTCCTGCCGCTACACACCCACTTGGGAGCAAAGATCCAAAAGCCAACGGTGCCGCACATTCAACGTTTAGTCTTAAAAATTTAGCTAATTTCAAGGAATTCTTCATTGTGCCCATTATAAAAAATATTTTGGAAGTTAAAACTTAAGTAGTTTCTAAAGCACTCTGAACATTCTTGTGAAAATTCTTGTATGTTCAGAAGTTAGTGCTACAGGTATAGGAGAATGTATGACTGAGACCCTAGATTTCAAATTGCAAATTGATATTCAACTTATTTAAAGCGTCTATTGAGAAGATGATCTTATATCCAAGTTGAAGCAGACACGGAAATATCTAAAAGTATAATATTTGCCGGCTTCGAAATGGATGGAGCGTCAGTCCGAGTGTGACATTCAAATTCTCCACATGCAAATTCTCAATACCAAGCGGATACGAGGCTTGGCTGCACGAAAAGGGCAGCTTATTCTGAACAGAAATCAGTGCAGATATATGTGACATTGATTCATATCATTAAGCTAAGGGAATGAAATTTATACAAAAGAAAGACAACTATAGATTAAGATTTAATTTCATAAATCTGATTTTGCTCATGACTGATTCATACTGATGCCCCATTCAAACATCATGAGATAATGAACAGGGTAGGTATTCCAGAATTAGTTGATAAGTTGGCTGTTCTACGGCGATCCCCCCCCCCCCCACAAATTTAATTTGAAAGGATATCGGTTTAAAAAACATCCATGTGGGAGTCCAGCTTACATACTGTTGAAAAGAAGGACATCTCTGGCCACTTAGATACGAGTTCGACTTATCAGCAGTGAATGATTGCACGTATGGGATAATTTGACTGAAATGCAAAATTTAAATGGATTCCAACCCTAAATATCCATTATAACAATACGCGAGGATCGCACGTATTGTTTGATTTGAAAGATAATAATCTGACCATTCAGCTCGATTCATGCTTAGAGGAGATAATGTTTCATTCAAGCAGAAAGGAGCAAAGGAAAATAGTTCGAAATTAACAAATAAAGTTTATTGAATGTGCGAATACTGTCTATTTCTTTTATAAATACCCTTCATATCCAGAAGATATGTTATAAATGCTATACAAACATCATTTTGTTCTTTAGGCAACCAGAACAAAGAATGGATTTGAAGTTAATGAAATCCTTTCATCGATTTTGAAATTGCATAAAATATATTACTTGTGTTTAATGACAAGGAATCTGTAAAATACAAGCTTCAAATGATAAAAATTTTTAATTAAGCGTTTTACATAAAGCATTTTTATAAGAGTCCTGTCGCCAAATCTTCACAGCATGAAACTTAACAGCTATAGTAAAATTAGGCTTAAAAATCCCTGTTTATGGCAGTCCAAAAAGGTAAAGAATTTTCGAATGAAAATTCTCAGTAGATTCAATACACGTGATTAAAATCTAAGTATTGAAAGGCACACCACGCGGCACCTCCACCGAATATACCTTTACTACCGTAAGATTATTCAGAGACGATGTAAAACAACAAATTATACATGCACCAAAATGAATTACAGGACAATTACTGATATCCATACAAATATCCGAACTATATAAAATAGGCACAATTTTTAATTTATTACGAACATTCAGAGACAAGACATAGCAGAAATATAGGATGATCAAAATAATTAAAAAAAATAATGAGAAAATAATTTAATAGAAAAATCACTCTTTCATAAAGAAATGGAATTATTAGCATTAAATTGTGGCACCACAGAAAATTTGCTTTCTTTAAAAATTTTCGAACTCTATTCCAATTTAAAACATTAACATACAGAGAAATAAATATCATTCTTAAGATAACGACTACATAGATTTTAAAACTATTGTTTCGTAAGCGGAATTTTACAAAATAAAAATCGATATATTTCTGTCATGGGCGCGGCGCAGATGACATTGAGAGTTAGCGGATTTTATTCTTTGTTCTACATGGCTAACATGATTCGTTCGTTGAGAAAAAGACGATATTTCCAAAAGTGCACACATATAAAAAACATGAAAAGAACCACAAATTCACCAAGTCTGTGTTGTGTTGTGGCTGCTTACCACAAGAAAAAACTCCCGCCAAATTGTCTGGTTAGTGGTGGTCGCTATAGTAACAATAGCCGTTCATTTCAGTTAGGATTTAAAGGTTTTAAGAATCAGTGGTATTTAGGGTAGTAGTTCGTGTTATTCTCAAGGCATTCGATAAGCCAAATTTTCCTTACTGAAAGCTTTTTTTTTTTATTCCTCCTGTGGAAAATGGAAAGTCCTGGAGGGGCTTCTTACATCGAAGGACATTTCATTAGAAAAGTTCTAAATATACAGATTATTCTTCGAAACATAGCGCTACTACACAATTGATAGTATCAATCCAAATACTTTTGTTTGCCTGTAGTATTCGCATTAAACATTTGAATTACAATTTCTATCTACCAAGTTGGATCGTTGATCTTTTTATTCACATTTAAATTATCGAGTAACTCACAAATGGATAGAATTCGCATTGACAGATTTTTGGCTGAACCTCTATATAAGGTGCCATTACTTCCTTATAAAATGAGGCAACCAAAGGCTAGCAGTGGGAATCCAAGGGCAACATTGACAGGATTGAATCAAATTCTCATATCATGTAAAAGCACAGTTTAAAAAAATAAAAGAAAATATGAGGCTAGTATTTATTTTGTGTGGCAGTATGTTTGATTATGATTATTTTCTAAAATTTATCAATATGAAACATGTGCAATTTTCGATCTATGAGAAACTTCAAAATTATTATGAATCGAGAATTATTCTAATACTTGCATGTGCAAAGAATGAAACCTTAAGCAGTAAATATTTGCAATTTCTCTCAAATAAGTTCAAATCTCAATTCATTATTAAGACTAATAATTCGTAACTATATTATTTCCATATTGGATTCCCTGTAGGTTCCACTTTAGTGTGCAAGCCTTTGTTACACTTTGTGTACAAAAAATGAACGTTGATTGAGAAACCCTATTGCATTCCGTAAGAAATTAATAAATTGTACCTTCTATGATTTTTTTATTTTACATTTTATCTTTTAGGTGTAGCGCTCTTCTTTATGTAATTTTAATTTTTTAATATTGATATAATTTAAAATTACATTTTATTTACAATCTTCAATAAGTGAGTGTACTATTTATTGTTATAAATGATTCGGGAAACAAGGTCCTCATGGTTCTAGCAAGCGGTTAGAATAAACCAGCAGAGGAAGCAAAGGCAATCCGCGGTAGGGAGGGGATGAAGGGCGGGAAGCGGTGAGGATAGCTGGAATCCATCAATAAAACGACACTAACAGCGGAAACGCCCTTCCAGACAAAGCGGCAACCTCGCCCCGACACAATTTGCACGAGAAAAAAAGACGGGTTGGGCAACGAAGCGGGTAATAAATAACCAATTTTGTTGAGACAAAGACGCGCGCGTAAATACTCATTAGTTCGCCATATTGGAAAATAGCTGAATTATAATAAACTCAAACTAAACGCAAATTTTCATACAAACATGACATTTTGAACATCAATTAATTTAGAGCGAAATTATAGCAAAAAGTATCGAAAGTTTTTCTGAATTCTCAATTATGATATTCAAAATAAGCATTTAAAATTTATAATTACAATCTAATATAGATATATTTATTATTTAGAACGTTAATCAAACAGTTAAATTAGAGACTTGATTTAGCCAGAGTTACAAACAGCGAAAATTACAACCGTAATTCCATATAACCCAACAAACAGATTTCTTTGAGATGTGATTCTGAAGTAACTGATCAAAATGGTTTCGAGTCAGATATAAGAATGGAAAAAAAATTAAATAAATAAATTGAAATTTAAGTACGATGCTCACGGAATTTAAAGTATTACATTGTTTCTAATAGAACGAATTGTTTCTAATAGAATATTAAAAAAAATCATACGGAAAATAAAAACTTCTTGATTTATACAATGATAGTTTAAAATATGCAAGCGTAACAGAAGCTTTCATATTATTAAATGTTTTTATTATTAGTTTGGCTTTTTTCTCCCTTTTCTTTCCTTATCAAAATTTACTTTTTATTTTTTTTTTTTTTTTTTTTTTTTTTAAAGAAAAAAAATTATTTAAGTTTGCGCTAAACTTGAATTTCGAATTGTGTTTCAAACTGTTCCAAATTCAAGCTAAAACTCGATCTAAATACAAATCATTAAACTTAAGCCAAATAAAAATTAAACCTCGAATTTATTAAGAATTAAAATTCGAGCTGAGTAAAAATCATAACTAAAAACGTGCAATTCTTAATTGCAATGATGAGCAATTTTTTTTAATTGTAGGAAAGCAAAAAGCTCTGTCTTAACAAAGTTGATGACAACGCGAGTTTAAAATAAACTAATAATTATAAAAAAACTTATAATGTATCTTAATTTTTTTCTTTAACTACGAATTTTAAAAAAGTGTAATAATAAAATCTGTAATCCTTCTCTGCTGGAAATGTTCATAATATAGTTAAAAAAAAAAAAAAAAAAAAAAACTTTACATCCCAAAAATTTTCCAGTATAGTTGAAAAATAAATTATTGAGAGAATAATTTTATAAATTATCAATAATTATTGAGAATAAATATTATAAAATTTAAATCATAAATGATTTTGATCAATAAAATATAATATATATAGTATTTTATTGATCAAAATCATTTTATGGTAATTATAAAGTAAAATTATATATACTTCCATATTGCTTTAACAAACTTATTTTAATAAACTAATTTAAATGCTCTTGGTTGAAATTTGAAAAAATTGTTTATGTATTCATGAAGCACAAATACATAGTGTAAGCGAGCCCCAAACTGTAACTTATGCTTAACGAGATATTGGAATGCTCGCGTATCACCACGCATCTCATCAATTTGGTCCACAGTCAGGTGGTGAGGTAACACCTGAGCTGGCACTTTCTTCTCCACATATACAGCACAGCAGCGGAAGGACTTTCGAAGTCTGTTTGTTTGTCGCTCAACGGTTATTTTTTGCATACGAAGGCTAATTAGACCGGGACCTACGGTTTAAAGTGGATTCCAAACTACTACAAACATCCACGCTCAAGGTGGGATTTGAATCCACGAACTGTTGAACCAAAGGCAAGAGCGCTAACCATTCGACTACCAGCTCGGCCTTTCGAAGTCAGATTAGTTGCAGCAAACCAGTGAAGGAGAATGTGGTCACCCTCCCAATTACTGTCTGCGGGCTCATATTCATAAAGCATAGAAACTTCAAATATCATAAACTTTGCACTGGTTTGTCACCCTGCGGTCACTTTTTACTCACGAGAGTTAATTAGACCGGGAATTGTAGTTTAAAGTAAATATCGAACCATTACAAACACACACGGGCAAGGAAGGATTTGGTTTGTCGCTCAACGGTCATGTTTTGCACAGGAGGGCTTAAAGTGGATTCCGAACCACTACAAACATCCATGCCTAAAGTGGGATTCGAACCCACGAATTGTTGAACCGAAGGCAAGAGCGCTAACCATTCGGCTGCCAGCTCGGAAAGAGCAAGGAAGGATTCGAACTCATGAACTGTTTAACCGAAGGCAAAATCGCGAACTATTTACACTTTATTCTGGTGTTAACAATAAAAGAAAGAAAAAGTAAGCTAAGCAAACAGTCAATGTTTTTATGAAACAGTAACAGGTATAGAAAAGTGCAAAAGTATAAATAAAAGTTTATTTAAAAAAATGATTATTAAATATTTAAAAACTTTTTGTTTGTTGTATTCTATGTTTTACAATCTTATTATCTTTTTAGCGGTTATTGATATTTAGCTACCATAAAAAATTATAAAAAAAACATTTAAAAACTAAGAAATTATTTTAACAAAATATATATATAAGAGAGAGAGTATACAGTATATATATATATAGTATATAAAATATATATAGGTATACAAATATATATTTTAAAATATTAAATACCCTATGAGTTGATAAGCATTTAGTGAAACATTAATTAAAAATTGAATAAGGCACTTTTAATCATATAACATTCATAAGATGGCTATTTTAAAGAACATAAATTTTAATTTCTAGTAAAGAAAAATTATAGATTCAAGGAATTAAAATATTAAATATTATTTACAAAAAATAGTTGAAAAAGTTGCACGATTAGAGCCACTTGAAAAATGTTTACGTCTGCATAAAAACGATAAACATTTTAAAACGCTTGCTCTTTGAAGTTTACGTGGTCATTACCAACGATTTAAAAGAATTATGCCCACCCTCTAGTTTATTTTAACACTTTAAAAATATATATATTTTCCCAATGAACAATTACAGCGAACTGCTCAAAATCATTCGAATTCAGAAACAAAGAGTCATAATCAAACTTCTAATTTAATAAATTATTTTGTGAACTTCTGAATTATTTTATTTTAAATAGCATTTTTTAAAATGAAAAATCTCAGATAAATAAAAAATAGGAATCATATAAAAAAATATGATGAATTACATGAATGAAGAATATGTGTGTAAAAGAATATTTCCAGTTCCATCAAGTTAGAGCAAATTCAATTGAGCTTCCATAGAAACTCTGATCTTTAAGTATCAAATAAGATCATAGCATTACTATGCTCAGAGGATAATACTGGGAAATAAAAATATTTCTGTAATGTAGATGGCAACGTGTGTTCTTACGTTTATTTAAAAATTTTCAAAAAATGGTTGATACTCTCGAAATACGACAACCCTCTTTAGAATCTTGTGTAAATAATTACTTAGAGCGGTTTTCTATATTAAGTCAATATAATCTTTATGAATAGCCATTAATTTCATAAGAAAAGAAAATTCTGAGGATGGTTTGCAAGGTTTTATGGCGCAAAATTGGACATGCTAAGCCAAAAACAGGATTTTTGTACATTTTTTTAAAACCCAACCATTAACTTTAAAAAACAAAAATAAGCGTATGTAGTAATCTTAAAATCACGCTATAAAATTTAAAAAAACATATATGATTTTAAAAATTATAATGCAGATTAAATATAATGTAAAAAAACCTACTGTACTCAAAAAGGCGAATAGGTTTATGTGGAGTGGATCCCCCAAGAAATCTAACAAAGTTGAAATATTGGTTTCAAAAAAAAAAAAAAAAAAAAAAAGTAAGCGTAAATGGTTAAAATCATGACATGAGATTAAAATATGATACACAGTGAATGGTTTATCACACGTTTCATATCAAGGATTTAATTCACTCGAGAACAAATGTCAGTGTGTGAAACGTGTGTCCGATACGAAGGGCGAGTCAAGTAGACATCAGCACTACGTAACGGTAAAACCGATGATGGAAGGACATGGAAAGATGAAAACACGTTTGTTCGAGACCTGCACGTTCCAGAAGTCCTGCCAGACGGAATAAATGTGCTTTTTTACAACCTTCCTCTCAGCTAAAGGAGGAACAGTTGAAGATGATGCAGCTTTGGCATCTGCATCAGCTATTTTATTGCACTCAAGAGGAAAATTCTAAGAATCATACTCCAATTTAAAACAAAATATGTCCCCAGACTATTATAAGAATTGGTAATAAATTTTATTTAAAAAAAATTCTGTTTCTGAAATGATGCAATATTTTATTTAGACAACACAAATAAAAATTCGGTGGCATTCATTTTGATTATTTCTTGCCTTTAGCACAGATTATACTTCAAAGTACACCAATTAAAATGCTGAAAGAAAGAAAAGTATTTTTTGGGTTGAGCATCTATTCATTTTCGAAATATTCAATGGTAATACTATCGATAATAATATTTAAAGATATTAATGGGGTTAAAGTTGGGTGAACACACCGGCCATGCCATACGCATCGACGATAACAACTCAAGAGCAATGATGCTGTTGATTTTATATAGTTTCTACTCCCAGAAAGTATAGCGTTGCAACACCGTATCCATAAAACCAAAAACATCTAAAAAAAAGTATGGGTCTTTTAAAATCTCGGGAACCGTAAAATCCAAGCACCTGAGAATATGATCAGAGGAGGCGAGCCTGTTCAGCCCTGTACCAATGGACACTCCAGAAATTTTCTATCTCTGTGTAAAAGAAAAATTAAAAATGAAACGAATTTGATGTGACCACTTGAAAAGCATGAGAGAATCGTTCGTCTCTTCCTCCAAGCATTGATCTGGTGATGACAACGGGCTTTCCCCCAAGCGTCTTCAGTAGGGATTATCCAAAATGCATTGGATCCAATCCTTTTGACGGAGAACATTTCTGTGTATGTCAAGTTGGTAATGCCACCCAGGGCATCAGCAGAGGCAGACATTGCATTACTATCAGCGATTTCGTGATCATTCAAACCGACATGGGAGGTGATCTACTAAAGGTGCATTGTGTGCTCATCAAAAAGCCGAACAACAAGACCAAGAATAATATTCAGGCCTGTCACATCCCCCACTGGCATCCAATGAGAAGGATGCTGAATAGGAGCGCGACTGTCAGATAAAATCCAAACGTCCTTGATGGCTGTTTCAGTGGACCATTCAACAAAGTGAAGTCCTTCATAGATTGCAAGATAGGATCTAAGAACAGAATATACTCCGTATAATCTTGTATTAATGCTTGAGTCTTCATTCTGATTTAAATCCATTACAGTGTCTTGTCTGTAGATATGCAAGTTGGTATTTTTATTGCTACGAAATCCTCTCTCAGACCAGTGTTAAATTAGATAATTATTTTTCACAACCTAAACTTTAAGTCTTTTTTTTTTTTTTTTTTTACAATTCTTAGTTATCTTCAATTACATAAACAATTTTTAAAAAATGCAAGATGTTTTAACAAACATAAAAAAAAAATTCTAACTCAAATAAATATAACTATTATTATTTTACAGCTTCATTTTAAATGGAATTCAAATATTTAATTCTCAGTCCATAGCAGCATTAACTTTATAGGTTGATTTTTTTCAAATTCTTTTCTCGGCTTATAACTGCTGATGCGATGAACGAACTGAGATAACGAGATTAATCTGCTGATGCCCTGGGTGGCATTGCCAACTTGACATACACAGAAATGTCCTCCGTCCAAAGGATTGGATCCAAGGACAATCCCTACTGAAGACGCTTGGTTCTTGGGGGAAAGCCCGTTGTCATCACCAGACTTAAGGCTTATAAGTAAATTTTACCTTAAGAGAATTACAACCATTAAAACGATCCAAATCTATATACGAATGAAAAGTTTTCAATTTCCCAATCCAGAAAAAAAAAAAAAATCTTTGTCTCGGAAATATTTTTCTGAGAACAGTAATTCTCTCTACATTGAAGTCTTTAAAAAAATAGCAGGACAACTTCATTTCTTCTCTCCTAATTGCTCTGTTCCATTACAGTTAATAAGCAGAGTTGAATACTCTTATTATTAAAAAAAACTGATATCGCCCATAGGAACTGCAGTGATATCTATGAGTATAATCTATTTATGTGAAATTTTGTTCAAAGTCTTAAGGAAACTGAAAAGCACAGAAAGTGTCAAAAGAATCAAGTTCTTATTCAAGGAGTACGTCGTAAGACTTGAATTGACGAATTCGCATTCGTATATAATTTAGTAAATAATCCTTCCTCAGTGGCACAACAGCCCTGGCACTCTTAAGAATTTTCCTCCAGGACGAGATGGTGTTCTAATTGATCATTCTTAAAATGGCGAGATCCCTCTCTAAGCAAGCAGCCCATCTAAGATTAGATAGGTCCTTAGCTCTGGTTCCAGGGGGCTTGGCGAAGAATATTTTCTGAGTTAAAAGTTCTTTGTTCATTTTAGTAACATGGTCAACTCATTTCTTTGGTTTATTATGTATTTGATGATATCGGGTTATTTGAAGGCACGACAGAGTTCTGAATGTGAGCGTCCGTACCAAAAGACATCACTTTGTACAACCCCAAAAATTGCACTTAGTACCCGCCACTCAAAGACTCCGAGAACGTTTTTAACTTTTTGCATCATTGCACAAGTTTATAATGAATATTTAAGTACTGGTCTGATTAGATATTTATAAATTAATAACTTAGTCCTCTTTTTAATTAAGTTTGATTTCAGATATTTCTTTAATTCATAAAAGTATCACATGATTCTTTACAGTTCCATAACTGTTCTAACATCCTTCTTATGAATTACTTCATCCATTCTTATCATTTTTAATCAAAACGTTTTCCATAAACTAAACAACAGAATAAATTTCCTGAATCTTAATCTACAGTTGAAAATGTTTCGAATTAAATTTTATGCTTTCACTATGAAAATTCATCTTTTATCAGAACATTCATTCTCGTAGAACAATAAATTGGCGATAGTTGGTTTCTCGATCAAATGTTTCCTATAAAATAATTTATTCTGGCACTATAAAAATTCATGCTTAATCTGAATGTTTCAAAAAAATTCATTCTCGTAGAAAAATAAAAAGGCGATAGATGGTTTTTCAATCAACGGTCATTTTTTTCACTAGTACACCGTAACTCAACATTAAATTGGCAAAAGAAAAAAAACAGGTGTTAACAAACATGAATGTGCTCCAGTAATAACCATAACCCAATTTTTTATTTATTATTTTTTTTTAAAGTTTTAAAATCTTTAAAAATTTCAGCTTTTTTAAAGCAGCAAATGATTTCAGTGGTTTCAAAAACAAATACGACATACAACATTATAAAAATAATAACAAATGAAATGCAATATGATTTAACACACACAAATATTTTTTAACAAATGGGTCATCTTAATAAAAATTTCTTTTTCGATCTTTAACACAGCAAATGCTCTTTTATCTGAATCTCAATAAAACTATTTGCAGTTAAATGAGTAAACTTGAAACATTCTTCCACAATCCAATATTTAAAAAGTTATTGGTAATAAAACTGGAAGTTGTTTTAAATTGTTGCCTTCTTTTGCTATCAATAGCTTTTAACCCTCATTAAATTATTATGAACAAAAACTAATAGAATATTCTCAATTTCCTTAACGCTTGTCTTAAAATAGTTCTGCTTGAAAGTTCTCATAAACTGTCTAATGAAGAGATAAACTGATGATTACTGAAAATTTGAAATATTTTTAAAACGCTTTTTAGAAAATTTTTATTTTTGTTGTTCATTGCAACACATTGCTGGCATCATTTCTGCAATATGTGGAATGGGTATATACCCTTTGTCACAAGTTTTCCTTTTGCTCACAAGGATTCTTTACTAAGAGCTTACAGTTTAAAATAAAGATAAAATCTATAATCAAGGTGGGAATCGAATTCATGAATGGACAAAATGAAGCCAAGAGGACAGATGATTTAACGATTACCTCCGCAGTTTCGTTGGTCCAAAGATCACCTGTTGCATACGTGGATAATTAAACAAAGAATAACAGTTTAAAATGTGAACTAAAAAAATATACAATCATCCAAACTCCATGGATTCAAACCAACAAACTGTTGACCTGAGTGCGAACTATTCGGCTGCCAGTTCGACAGATATCCTTCACAAAATCCATTCATTTTCCCTAATAAATAAATGGATTTTGATATCATTTTCAACAGCAAATTAAAAGACACAGAAATGAAATAGTAACCGAACTTTTGATTTTTATGCCCCTATATTAGCTTTGCCAATCCTAACAAATCAACATTTGCATTTTTTATTTATAATGTTGCTTCTGATGTAAATTTCTTGATTTCGTTAGTTGTATTCCTATGTTACAAAATCATAAATAAGAAAACTCCCTAAATTCATTCGCTGTATTTTGCAGAATTGATCAAAATAGTAAAAAATCATAATTATAAAAAAGGAAAAAAAATGTAATAAGAAATCAATTGTTCTAAAAGTAAAACGTTAAATACACTAATTTTTTCCCTCAATCATGTAAAATTCAAGTACTTTTTATTTTCTACGCGATTTTTAAGCGAAATATGAAAATTTTCACTTCAAACGCTTGTCTGTCATACCAGGTTTGCATTGTCCAAAGTGAATCAACAACTTTGGGAATAGAGAGTAATAAATTTGATACATTTTCTAACAATTTCAAATTGTTGAAAGAAATGTGATATATGCTTATATTGCCTTTCGGAAGGTCTTTTAGTGGTCATATTCTATTGTGCAAGGGAGAAAACCCAGAAAAGGCGAACTCCCTTCTCAACAAACATGTATATAAAAGAGTACATTCCATTGTGCAACATTTATTAAGATCGAACAAGAGACCCTCTTCAAAAAACATCGCTCCACCACGAGGGTCACAGTAAACATCACGATACAGTAAGCCTTTTTTTTTTTTTTTTTTTCCACAACTGCTTTATGGGGCAAACAATATCTTTAAATATTCTCAAATTATTTTTTATATTTAACTGCTACACACATTTTGTAGCTTACTTATTATAATCGCCGAATTGTTCCAAATTACTTTTGGTATCTTCATTGATATTTCAATCGATTTTAGCTAATTTGATAGCAAAAAACGATAACCTTCCTCTCCTCAACATAAAAAATGTGCATTATAATAATAATAAAAAAAAACATTAAAAGCTAAATTTTAAAATTTCATCTTTGTCTATTCTCTTTGAAAAATTGATTTATTTCAGGTAGTTATTTTATTCACATATTCTTAAGATTCCAAAAATTTTCAATATTATTAACTAGGTAGGAGTACCGGTGCGTCTACTCTTTTTTTCCAACCAAAACGTTTACCAGTCACATTATGCATCAATTTGGTTTATTCTTCCTATGAGCAGTTGGTCATCCTTAATAAATTTTTAATACTAATTAAAGTCACTTTCAGAAAAACAGTTTCTTGCGTAAAATAATTCGGCTATTTGACATTGGTTTTTTTTTTTTTTTTTTTTTTTTTTTTTTTTCTCTTGAAATGAAGAAGGGTGTGAGATAGGAAGATGATCTTTGCCTGCATATTTTTTAATCTTGCCTAGGAATGGTCATTCAGGCATCAAAACGCGAGGTAATACATTTACGGAAACTATGCAATTCCTTGCTTAAGCTGATAGTATCGTGATCATTGTACGCACCAGGACTGCTATGCCAGAGACAGGTTTTACTCTTAAAAAATCAACAAAAAAAAAAAAAAAATCCATCTTATTATTAATGAACACAAATATATATATATATATATATATATATATATATATATATATATATATATATATATATATACACGAATTACTAAAGATCCAATGACTTAAAACTTTCTAAAAACTGATGATAATAAATTTGAAGTGGTTGATATTTGAACCTAAATATAAAATAGTATTAATGCTCAAAACGATGTTAGCATTGAGATTAAAAGACGAATTTTGGCAGTTAATCGATGTCTTCGTGGTGATAAGGTCACACCTGAGATGGCACCCTTCTCCTCATAATACACCAGCTAGAAAGACTTAGGACGTCACAAATAAACGTGGTCATGTCCCAAATTCATAGAGTTCCAGCAACTCTCCAGTGAGGGAGAATTTAGTTTTTTCACATCATGATCGTTTGCACATTTGAGCTAATTAGACTGGGACCTACAGTTTAAAGTGGATTCCGAACAACTACAAATATCTAAACCCAAGATGGGACTCGAACTCATGC
Source organism: Latrodectus elegans (assembly GCA_030067965.1). NCBI lineage: Eukaryota > Metazoa > Arthropoda > Arachnida > Araneae > Theridiidae > Latrodectus > Latrodectus elegans. The sequence goes on from CM057812.1 coordinate 11,676,041, forward strand.
ACTGTTGAAGAAAAGCCACTGCACCATTCGACTGCCAGTGAAAACGCAATTAACGTAACAATGCAGGGAAAACGTAATTACATTTACATAATTTCTTGCACAATAAACTGACATCTGATAGCAGCAACAGCTGTAATCTGTCAAGGCATCAAGTTGAAATGAGTTTCAAAGATATAGATGCTTCACTGCACACCGTCATAGTTTGTACTCATAATGATTAGAAACACACGGTGAACTAACCTCTCAGAATTCAAGAGCAATGTTTACAATGGACATCAAAACCGGAGAAGATATTGGTTAGTCAAACAAACATTATTCCATATGATGGACGATCCGAATTCGATTTGGTTGTCACTCAACAGTCATTTCTTTGTACACGAAAGCTATTTGAATGGAATCTGCAGTTTAAAATGGGTTCTAAGCCATTACAAACATCCAACTTCGTATATGAAGATGTAGGAATTGAACACATGAGCTGCTAAAACAAAGGCTAGAGCGCTAATTACCATGTGTTTACTCTAAGAATAGTTCCCGTCAAGAGTTTGGTTAGCGGTGGTTGCTAAAGTACCAAGAGCTGCCTAATTCAGATAAAGGTTAAAGGCGTTAGGAACTGGCAGTAGTATTTACGGTCAAAACTAAAGAAAGAAGCACTGATTTGCGGTATTACTTAGCTTTTTTTCCCCCTCAAGACTATGAGTAAGCAAAAGTAGACGCATTGTCTTCCGGCTGAAATCGAAAATGGAACAACCCTTGTGTTACCATGGCAACACACAGACACAGACATATTGTTGAAACTATTTTTACCAGCTGAGCGAGAGGAGAGAATAACTCAACTTGTAGAATAATAGCGCCTCGCAGACTTCTATTTTAATATATCAGCACATATAAAATAGTACCACATACAAGGCAGAATGCCAGATATTCATTAAGAACTGACAGCATTTATACTACTAAGTCTTTTCACATAGTAATACAAATATAAACAGACTTGGGATACACATTAAAAATTGTTTTAAATAGTACTGAATGAAATGTTGATATACATTAAACTACTGAACCTCAAATTCTAAAATTTTAAATCAAAAATATATATTTTTTAATTGATACTTTAATCGTTATTTTGTATGTAATTAAAATATATCTGCATTGTATGTCAGAATTTGAATTATTTAGTGGAACAAAATCATTTTCATATTTTTTAGAAATTATATTTAATCCTATACTTACACACATTTAGGTAAAAAAAAAAAATGTATATAACGTTAAATGGAAAATAAAGTTATTATTTCTTTCCATAATCTGGCACACAACAAATGTAATAACATTTTTTTATAGAGCAGTTAAAACCTCAGATCCGATCTGTTTAGTTTCAGTTTTGGTTTTCATATTATATTTTGTACTACGTTTCAATAGCAATTAAACATATTTAAATATTAATTTTCTGAGTCTTTCTTCAATAAAAGATAAAAAAAAATATTCTTTAAAAAATATTTATTTAAATTTATAACCTATCGTTTTTATGTCAAATTTTGTTTCGTCTTACAAACGCATTTTTTAAATGATTCATTTATGCTAATACTGAGTGACAATTCAAAATATTAGGGTCATTATAATGAGAAATTATTTAAATAAATGAGAAATTATTTGTTAACTAGTAAAAATATATTTGAAAAACGGAAAGTGAAAAGTATGAGGTTTGTAAGCAATTTCCAGATTTTCTAAAAATTTACAAGTATTATAAGTAAAAAAAAAAAAGATATGAAGAAAAAAGATAGAAAGAAAAAAAAGATAGAAGGAAAAAAAAAGATAAAAAGATACAAAAAAGATATGAAGATTTAATAATAAAAATATGTTATATGAAAAGAACAAATTAAAATCTACTTTACACATGATTGTCCTAACATGATAAATTATTTAAAATTGACTAATTCAAGTAAGTCATACTTATGGGAAATGTTGATATTAGAGCTAAAAATTATAAAAAAATTGTTTATTACAATAAATACTTATCTGAATACATAAATCTCGTAATCATAATTACACACACACACAGATTACATATCAAAATAATATAAACTTTTATTATTGTAAAAAAATATATTAAAAATCCAGAATAAACAATTTTAAACATTTTTAATATATATTTATAAATGAATGTTTTTGCATGAAATTTTTTTCAATAAATATAAAGTAATAGTTTTGTTAAAAATTATAAGCACCTTTATAGTCAAAGTTAAGTCTTAAAAGCAAAAATTATTCAAATGTGATAGTGAAACGTGAATTTTTAATTAATTGTAACATAAATTAATTGATTCATGTTAATTTTTTTCATTAATAAAGGTAAATGAATATACTTTATTTGACACAAATAATCCAGCAGTATTTTTTATGTAATTATTGTGAAGGAGTGTGCAAAAAATAATTTGAAACTTATTTTTGTTCCAAATAAAATATATTGAGACATAGCAAAAAATTTTTATCTGAATAAATATTTAAAAACTATTACAGATTTTTACCATGAATTTCAAAAAATATTTATATAGTAGGCTCTTTGAACTATTGACTTCAGATTAATTTTAATATTCATTGGTTCGGTAAGACTATTGATTAAATCCATTTAAGTTCTATAAATTGGTTGGTTAGATTTTAAAATATTTATTTTACCGAGTTCATTAAATGACTTTAGCACAAATCATATATTAAATAACAATTTCATATTTTTAATTAATATCAGAAAAATTTCTAAATTTTTTTTTCTGTATAATGAAAGCTAGTTATACAAATTGAAAAATATAAATTGATTTAAACCATAAGCAACTATTCAAATTTCAGTATTCAATATGTAATACAAATGATATAATATAAAAAAAATATAGTTATTTTCACAATAGAGCTGTAGAAAATACATTTTGTAAGCATTTGCAAAGGATTAATCAAAATCTATTTTTTAAATCTGATTATTACCAGAAAAACCACAACGCATTCTATTATTACCAGAAAAACCACAACCCAATATTCCTCAATAATAAATTGTAAGCTAAATAATGAAATAATAATCTGATATTATAGTCAATGACATGAAAAAGTAAATTCTTTAACAAAAATGATTGAATGAAACTGATAAAATTTTACTAAGGAATTCATCAAATTAGTGAACGTAAGTGATGTTAAAAAAAGTGTAAAAAAAGACACAAAAACAAATACAGAAACATGTTATATGAATTAAGATACATGTAATACAGATACATGTTATTGAATATGATTGATTTTTTTTAGCGGATAAAAATGTTCCCTAATCAAACCATTCAGTAAGTACTAATTTGGTTTGGTTTGTTGCACACCAATAATTTTTTGCACTCAAAGGGTTATCAGAGACCTTCAGTTTAGAGTGGATTCCAAACTGCTACCAACATCTTTACCTGAAGTGTGAATTGAGCTGAAAGCCACATATTCAGTACTAAATAGTAAGGATACAATATAAATTAAATTTGGTTTGGTTAATTTGTCACTCAATGGTCATTTTTTGTACACAAAGACTAGTTAGTTGGGAGCCTATAGTTTAAAGTGGATTCCAAACCTTTATGAAGAAACAAGATCTAGGTGTGATTTGAATATCTGAACTATGGAACCGGAGGCATACACTATAGTTAGAAAAGAAGGTAAAATATCATCTTTCATAAACAAAATTCATAGTATAGAAATATGAACAATTGCTTTTTAACAGACATTGTTTGATATATTAATTGAAAATATTACAAAATAACCACAAGTGAATAAAAAAAATATTTAATGAAATTTTTTATTAATTGGATGTACATGACCATGATATTGTTGCCAAAATTCTTAACACAATAACATAAAATAGGATATATTTTGAATAAGTGATATCAAAATATAAACCATTTTGTTTCATAAATGATTTCAATTCTTTTAATAAAAGAGAATTTTCAAATTTATTATATATGAGGAAAGTTGTAAAAATAAGAAGGAAATTAAATCCTTTTAAACCTTTGTAGCTTCTTTAATCCAAACTAAGATTGCATTTACTGAAATTAAGTAAGGGTTTGCCGTTGATGAATACTTCACATTTTGTGAAACTTTATTTAATAAATATAAAAATATGTGCTTTAAAAGCTCGATGGAATAGAGATACATGATAAAAATATTCATTTATGTAGAAAACATTTCTACATCATTGTAGCAATTTTTTCATCTGACATATATTTTTGACTAAATAAATACTTCAATTCACCTACATACATTGAAATCAGAAATCTATACTTAATATTATGATATAAAATTAGTGCATAATATGAACATATTATACATTAATTTCATATTTAATGAAATATTAATAGACAAGTGACCTAAATATTAAACAACTTTAAAAATATATAGTAATAAATGATGTAATTTACAGTTATGAATTAATTTAATAGAATCTATAAGGTTTTAATAATAGACATTTCTTCTGATAACCTTTGTAAAATGAAAATTATTCTATACTTATAATGAAATAAATTAAAATCTAATTTTTTTAACAATTGGCAAAAAAAAATAATAATAATAATAAATAAATAAATTTATATATTAACTTTTTCAGAAAATTGTAGATTCCCTTTGTTGAAACATGAGAATATTTCATAATTAAGATGCAAGTTTTACAAAACTAACTTTTACAGAACTTTTTAACTAAATAGTTAGTGCACATAAACCTGAAAAAAAATTCACTCACAGTTTGATTGCTTTTTTTTTTTTTTTTTGCTGCTGATGATTTTTTCCAGGACAGGACCAAATAGACAGGGATTTATAATTTAAAATGGACTCTGAACCACTAGAAATATACAAGCTTGAGATAGGAATCAAACTCATTGAATTGAAGCCCAGAGCAGTAGCCATCTAGCTGAAACTCAGCAGAGATTTAAACTAAGTCACCAACATTTATTTGAAATGCTATCTTTTATGTCTTGACATGTATGTGCACGATTTTTTTCCACTTGAGGACTAAATAGACTGGGACTTAAAAACTTAAAATGGACTCTGAACCACTATAAACACACAAGCTTCAGATGGAATCAAACCCAGTGAGTTGACAGCCAAAGCAACAGCCATTCAGCTGACAACTCGGGAGAACTTGAGACTGAAAATTTTTGAGCTTGAGATATTAATATAAAATCCCTGTACACAAAATCCTTCCTATTCCAAACAATGAGTGAGTGAGGGTTTCATAAGATCTTCAGATGCAGAATTTCAGACTGTTTTTCATTTTGTGAAACTAAGGTTTAAAAAAAACAAACAAAATCTTTCGATAAGTTTTTCAATGCAAGCTCACTTTATCTCAAATTAATTTGCATACATAAATATAATTTTATACAAAAGTCATCTTACAATATTATAAATGTGAGACAACACATTGCTAAGAAAACACTTTACACAAGCAAACATTTACACAGTAAAGTTTTTGTAACATCAAGCATCTTGTTTTCTTCTGAAATTAAAATAACTACACCCTAATTTTCAAAAGCTATATTTCTGAATATCATTTCCCAAATATACATTTTTAAAATATAATTTAAACAAGAAATTACTGCCACTAATAATTTTTGAATGAAATTGCTGATACACACTAATATGCTAATTACACAATGTTAGTATGTAAATATAATTAAGTATTAATATCATATTTAATAACAACTTCAGATGTATTTTTATGACATTAGTAAAAAATTACACTATAATCATTGGCCACTAGGATAAAGTATTTATTTTGTTATTCCCTTAATAATATATCAAATATCCTCAAATCCATAGACCAGGATCGAATTATTATATAAATTAGATTAAATCAGAAATTCCCATATATTCTCTTTATATACACCATTTTTAAACAACCTCCTTCAGAGACTTGGTTATATTTTTCTCATTATATACAGCATATAATTTATTTATACTTGCATAATATTTTATATGAATTATAATTAAATTATTACTATTTAATTATGATTCACAAAAGGCTAACATTAATATGGCAATTGTGCTTCATGCAATTTTTATGTTTGGCCTAAAATTGTTAAGTCACAGCTTACAGAGCAAATACATATTTCATTAAGCAGATTTATATTAAAAGCCTTCATAGATAAAAACATGTCTAAAAATTTAGTTATATAAGTATTACATACTATATACTTAGCATAGTCTGAAAAATATATATTCATAAATAATTGTACTTTATTAAGGCAATATTCGTAAACTAATTGCACTAAACATACATATATATATATATATATATATATATATATATATATATACACCTATATATACATATATATATATATATATATATATATATATATACACATATATATACATATATATATATATACACACACATATATATATACACATATATATACATAATGTATATATATATATATATAGAAAAATTAATTACTTTCTTTAATATTTTCTATATATATCTATTTCAGTACTATATAATAAAAATAAACATTTTGTATTTTATGTAAATATAATAAAAGATACTTACAGAATTAGACATTTCTACTTCACCTCGAAGAATCAACTTGAAAATTTGTGCATCATGCTCTGCATCAAAAGGAAATACTCCGCAAAGAACAATGTAAGTAATGACACCAACAGCCCACATATCTACAGCACACGTATAAGGTTTGCGAGTCACAATCTCAGGGGCAATGTACTGAGGTGTACCACACACCGTGTGCATGTAAGGATTGCCTGCTTTTCTGCGAGAACTGGCAAAGCTAAAATCTGTAATCATTAATTTAGATTCCTTTCCTGGGTGATAATATAGAAGATTGTCTGGCTTTAGATCACGGTGAGTTATACCTAGAGAATGGAGGTAATGTATTCCATGGAGCACCATTCGTAGAACATCTCTAGAGTCATCCTCGGTGAGGTAACCTCTTGCTTCCAGGCGGTCCAATAAACTGCCCCCAGTCGCAAGTTCCATAACCATATATACTTTATTATTTGATTCAAACACCTCTATTAGTCGAATAACATTTGGATGATTAAGTCGCCTCAAAACTGAATGTTCTGCATCAAATGCCTCTCGTCCACCCAGTGTTTCAATGATTTTCAATGCATAGGGCTGCTTTGTTTGCCTGTGCTCAACCCGAAGAACACGGCTGAAACTACCTTTCCCAATGACTGCCTTAATGTCATATTTAGCAGTTATATTAGTATCATATACAGGTTTAATTGCCTTTTCATTTCTAGTCCTTGGTGATTTGTGTCTAACTTCCCCTCTTCTCCGAGTATGAGTACTGGAATCGTCTTTTTTATGTCTACGATTTCTGACGCTTTTTGAAGACTGTCTCACATCTTTCAAAGATTTGCTGTCGTTAGCTTTGAGCTGTAAAACCGTTTGTATTTGCATGGCGTTGACTCCTATTACTGACTGATCGTGTAGCTTACGGCTGTCAAGTTTACCAATTGAACAGCCCATAATTCGATATATTGGAAAGTATTGTTTAAACAACACATATCACTCGTGTTTAACATGTATCGTTCGGAAAAGTAACTAAGTTCGCAATTAAAACAAGGTTAATATATCGTTATTTTGGAATGTCATCAAACATAAAATGTAATTTTGACTTACTTTCCCACATATCTTACAAACCAAAAAAGTTTCGAATACTGAATCGTATATCAAGACATAACTTCAGAACATAGATATACCACAAACCTTGCTACACATCCATGCCGACAGATTTAATCGAATACTCGAGGAGAAACAGGGTTACCACTTAGACTTTATGACAGTAGGAGAATAAAGTTCGCCAAATGTGTGTATCAAAGAAATCCCTACGAAAGGGAAATCGCAACTGCAGATAACTTCCTGTCTATACCATTTCAGTCAAAAGTATACTGTTTTCCACATTTGAGTTTGCTAATATTCTAATGTTCATGTCTGTTTTGCATATGATTGGATAAATTGTATTTACAATTGTATATTTCACACCTCATTTAAAGATTTTGCCTAAGAAAATAAAAATTTGATAATTATAAAAAAATGTATTTTTATATGGATACTGGACGAATATTTTAATTCAGAAATTATTACATATATTTTTTAATTGCTAATACACTATAGTATTAGAATTATTAATTTAAGAATAATAGATATTGAATATTGCAAACTTCACAAGGGAAACAATTCAACTAATTATTCGAAAATAAATCTGCTTTTTTTTTCAATAAGACTTGTAATTAAACATACATCCTAAAATGTGAAAAGACTTTAGAATGCACATTTAATATTGTTTAGGATATGTTCAAGAGGAATTGGCTATTTAATTTGATTTTGAAGAGAAAAATTAATGAAAACCTTTCCCTCTTTCTTTGTAAGAATAAGAATTCATTAACAAAAATTTTTAATTAAAATTTGAAAAGTGTACATCAGAAAAAGCAAATCCAGCACAAAATGGAAAACTAAATATTCACTTTATTAATTATCATATTTCACATTAAAAATTGTCATTTACCACACCAAATCTGTTGCATCACGCACTTGAAACTATCAAATAACTATAATGGGTTAATAGTGTCACACGTGGTTGATATAAGAAAGCAACAATACCTGATTTTTTGTTGGAAGTGTTTATTCCCACAATCCGAAAATATTAACTTATAATTAACCTAAAGGAGACCTTATTACGAGTTTTATTTCCTCTAAATGATTAAGTTTGGTTATCTTTCCGGCACTCGGCTGGACCCGAAGGCCAGTCCGAAGACCTCACTCACTAAATCATTCAAAATTAATACTATAGTAATTTATGATTTAAATTAAAATGTTAACTATGTTTTAAATATTTTACTGTAAAGGATATTAAAAATTATAAGTAATTTTAAAAATATGAGTTTAATATGGAAATGATATTAAATAATATTAAATAAAGATAAATAATAGTAATAAATATTAGATAAAGTAAATATTTTGATGGTGCTAACAAAAATATAATGGGCACAACTGTGTCAGATTCAGGTTGGTTTGGTTTGTTTGTCGCTCAACGATCATTTTTTTGCACACGAGAGCTAATTAGACCGGGACCTATGGTTTAAAGCGGATTCCGAACCCCTACAAACATCCATGCTCGAACCCGCGAACTGCTGAACCGAAGGCAAGAGCGCTAACCATTCGGCTGCCAGCTCGGCGTGACAGATCTAGAGTGACCTAGGGTGTACCACAAGGAGATCTTATACTTTACACCTTAAAACTTAAAAAATAATAATAAATAAATAAATATAAAAATAAAAAGTACTATTAATATTTTATAAATCGAAATATTTTCCATTAAATGAATAACAAATGAAAAAACTTTAAAAATAAAGGAAATATAGTTATTATCTAGGCCCTTTTAAATATATTTTAACAAAAATTGTAAAATTTTAAACAAACCGGAAATGTTCTTAACACGCTGGGTCAAGAACCCTAAATGGTCGTGCAAAAGTATTAAATTACAAATATAAGCTACATTTTTATTCCAATCAATGTTATAATCAGATATTAAGTAATGAAGAAAACCTAAACAATTTTAAATTTTTGATTATTTTCATTTGCTTGGGTATTACACGAATAGTTTAAGTATCTTCATTTTGTGTTACACCTTTTTGTTCGTAGAATTTGAGATCAATATCCTAATACAGTGCCCAATAATTCTTTAGTTCAATAAGTAATTGCAATTTTTTAAAAAAAAATTCAATAAATTATATTACTGAATTATTAAGAGATCAGTATATTAAGCTAGACATTGAAAAAACAATATATCTTTTAAAAAAAATTTTTTCATTTTTTTTTTACTGCTAGTAGAAACTAACGATTGGAATTTAACATTATTAAACCATGTTTTGCTCTTTAAATTTCATGAGAAATTTTGCTTTTAGATATTAAATCAATTTTACAGTATTATCTTTGCATATTTTATGATATTGGCAAATATTATGAGTTATTGGAATTAACTGGCATTTTAAAAAATAATGAAGTATTTCTTTGCCTTCCAACGATTTGACAATCACGATACGAAATAATGAAGTCCTTTTTTAAGTGATTAAAATCTATGAGGCCTTTTATTTTATATATATAATTAGTTCACATAATTAGAATAAATATTTAAACTTCTATTCAGCTTTCAAAAAATTAAAAATTCAAATAAAGGTATAATTATAATAATTTTTAAAATAAAAATGCTGCCAATGTAAAGATAATTAATTTGTTTTCTACCAATGTAAAGATAATTATTTTGTTTTCTATCTTTTAATGCTTTAACTTGTATATGAAAAATAAAGGTATAATATTTTTCATGGAATGATGAAAAAAATCGGCAAATGTAGTTGAAAATTTATACATAAAAATTCAAAATTTATAAAAAAATATGGTGCTGCCATCTCTTGGTATTAAATGTTACAAATTGGTTTTTGATGTGGAAAATAAATAGCTTCCATTATTGATCCTTTAAAGTTAATTGGCTGATTGGAATTTACGGCGCAAGGTCCTTTTAAAATTAAGCTTTACTAAATATTTTAACAATAACTAAGATGAACATAAAAAATTATGAATTCTAAAGGAAGTTATGCTTGTCTTTATGTACCATTAGAAAGTGCTTTTGTAAATTATTTTCGAAAACTATACATTTTTTTTATTTATTACGGTCATTTTCATTTCTTCATTTTGCGTTTCATACAACAAAAATATTACAGGTCCATACGTCTCAAACTTTCATTCAATTACTTGAACCTTTAGCAGTGTTAAGAATAGAGAGAGAAAAATCTTTAATTTTTTAAAAGCTGTTAGATTATATTAAGAGAATAGCAAATTTTTAAATATTCGTACGAACACTCCTTGGTTTAAAGGAACTATATAGTGTTCATACGAATGAAACAGAAAAAAAACAAGAGTTTAAGAATTAGGAAAAAATTAAGGAATGGTGAAAACAAAAATGCGGAATTTTTGGAAGAGGCTTAAAAATAATGTTTAATAATAAAAAGTGGCCTTTAATATTAGGATGTTTGTTATACAGTAATGAAAATCCTAACGCTCTAGGTTATAGTAAGACATTTTAATATTCATAGCCTACCGACGACTCTTTTATAGACAGTGGTCCTTTTTCACTTGTTATAATAGAAGAAAACTGGAAATTTCCCAAGTACCCACATAGCCAGATGTTAGTATAGGAAGAAGTACACTATCCATCTACATTGGTTGAGAACGCATCCAGGGTCTCGCATACTATAGAAAGCTTTGTTGCCAATAAGGCATAAAGAAGACAAATATGTGGAACTTAACAAGGCTGGCACTATGAGGTGCGCTGCTCCACTTTTCCCACGGAACCATATTTTGGTGTGGAATCCGACATAGTCAATGTACAGATGCCATAAGTACCTGTTGCCATAAGTACCTGTAAAGTAGGCAACCATTCATACCAGGAGAGGACAAAGGTAGAATCTCCCACGTTTATAATAACCTTAGTTTTCAATATAAAAATTTCAGAATAACCAGATATTTATAATATCCATTAAGTTGTAAAAAATATAAAAGTATCATAAAATATTACAAACTATGCATACAATTTTAATTGAACTCTACATTTATTTCACTTTTAAATTTCCGTCATTAATGAAAATTAGTATTAAAAAAAACAGATATTTAGAAGTCGAGACCGAAAGGTTGTGTGATGAGCGATCTGGAAAACCGCACACTAACAAGATACAAATGTGTGTCCATTTTCAACAGCAGTTTGAAACTCTTGTGTCAATACCACACTTTTAAGGATCCCTATGTCTTCGGTTATTACGAATGTGCAGATGGCCACAAGCATTTAATTGCTAAACTCAAAAAATTAATTCGTCTTACCTGTCGAAAAACCAGCATGAGTAAACAGGTTCATTCTTTACTTTTAAGATAGAAAGTTTTGGGTAGGACATATACAGGGATAATGTGCTCTATCTCGATGCATGGTATGCATTGCTTGCAATACCTGGTAACACTGAGACCTGCTACACTGTTCTGGATGAGTGAGCTATGAACATTTTTACAAAGACTTCAGCCATTTTTTCAATAGTAATCCTGATTACTTGCCTAACAACAAACCTTGTTGCTGTAACACCAGAATACTTCCCAGTGCCTGTCCCAGAGTTGGTTTGTTTTGTTAGTCACTCAACTGCCTTCTTTGCACACGAGGACTAATTAGACTGGGACCTACAGCTTAAAGTGGATTCCAAACTACTATGAGCATCCAAGTTCAAAGTGGGATTCAAATCTACAAACAGTTGTACCAAAGGCCCAAGAGCTAACACTTTCAGTTGACAGATCGGCAAGCCAAGAGTTGGACTTTATCAGTAAGATGGTGGGAGTCTTCATAACTTAGAAACAGGAACCAAGAAGAAGACTGCCCAATACTTAACTTGCCTTCAAAAAGGTATTATTTCACTTAGAAGACATTGCAACAGTTAACTATTTGCCTTAGCTGCCATTAGTAAACAAAGCATATTTTTGGCTTAGCCAGTACTCTAATTCACTATTTTCCGACATTGAGTACAACACCCTAACCAGCCACGTCATTGTGTGTCCAACAACATAACTTGTCCAACATGTCTTGACATGAATATAGAATTCAGCATTTGAATTGGTTAGCTCAGAGATTAACTCCATCAAGTACTTAAGGGATGAGATAAAGTAAGGAGTTCAGTATTCCAATTCCCTGAACTGATCATGTGTTTTCCAAACCGAATTGAAAAAACTGTCATTTGCAATCGAATAAAGGCTGTTGAATATATCCTGGAGATTACTAGTATTCGCCATACTAATTGAGCTTGTACAAAATATGAATCTAATGATGCTTAACATAATTTTTGATGTTTACCATCCAATCATCATTTGTGTATGTACAAAAAATTTTAGGTGAAACAAATACCTTAAATAAAAAATATTTTCGGTTTTTTAAAAAGTATGAAAATAGAGAAGACAAGAAATACCTCAATTTTAAATATATTTTATTTAACAATGAGTAAACATAAAAATATAAGTTTCTTTTACAAATATATAAGCTATCAACAGAAAAGTAAATATATTCGAAGCCAATCATAATAACATTGTTTTCAAAATATGTTATAAACTAACAAAAAATAAAACTTATTTTTAAATCATAAATTTTAAAACAATCACACATGAAAAACCGTAATCTTAGATGATTTTTTAGAGAATGTGTGAGAAATTATCTTTCATTTAAAAAATTATTTCATTAAAACTGAAATTGTAAATTATTGTAGAATTTATAAAGCCTAATATTTATTTTTTTCACAATAAGTTAAAATTTTCGATGTTAAATTCATTAAAAAAAAATTCAGTAATGCCCTTACATATATTAATATATCACAAAATCTATTATGCTAAATAAATGACTGATTATTTTTTTCACAGCTTAGTCTTGATAACTCAACACAGAATTCACATTTTTTTATATTTTTAATAACAAATGATTATTTTAATGAAAAATATTTTAAATGCTTCTGATGTATCAGTAATTATTCTGATATATAAATTTATCTTTTACATTTGACATATAAATTCAGCTAATGTAATGTCAAAATAACAGGGAAAGTAAATAACACTACAATATAATTTGTTAAATATATGTATACGTTCTTAAAATGTTAGCATTATAGTATATATTTACACATGTTAATATTTTAAATATATGCAATTTTAAGTTCAACAAAATTATTAAAAAATAAAATATTTAATTGAAGCAACACCCCAAATATAATTAATATGTACTTAAAAACACAATAAAAATTATTTTAAAGCTAAAATAGTAATAAACTAATATATATATATATTTAAATATTAATAAATTTAATTAACTATTAGCAAGATGATGCTGTTAAAAATTAACATTTCAGATTAGTTTAATTCCTTTCATGATAGATTAGAAAATTAACATTATAAAATAGTGTTTAGTAGATACATTTTGGCAGTTATTTTGTTTTATTCTTTATAAATCTCATCCCTTTTTATACTTACTATTATTCAATGAAACATTGAAAATAAGTAGACGTACGGCCTTATAATAATATTACATTAAAGAATATTGCACAGTTAAGAACTTGAGTACAAGTGACAAAATAATAAGCATTTATTCCATATACATGCTATTATTTGATTTTCCTTGCTACAAAATATTTAAAATAACAGGACTAATGTTGAACCCTGAACATATATTTTCGAGTATTTATTCTTTCTAATAAAATAATTAAAACCAATTCGATGAACATATTAAATAATTTTTGGTATCTGAATAACAGAAAGAAATATTTTCGTTTCAAATCATTCAATAACAAATTTGGCACTTCTTGCATGATTAAAGAACTATTTGCAATAAATCAACAGATATTTATTTTCATTGAAGGTAAAAAATAACAGCACTTAAAATATCATACTTCAATTATTGCTATAAGTATATTATTTTTCAGCACAACACAGTGTTAGTCTACCCATATTTGGTTTTATTAAAAATATTTGAATTATTAAGAACACATTGTACATACTAACAATCTTTGAATATTAAATTAACTCTGAGTTTGTTATGCATCTATAATAAAGAGTGTTAGTGCAAGTATTATTTGCTAAAGATACTTGCAGGTGATAAAAATAGGCAGCACTGAGAACGGAGAAGTAATGACAATAAATTTGACATGAAATGCGAAAGCTGTGCGCTTTTTAAGTAGATAATCTAATTTCTCTAAGACAAAATATCGCATTTTTAATTACTTTGTTCAAATAGCAATGAAGGTAACAACTAATATTACTAAATGGAAAAATATATTGCACATTAATCATCTTTTTCTCTCTTCGATGCTTAACAAAACTGGCATTCTGAGTTTCTTAGTACTTATTTTATGGACTGACAGGAAAATGCAATAAAGGATTTCACATACTACAATTAAATTTTTTTATTTCATTCTTTATTACAATTTACTAAAATAATAGAATTTTACTACTAGGATTATATTATTTTTCATTTCATAAATACATTAATAATGTTAATAGCAAACTTCATTCAAACCATCAAAGGATATATTTTCGATTAAACACTGACTTATACTTTTCTTGAATAAAATATAAAATGAAATAAAATAATTAGCTGAGGTATATTTATGAACATCTATTAATGGAAAATTGATATTCTTTTAATTCATACAAGTATAGTACTATTATATCAAAAATATGTATATATCTACATATTTTAGATAATTATATATATATTACATGAAAGGAAACCATAATTTACTAAAATACTGTAGATTAATGAAAATAAATTCAGAAAGAAGTCCTTTTTTGATACAACCATTTTACAGAAGCAATTTAATTTCACTCTAATTGGATATTCACTTGAGCAAAATGGCTTGCACAGAAAATAATTCATACAATGATATGTACATAACAAAATTATTTGCATATGATATAAATATATATACAAAAGAGATGCCACAGTAATTTCAAGATATCACACAGAGGTCTCTGGAGTAGCTTTGATCAGGTGCACACTTCAACAAATGATTCATAACAGCACGAGCAAGGTAACTGGCGGTGATGGTTGTGGGGGAGTCAAAAAACATAGTCATATCTCCTTCCTTATCCCCACCATTGTCTTTTTGGAACATAACAAATGCTTCTTCAACAAGCTGGAAATAAAAAATAAAAAAAAAGCATTTAGAAAGATTTACCAGGTACAAAAAGTTTTTAATGGTTATCATAACATTAATATTGCCAATTCATTGTAGTGTGATTCAGTTAAAAATCAGATCACATTTAAAAAAATGTTAATGTGAATTTTTAAATCTTAAGAAAGTTAATTATTTTATCACACTTATTTAATTAAAATTAATCTTCAAGATATTGATGGAAAATTAATCTTCAAGATACTTCATTGAGGGTAAAGTATATCACTAAATTTGACAAATTTCAATAAAGCTCACTTACACAAAGTGAAATCTAATTTACAAGGATTTTAAGTAATTTAATAATAAGCTCAATATTTTGAATCAATTAACAAAGACTGCAGCTTTTATATCTGTATATTTAATCATTAATTCCAAATTTTAACTATTGTGAATTCCAATACTAATATAGTTAATCTGCACACTTGCATTTTATTCATAAATCAGATGTTTCAAACTTACACACATATAAGTTAAGTTTAAAATTACAAAGAACTATTTTAAAACAAAGTAATCAAATAGCAAATAGCAAAGTTTGATATAAAAAATTAAAAATCTATATATTATAACAAATTTTTTCATTTTAAATAAATTTTTGTCTTATACCAAAATTAACACAAGAATTATTAATTATTATGGAAGATTATGATAGAAGCAATCAATTTCAATTTCTTTAATTTAGGGAGATATAAACACAGAAATGTAATTAATCTTGTCTATTAAATTTGGTAATAAACAAATATTTCCAAATCCTACAAACATTTTAAATTTCTTTTTTAACTTCACACATTTAAATGTTCTAATTGTTTGTAAACAGTTTTCTAATAAATAAAAGAAAACATATTTGATGGTATTTTATTGTTTGTAATCAGGAAAGAAAAGTTAGGTAATCCTTTTTTTCGAAAAAAAAGTAATAAAAAGTCATTTAATGTTACCTTGTTCATGTCAATTGTAGCATTAAAAGATAGCTCAGGATTTCTTTCAAGTATCAAGTACACAACCATAATCAGCTACAAAATAGAAATAATTAGTTAATTTCTGAAGAAACTTTTTATACTGATTTATATAATTAGAATTTTGCCATCTAAATTTCATAAACATAAATTAAACATGAATATTTTATGAAAGTACACCACTTCTAGTAATTATGTCAAGAAATATATAACATTAAAAGAAAAAATATTAATAATAAAGTATTTGATAGAAACTAAATCGTATGGATTTAGTTACATATGATATTATAGTAACAAACAATATAGAATTAGTAAAGAAGACCAATTCTATATTGTATACCTGTCAAACAAAAAATTTTTGATACAAATGGTAAGATATTTAAATCAATCGAATGAAGTGAATGTATAAAAATAAGAGGCAGCTTAGATTTACATTAATTTTAAAAGTGGGAACTGAAAATAATTGGAAACATAATTGTGTTCCCAATTATTTTCAGTTCCCAGTTTTCAGTGAATTTATGCTTACAAAAATGCGTTTCATGAATATTTACCTCTTTAATCAAAACTATTTAAAAGCATTTGATTAAAGTAATCAAGTATTGCAAAAAATAGAAAAGCTGATTATAAAAATTTGAAAATGTCTAAGTTATACACAGAAAAATAATTTATATTCCATAAGAAAATTGATTATTAAGGAATAATGCAGTAATTTTATAAACACTTATTATTAAAAAAATATTTCTACTTGAAATATAATATTTTCTGCTTTACAAGATCACTGCGGGTGGGGTTTGTAGTAAACAATACACAAGATGTAAATCAATTTTACATACAGAATCACTATAATAATTCTTGCTTTATATATAATTCAAATTCTCTAATTATCAAACTGAATGATAGTACACAAACCCACCTTTCACCTATCAATGTGATCAATTTTTAAAAAATAGAAAATGCATTAATAAGGTTACCTAAAACACATTTTCCACAGAAAGTATAATAGTTAACAGCAATGATTTCTAAACATCAAAAGTTGTTATAATTATTACAGCAATGTTTTTCGGTATTTTTATGTAAAGACAACTAAGATATCAATAATAAAAAGTAGCCAAATTTTGATATCCTGACATCATTATATTCTAAAAAAAATTTAAATATAATATTATAAATTAGAACATTTAATATTTATTGCTTAAAAATTTATTCTTTATTGGGATTTTTTAAGGGACGTCATAGAACCAGACAGATAAAAATTAATAATATAATAGTAATCAGATAAAAATGATTATGCAACAAAATAATAAACATAATAATAAAATAAAGTAACAGTATTTAATTTACTAATTATTCTTAAGCTTCTATTCTTTCCAAAATTCTTTCAATACAAATAACTATTTCTCATCCTCAGATAAGATATGTCAAACTTTATTAAGATATTTGGACATATGAGAGTATTTGTTTTTCTTAAATTATATACTTACTTCAACAAGAATTTGACGATACTCTGGAAGGGCAACTCTACTTAAAAACATTTCAACTTCTGTTGCAAACTTCAGGTCATAAACAGTCATTTCAGTCAAAGTTGGTTGCTGCATAGTAAAAATATATATAAAGCTTTACTGCTTTATTCCATTATTAGTCAATGATAATATTAAAACATCCTAAATTGCAATAAATTACTTAAAGACAAGTACAAATATATCTAATGTTAGAACAAATTCTGAAATTTATTCATTTCACTTTTTTAAATTTTCATTGTAATAAAATAAATAAATAATTTGAACAAAATTTAGAATATCAATGAATCTAAGTAAATATTTAAGATTTCTTTTTAAGAAATTGCTCTGTGTATTGACAAAAATCATAAATATTTTATTGATATAATTAGAAAATTAAAAATCTAAAGCTAAAAAATAAAATAAAAAAAAAAATCTACAATTTCTATACATTAATGAAAAATTTATATAAATATTTAATTGAACTGTGTATAATATGAAGGTTTCCCCTCTTTCTACAGCAGTTTAGTCAAATAAAAATTTAATTACAAATAATGCAACTCAAAAGCAATTTCTAGTACATAAAAATAATACTTATATACAATGAAGCATAAGAAATTGCATATATACATTATTAACATATATATATTTAATATCTGGTGTTAGAAAAAAGAACAATATTCCCCATTATTGTTTTTATAATCTTTATAACCATTAAATATAATTATTAATAATATATTATAATTAAATATATTATCAATAAAATAATTTTTATGATCTTTATAACGATCAAACAAAAATAACTAAACTCTTGTAAGTTACATAGGTTAAAAACTGATCACTTTTTGCTTAGCTTTTCTAAGCAGGATTGGATATGTTTAATGAGAGTGGTAATACATTTTTTCTAATATTTAATTATATATATATATATATATATATATATCTATATATATATATAATGCAATAGCTTCAATAAAATGTTATAATGAAATATATATATGGTTTCATTGTATCATTTTATTGTAACTATTACTGCCTTCTATATTCTGAAGAATTATGCTTAGTAAATATCCTTTAAATAGAGTTTAACAGTCTTCTTGTTCTTTTTTTCCCTATTATTTGTGATGAGTCAAAGGACGAAAAATAAAATTAAGATATACAAGTTAATACACAAAGTTCTTTGAAAAAATAAATAGATAGGGAAGCAGAATATGATACAATTATAAATAAGGCAATTATTTCAATTTCAAATTTTCAGTTAATAAAACCACTAACAAAAGAATTGATAATAAATATGAAAGAAACCTATTGAAAATCTCTTGGGTAATTTATAATTTTAATTTAAGGTGGTTGCTTATCTTCTTGAAAATGATAAATATTCTTTGTATATCCAACTTAAAGGACTTAATGTTACTTTACAGATGTAAAAATAAAACTGTAAATAAAGATATTGAATAGCTTTTCTTACAGTTAAATGTTAGGAACTTTGTCAGGTAAATTAATATTTCAATATTATCCATTCTATTTTCTGTATTTGTCTGGTAAAGTAACTCTTAATAATTTGCAATCAAAATAATGATCAAGGAAACATAATTTTTATAATGAATATTGCTAATTAATTTTGCTTTTTATTTCACAAAGGATCAATCATGAATCTTCATTTGTACGTCTTCATTAGAATGCATGTACATTTTTTTTACTAAAGCCAAAGCAATGGACAAGAGTCCATACACTTTAAAGCAGTCTTATATACTTTTTATACTTCCACAGCAATAATGGACGACCACCAAAAAGTTTTTTTTTATAAGTGGAATTTTCTTTAAAATACAATACATATTTATGGATGAAATACCAATTAAGACAATGTTGCTTAGTTGAAATTGATGGTTGCATTATTATCAACAACAATGAAATGATATTTTTCACATATAAACTCAAAGTATAGCATAAAAAATATTCCAAATATGAGAAAATAAAATTGAAATTTTTTTTAAATATTTAAATTTCTCATTATATTAGCAAAATAATCAATTTTACATTTCTTTTATACAATTTTACTTCCTGGATTTCGCTTAAGAGATCAATTCTTTAATGATTTTTTTCAAGGAGTTTACTTCAAAAGGGCTGTTGTTCATTTTAGAAGGTTTTAGTGAACATAACTCGAATACCACTTTTTAATCATGAACAATTACTTTAATTTAATAGATTGTCATATACACTTAATTTTAAAACTATTTAGAAAAAATGAATGAAATAAAACAATCAATTTAGTATTGCTTAAAAACAGTGAAATTTTTTTTCGTCTCATTAATTTACAGACAATTTATAATTTTAGGCCACAGAGTGATGGCAATTAGTTTGCACATGGAAACATAACATACTGCTACCCATTTAAAAACCAATATGTTATGATACAACCAGCCTAATCAATTATTGCTAGAGAAAGCCTACTATATAATCAAGAATTTGATTTCTAAGTTTGAGAAAACAGGTAGTGTTTCAGATGACAGCACTGGCAATTTAGACTGTCAAACAAGCATGAAAACGCACCAAAACACCAGGAAGACATATGTTGTGTTTCAAAACTGTCCAAAAGATATGCATAACATGAGTGGCAGAGCAAACAGGAACCAAGTGAGAGATACTGCAACAACTTGTTGTTAAAGACTTGTATCACTTCTCATACAAAATTCAAGCCCGTCAACCATTAAGCTGTAAGGCAATAGAATAGGAGTTGTGTTTCTATGTCAATATAATCAACAACACTATGTCAATATAATCAACAAATAGGAATTTGATGTGATTATAGATTAGTTTAGTAATGAAGCTAACTTTCATTTGAATGTTTGTCAATAAGCAATATTTGGGAGATTTAAAGGACTGAGAATCAACATTGTATGACAAGAAATCTTTTTACATTCAACAACTTTTCACACACAACAATGTGTGGTGTGGAATGCGCAGTCACAGTATAATTGGTGAGATATTCGATGACATCATAGTGATTGTTGAATGACGCATAAAGATTTTGATAAATAACTGCATCCTTATTATTCAAAACACCTGATTTGAAAAAGACGTAGTTCATACAATTTGGAGCTCAATTCCATTGGGGTAAGAGAGCTTGATGAACTGGTGTAGTACATTGAGGAATGCTTTCTAGATCTGAGGTAACTAGAGCCTAGTGGAAAGAAAATTGATCAGCCCCCATATTTTCTGGATTTGAACATGATTAATTTTTGTGGAGCTGTATTACTGACAAGGTGTATAGAGATAAGCAAAAAAATATTTGGGAGATTGTTGACAGCACCAATGTTCTGACATTTTAGTGGGTCAAGAAATTTTTGCTAGTCATTTACATTGAATCTTAGTCAAGGGAGGCAGGCATATCAAATAGAACATAACTTAAATTTGAAGTCTATAGTGATGTTTATACATTGAATAAAGTTTGTACACTCAACACAGATTTGAAGTAATTTGTGCTTTTTTAATATAGATATAATAATAATTGTTATTTAACCAAAAAAATAGTATTCACTACATTGACTTTTTCTAACCCTGTGAGGACATAAGGTATATAAATTTGATGAAGATTTCTATTCCAAGGTATAAGTAAAGTGATGAGAAAGAAATATGTAAGCCAATACTAAAAAGAATTTGTTCAGAAAAGAAAGTTAAATTCTTTTGACCTGTGGTAAATGATGGCCTTCCACGATGATTCCTTCAGATGTCCTTGTCATTATATCCCAGACTCGATCATAAAAATTTTTTGGCACTCTACATAAAGCACCTTCAATTTGTCTTCGCTGATGTATCATAAGTCTAAATAAAATTACAGAATTTTTAACATGAAGCCTTTTAGCATGTTTCCTTATTTTATGAATACCAATCACACATGAAAATGAAAGCTTGTTTATTTATTATGAAATCATAATATATATATTTATTCTTTAAAAACCAAATGAGATATGTACTTAAAAAATATTTACTTATTTATAATTTCACATAATATACCTCAAAAAAAATTATTATGCTTGTCAAATGTTGTTTGAAAACAAAATATGATTTGTTTAAATTTGATTCAAAAGTATTAGTAGAAGTATGTGTTAACAAAATAGTATTGAAGTTTAGATTGTATCACCTTTCAATTAAGTTACTAATATTTTATTAAAATGATTAAATAAAAAAAATCATTTAAAAAAAAAACTGAATTAAAGTCATTTCTTTGAAAAAATACAAATTATATCAAAAGAAAACAGTTCAATAAATATATTAGACATTATCATAAAAATAACAATGAAATTTATGATTCATTTTTTGACTGATAGCTTTAAAAATTAATTAGGTAACAAAGATATTAGTAAAATTAAAAATGAAAATTGATTATAGCAAATTTTGTTTAATATGAGAAACCAGTTTGATCACATTCAATTTTCAATAAATTATTGCTAAACTTATCAAATAAATTTAAATACTTGAATAATACACATGCAGTAAATTAAAAGAAAAAAATTTTGATCCTACATTTTTTTAAAATTTTAGTCAAAATAAATAAAAATAATTTTTAAAAAAATATGTGTGATAAACATCAAGAGTAGGCCTTTATAAGTGTTAAAAATGTAAAAAGTTAATAAAATTAAATATTATGAAGTTTTAAAAAATAAAATCAGCATTAAGAAAAAATAAAGAGAAAATGTAACTAGCTTAAAATCTTAATAAACATTAAAAATTTAAATAACACCCCCAAAAATTTACTTTTATTCTAAATTTAAATTATACTCTTTGCTTTAAAGAGTTAAGAATACGAAATATTAAGAGTATATCATTATAAAACGCAAGATATTTTAATTAAAATATTTAAAGATTAGATTTACCTCGTGTTTGCACCATTTTCAGACAAAGTTAAAACTCTATATAATACTTTTCGAAGTTCGCTGGGAGATAAACTCTCTAAGGCCTGTAGAGTTAAATACAATGAATAGTAATTTAAATTAATATTTAAAAAATAAACTATGGTTTAGTAAAAACACAACTTTAATTAACATAACTTACCAAATAGGTTTAATTGAATTACTTTATACATAACATATGCATAGGGAAAAAATAATATTAATTTGAATTTTATCGATTATAAGTAACAATAAAATCATTTCACATTAACTTATACATTGAAATATCATTAAAAAATATTTAAAACATTCAA
The DNA here is from genome assembly GCA_030067965.1 of Latrodectus elegans. Lineage (NCBI taxonomy): Eukaryota > Metazoa > Arthropoda > Arachnida > Araneae > Theridiidae > Latrodectus > Latrodectus elegans. Next base: position 11,699,449 of record CM057812.1, read on the forward strand.
AATTTAATCATCTATTCAAAATTGTGTTAGATCATAGTGTGTTATTAAATTATGTTAGAATATACATATTTTATTCAAAAATGTATTTTTTCCATTCAACATAAAGAAATTAAATTAAACCTTTTAGGTAAAATTAATATTTGATGTTAGAGTTCATATAAAAGTAACTAACAAAATGACTTAAAATTTAAAATATCTAATAAAATAAGTAACGATTTTATCAATATATTATGGAGTAATGATGTAATGTACAAAGTATCATAATTAAAGATGTGATTCCAACATATGTAAAAAAATACAAAACGGTCAACGTTGACACTGAGCTGGTATTAAAATAAAAGTTTATGATTAGAACATAACTTCTTAATATCAAATGAAATAAGAGTACTCAATAAGATCAACGATATTTTTTATCAACAAAGTTCGATGCATTTCTCTAAATTTGGAATTGTTCCAAGCAAACAATGCTTTGCCGCCTCTTGAAATTATAACTTAAATTATATCCTGTATCATGCCAACACAAATGTTCAAGCTTTTGCATTAAAGAGTTTTTCCAAGTATTTTTATTTCAACTGTTAGTGAAAGAATTTAATTTGAGTTATAAAACATAAAGTATTTCAAAATAAAGTGCCATGTATGTTATAAGAGATCAATCAAAATAACATACTATAATATCTAATACAATTTCAAAGATTTTTATATTCAAAATTTTATAGAAAATATTCAGATAAATTAAAGCTCCGTTTGCAGTACAGCTTCAAAATATGAATGTAATAAATAATTGAAATTATATTTATATTATAATTTCTGACACTCATGAAAAATTTTCTTTCAAATTTAATACAACAAAATAGATACATACTGGAGGAGAAGAAGAAAGAAATCTCATATGTAAAATCATTGCTTGTAAAACCCATCTACATAGAATGGAAAGAAAAAAATCATATTAATAGTTTACTTTATATAAATATTACTAAAATTTTAAAATCATTCAATTACATGCATTATGGAAAAAGTGAGATTAAAATAATTTCCAATAATTTACATTCACTGAATTTTTTTATAAAACATTCAAATTTCATAACTTTTCTGATTATAAGTGAGCCATTCATTGAAAATGGAACTATAAATCACTGATGTATGCAACAAAAGAACAGCATAATTTTGAATTACTCTGATTTAAAGTATGCAATACTATGCATATGTGCATTTAAAAATTGTGATTTATAAACTTGAAATGAAAATTATATAGCAGCACAACAAAAAGTTCTATTCATATTAACAATTGAAACTGAAAAAACTACATAGTTTCCAAGCAAAAATAAGCAAAGTCTAGAGTAATTTCAATATTTAAACAAATAATTTTTTAAATAAAATTCTAAGAGACAAAGCATAAGCAATATTTTAAGTATAAGCAAAATTTTATTTTGTAATTAAGAAACAATGAATATACATAATTTTTAAAATCAAAATTATTTACAATTCAGATAAATTAAAGCTCCGTTTTGCACACTGAACAGATGGAAAATATAATAACTGAAAATCAACAAGCAAATATGAAGTTTTCGAAGTATAAAATAATTTTAAAAGTACTGTATGTTTTGTAAAGAAAAAAGTTGTTTGAAATAAATTAATAACAGTGTAAATTTTTAGTAATTTACTAAATTCTTTTAAAAAGAAAAACTAAAAAGTGTTTTTTTTTCAGTTGAAGTAATTCATGAATTTTTTAAAATTATTTTATTGTCTTAAATGTTAGCTATAATGGCAAATTAAAGTATATATTTAAACTACAAATATACGCATGCATATTACTTTACATAATAATTTTATTTACAAAATGAAGCTAAATGAAAAAATAAATCTGAAAAATTAATAAAAATACATAAAAAGTACATTCACATTAAAATACATAGAAATATATATACCCAATTCTGATTTTCAATATCCCTTGGAAAAGGTGTGGGGCAGTGGCAATCAAACGACCAATATAAAGTATGATTTCCTGTTGCAGTACAGCTTGATAAATATCATGTTCTTGGCATTTTGAATAAATTATTGCTTCTACTTCTTTAGGAGTTAATGGTTTGTCAATTACTACTTCTTCATGTCCAAAGACTCCAACTGTAATCTGTTAAAACATTTTATAATTTAAATAATCAACCTTATAAAATTATAAGAATTGAAAGAAACAAAAAAAAAGTTTTTCTCTGTAATTCTTAATAATATTAGAAGCTGAAGACATAAAATCAAAAGACCTAATAAAAGACCTTTGAAATTATTTTATGTAAATTAATAAATCCTTTAAATAAAAATCTTTGAAAAGGCATTTTGAGTTAATATTAATAACTAAATGTGTCACTGAGTTAGCTATGAATATAGGTAATTATCACATTTACAATAATTAAGCTCCTTCTTTTAGAAATTAAGTTGCATTTAAAAATAAAATTAACTAGTAATATTTCAAATACTATGAATTTACTGGAATTTAAAACAAATGTTTATATACAAAAAATTAAAATATTCTGACATAAATAGTTTGAAAGAAATTTGAAAATACCTGTTTGCCACAGACCAGGATTGATGTTATGTTTGGACTAATACTATCAACTAATTTTCTAAGGACACTAGAGCAATATCTTACAACAGACCTATTATTAGAAACCAAGAAAAGTTAACAATGTTTAAATTTACTTCAAATAATCTAGAGAAATATTAAAATTGTTGAGAAAATACTCGCCAATGTCTAAGTGCTCCAGCTTGCCTAGTTAATTTTTCTAGCCTTTCTTTAACAGTACCTAAAATAAGAAATATAATAAGAGTTAACAAATTCGAATTTAATGAAATCAAATTTGTGACTGGGACTTTTGAACTTATCTATATAAACTAGTTTTATTATTAAATAGTTTTCTAATAAACATCTTTTGAAACAAGTAGTTGATACAAAATGTTTTAATATTGTTTTAAAAAAAAGTTTATGTATACATGTAAATATTTCATATATACATTACATTAAAATAATTTTCTTTTAATTCCATTTCAGAAAATTTTCTGAAATTATATTTCAATTTAACTATACTTTTTAAAAAAATGCATTTTAGCAACTGAAACAAGACAAAATAATAGGAATACATTATGCAAAATATTATAAGGAGATATTGGTCCAATCTTGGTTTGAATTATAGCTAGAATTCAACAAAAAAGTGAAGGGAATTAATGGTTCCTTAAGCAAAATAGTCTCAACTCAGATAATATGCATGGTTAACAAAATTAAGAATGACCTTGATTCTCAAAAATACCCCCAAATAATGTTGCCTTATATTCAGATCAGGGGAAGATGGAAGGCACAGATATGATCAAAATATCTTCATTACCCTCATCTAATCATGCACAAACAATGTAAAGCATATAAATTGGGACACTGCTTCTTAGAACAGAAAACGAACCTAAAACAAAGGATAGAAACGATGTGCAGAAATATAGTAGTAATGCTCATGTGCAATCTTTACTAACAGGACTAAGAAAAGTTCTAATTTGCATCACAGTATTATGCTACACACCATTCCTTTCATGCAAAAGAAGAAACTAAGGAGCCAAAATGAAATACTTATGTCAGTGCTTTACAAATGAACACACTTTTATAGATTCAAAACAAGCTATGAATGTAAGACCAGATTACTAACATCCATTTATAATTTGGTAAGTATTGCTGATTTTGTGTGTGATAACTATATTGAATTTTGAAGTATCATAAATGGTTTTGGGATGGCCATTGTGCGATGAATGATTGCAGCATAAAACTATCATTGAAGGTTTTCATGGATACAAGAATTCCAGAAATGCATGTTATCCAGAACATTTTTCATCAATATGTCTTATGTTATCAATATGTCTTAATCAATCTTTGCATCAATATATCCTATGTCTTTGAATAACAATTGTCTTACTACTCATTCATTATTGTAAATCAATTTCAATTTTCAGCAATTGCTCACTTTCAGAGAGTATTTTTATCAAGATTTTGTGGGCTTAAACACAATACATAAAAGACACTCCAAGACTTGATGATGTAAACAGATAATCAGCTTAAGTGATTATGATTTTTGAATATTGAAAAGTAAGATATAACAAAACTTTGCTAAAAATAGAATATTCTTGGTGCCAAATAATTGTAGCATGGGATAGAGTCTAATCACTGGTTTTAATTAGAAATGGCTGTGTGTATTATTATGTCACACATATAAACAATAATAAAACAGTTATTTTCATTTAAAATTATTTAAGTAAATTTACAAGCCATGAAACATACATTAATAAAAATAAATTAATTTATACACCTAAAAATATTTGAACTATAAGAGAAAATTTAAATATCTTAAACTTATTTGAAATGAATACAATAGTTCTCTAAAATATGAAAAAAGTATAATGAAATGCATCCACAATCAATAAAGAGGCAGAAAGTTTAATAAACTAAAATATAATAAAATATGACGTAATTCAATTTTTACCATTTTCTGTCCAAAACTGAGGACCTTCTCGGAAATAAAGAATTCCAAGAAGCTGACTTTGTCCATGAAGAGTATCAGTGCAACTTAAGGCTTCTAATATTTCTCTTGAAGAACGATGATTAAATTCCTAAACAAAGACAATTGTTTAAGGATTGATGCATATTGTAGTATAAATTACATTACAATAAATTAAAACTTATAAAAGACATTCATCAGAGTTTTAATAGAAAATACAGTAAAATGAACTAACTCATACCACTGAAATATTCAAGAACAAATGAAATACAAACATATTGCATGTGTCGTATTAATTATTTTAAAAGTAATTCTCTAAGAAGGCAATTCATACATTTAAATACACTAATAAAAATATTTAAAGAATATTTGAGAATATGAAATAGTAAAAAGATTTCTCTATAATCTTTCAAACACAAGAAAGAAAAAATAAAATTCTTATTATTTCAATTTGATAAAAAAAAAATCTAATACAAAACTTTCTAAACAAATTAAATGTGTCATTCTTTCATTAAATTAAAGCTTTAATTCTACAGAAAGTTTGCAATATTATTATTGATCATAAAGGTAAATAAATTAGTTAAGTGATAAGCTCTAATTAAAATCTTGTACTTTATATGAACTCAGATATAATACCACTTGCCTTATAGTGCTTCACATGTATATTATTTATTTTTGAATCACTCTATTTAATAAAAATACCGGTTTTCACTTTAGCATTAAAGAAATTAATGAAAATCCATATATGACATATATTATTGAAAGACCTTATTTATGGCGCATACCATATTCAATCACATATAAAAATGTAAAATTTAATTAACAGACCAATTAAATGGTTTATTTAAATTTAGGAATAAATAATAATATTAAATTACAAATATATTTAAATTTGTCCATCACACATTATACTTTTTTTAAAAATATTTTAACAAAATTTTAAAATGAAACAAAAGCATAGTAGTTAATAATTAGTTTTTTATACTAGTGAATAAAATATCATATTAATAAGGTTTTAGCATTAATTTTTAGATTATCATAATAAACAGACCGTAAAATCATAGGTTGGCTCATTATAAATAATGGCTTTTGGTATATCTGTTAAACTTTGGTATCCAATTGAAGCATGCTCTAGTTGTTGAAAGGCTTCTACATTAGGCAAATCATCAGCTGATAGTAAATGAAGGAAATCTAAATGTTCAATACATGACGAAGATATCAAGTTCTAGAGGGAAAAAATTTATTTTGAAATTAAAATTTTAATAAAGCTTAAGATAAATAAGGTATTAAAATGAATTTAATCTCAATAAAATTGAAATTTTAAAGAAAGTTTTTTTTAATATGAAGTGTGCACAAATTATTCTAAACTATTTTATTAAAAAAATAATGAAACATATAAAGTATAGCACTGCAAATGAAGTTAAAATTATTTATCTTTATTCAAATACTTTAATTATAGCTATCTAGGAAAAATATGATCTATATCAATGCAAACATTAATTAATAAAACAAGCATCAGTTTATATAAATTGGTTGCTTGTATCAATAAGTGTGTATCATAAAAATAAGCATTTTAATTCTTAAAAAAAGTATGCAATTTTCATATGGAGTCTATATTTTAAGCATATATTAATTTATGAAATAAATATTAATGCACTCTACCTGCAACCGGCCAGTTCGAATTTTCAAGCCACCACAATCCCCTTTCTTTAACATAGCTAATAAATCCAGCATTTCTTTAAAATGAACATCTCTAGATTTAAAAAAAAAATAAATAAATAAAAAATAAAAATAAAAATAATTATATGAGGCAAAAAAAAAAAAAAAATTGTTTGTTAGCATAGCTAATAAATCCAGCATTTCTTTAAAATGAATATCTCTATATTTAAAAAAAAAAAAAAAAAAAAAAAAAAAACTATTATATGAGGCAAAAAAAAAAAAAAATTTTGTATAGACAAGTATTTAAAATTGCATAGAACAACAAATGTATATAATTACAACCTAAAATATAAATTCAGTTTTTTCTAAACTGAGACATTAAACATTTCACAAAAGAAATTATTTATTAAATTCTCAAAAATAAAGTCCCAAAAAAGAGGCAATTTTTTGGGACTCTACTTTTTTAATTCTTTTACTTTTCATTTTATCAGATAGAATATTCAGTTACAAATGAAGGATGTATTATGAGTAATGTACTTCTTAACAAGAAGATGGCTAAGGAAAAAGCTCATTCAATATAACAAAATTAATCAATTTTTTCAGCTTACCACCCACTTTTGTATCTTTGTCAGTGGATAAATATATGTAAAGTTCATTGATTTCTGTATTAAGTGTAAGTTTATGCAGCTTAATTATATGTAGTTTCTCAGCTAAGATTATGTAGTACAGTTGCAAAGCATTGAATTGTTCATTACTGTGTGATTACAATCCTTTAAATCTTAAAATATTATACATCTAAATATTATGATTACAATGCACAAAAAAGTACATGGTTTTATAATTTTATAAAATGAAAGCATTACAAAATAAGCAATGCATTTATAATATAATGGTTTGATAGTTAAGATAAAATCTATTTACATATCTAGACAGCTTTAATTAACTTTTAATGTGGATATTAATTTTAATTCTTTTTAATTGTTTGAATTTATCGTTATTTTTATTATTAAATTAACTGCCTGGGACTTTTTTTAATTTGTTTAAATTATAAATTTGGAAATTTTTACTACCTTGAAACTATTGTAGAGCAATTATATTTTACTTTAGATATAAATTGACAATATTGATTTCTGATCTAAAATATTTAACATACTTAGTAAATATGTCATAATTATGCAATACAATTCATTGGCTGGTTGAGTTTTATTGCACAAAATCCAAAGAATCCCATGTTACACAAAACATAGATTTTAGTAAAAATTACTTTTACTCAAGGTCCAGAAATATTAACATTTTGTTACAACACAAAGATTTTTGCATACAACAAATTAAACGCTAAATGAAAATGAAGGAACAAAAATGACAGTATAATAACACAAATTTAAAAAATAAACTATAAATGTTAAATAAAATATCTAAAGCTCATTGCTTTAAAAACGGCAAAAAGTACCTGTAGAGAAGCACAACTACTAAATCAATGTTAAAATATCAGTGTTAAAAAATATAAAATTTGTTTAACATTAGGAATTTGATTCATTTATAAAGGTATGTTTATGTGAGAAACTTGTGTCTCCAATATGAAGGTGAGTTAATCTTACACTGGCACTTTGTAACAGTGAAACTGATAACAGGGTGATACATGGAAAAATGCACACAATTTGTTGGAGATCTGTAACTCTGTAACAGAAGTTATGTTTCATAAATCCTGCAAAGAATGAAATCTTTTTCAACCCCATCTAATATCTAAAACAGAAATAGATGGTTGAAATGAAGTCCATGCAACTTCAACAGCTACATCAGTCTTTTCATTACGATCAAGACATGTGGCTTGAACCCAATTGTATTTCATATCCCTTGCTATGTAATATTAGGATTTTTTAAAAAAAGAAAATTTAGAACTAAGTTTTTTTTCTTTATGTATAATTTGAAGTATTATTCAGAATTCACATTCCTTGCATGATACCATGACCAATTTATAAATTTAAATCATAAAAAATATATTTAGGTATTTATTTATTAAGGTGACATTCTTAAAAGAAAGTAATTGCAAAATGATCTCTGAATACAAAAAATTGAAAACTATCAGCATCTCGATGAAAAATGCTGTACTATAATTCGATAAATATGAATCAAAATCATTATATTTTATTAAATACTTTATTCACCCTTGTAAAAGATGATTTTACTTTCTGGGAAGATGTATTCTCAATTATATTTTAAAAACATTAAACAGTTATTTTTAAATAAAAAAAATTTTTTTTCTCTATTTTAATTTTTACTTTGGAAAATCTGTATTCATTTACTTAATGATTTCATCTAAAAATTTAATCATTACAAGTCTTTATTATTTAAAAATTAAAGATAAAAATGAATAGTTATATTTCCTAACTAATAGTAGAATTTGAAAAATATAATTTCAATTTACCATGGATAGGAGCATGCAATAAAAATGCTGCTATGCAAAATATTTTATATTTATAATGTCTTTTAAATTTTAAAACCACGATTATATAATATTTATCAAAATTTCAATTTATGATATTTTAATTAGAGATGTTTTAGTGTTGAATTTTGATATTAATTATCATAAGTAAATTTCATTCATTTTTCAGAGAAAAAGGTATATGTTCAAGATAGTATTCATTAATGCAAAATGTCACATTTGTAGCCTAATCAATAAATTAATTATACTACTTAATTTTATTAATTGTAACTTTTTCATACCGCATGTGTTCTTCTCGAATAAGTATGCAAACTGTAGGTCTACCAGACATTCTCCAGTATTTTCCAACAAAATGTAATTCATTCTAACAGAAACAAATAGAAAATATTAAATTATATACCAATATATTAATTATTGTTTGCTAAACTCTGTACAGTAAAAATATTTGCAATTTATATCTAACATTTTTCAATGAACTACATTTAAATGATTATTGAAAATAAATGTGTTTGAAGAACAAAAAATATAAAGTAAAATAATAATGTAATAATGTTAAGTGGTATATTTTTCTCATAAAAGAAAACTAGTCTTGAAAATATTTATTTTTAGAAATACTTTTGCACGTTATGAAACTTTAGAATGAATTTATTCAACCAAAAAATAAGAGTAAAATTACACATGAAATTTATAAAAGCTTTTATTTTTAATTCCACATACTATCCATGAACATTCATTAAATTCAAAATGAAACTTATTTCAAGTAATTGGTTTAAGAATTTTTTTTAATTTTATTCCAAATAAAATTTATTATTAACATGACACAAGTATATAACCATAAATCATTTTAAGGAACTAAACAAACTTTCTTCAGAATGGATAATAAGGAAATTATATTTTAATGATATTTTTTGTCTTGCTTTTGCTTTCATGCAGTGTTAAAAAAATCATAACTTTATAAAATATAGATATAATTTTTCACACACCAGATATTTGCATAAAGGAACATAATATCTGTAATAAGATTCAAACAAATTATCAATAATGATTTCAAATTAAATCTAATCTTTTATCTGTTTTCCTTACATTAATAAGCACACCACAATAATATTTCTTTCATTACTTTTTTTGTGGAATATAAAAGCAGTCATTCTGCAGAAATTACAAAACTGAATTTAAAATACTAAACATTTCTAACAACATTTTGAAAAGAAAAAAAAAAAACACAAAATTCAAAACTTAATAAAGGAAGTTATAATTTAAGACAAATTTGCATACACATTTGAAACAAATGTCCTCATAAGTTTTCGGCAATAGCAAGTATTTTGTAAAATATATATTTTTTTAAAATAATTATTTTATAATCAGAGAAATTATAAGAAACAAGGGGAAAACCTTATCTTTTATTTACTTCTAGAGGAAAATGCTTTCATTGGAGCATTGCAAATATAATATTAATAATATCTGTAAATTTAGTAAATAAGTCATTAATTACAGAAAGCCTACTACTTACTTTTATATCGTCAATCAATAAAGCCATGTCATGGGAGAGATAGAAATCACTAACTTCAAATATTAAAGGATAACATATCACAGTCTGTCCGCAAATACGATACAGCTAAAATATGAATACATTAACTTTGATAAAAAAGAACTACTAAAATTTCATTAAAGAATTGAAATACAAATTACAAATTAATCTTATTTTAATTTGTTTCATTTAGGAATCAAAATAGCCTACTTTAAAAATTTATTGAAATTTTAATTTGCAGTAAGTACTAACAAATGATTTAATAACAGGAATTTTAGCACAAGTGAATATTTTTAAAGTCTAAATGAAAAGCTTTCAATTTATTTTTATTCAATAAAATATTTAAATCTATAAAAAATTACATCTTTCTACAAAGTATTGAAAGAATTTAAAGTAGAAAGTGATTTTATAAAAAAAATATCTTTTCTTAATTTAAATACATAAAATGAAAGATATAAATTTCACACTATCAATAGCAAACACAATGCAGCTTAATTTCATCATTATTAATGATGAGGTTTGCTAATGATATTTTTTCAAACATAAATTTTTGGAATTAATAAAATATAAATATCCTATAGGATTTAATTTGGATACAGACAATGGAACATATTTAAAGTAAAAAATGCTAAAACACCAAAGTTTTACCTAGTTTGAAGAGACACATCAAGCTACTCTCCATTTAGAGAACAGTTAAGAAAGAATAATATTTAAGAACAGTACAGAAATGAAAGAACAAAGTAAATTTATAAACTCAAATTCATACTTAAAAAAAATACAGTACAAACTTATACATTCAATTGCAACCCTTTTTTAAACATTCTTTCCTATTTAGTAACACCATTTTACATTTTATTATTTCGAAAATATACAAATACTGAATTTAATAACAAAACATTATCACTTTCATAAAAATTAAAACAAAATTCAGTTTGCAACAAAGGATATTTTTTTTAATACATATTCAATAATTTTTAACAATCAAACTTTTAATTATCTATATTGAAGATTGTATAATCTTTTTAATTAAAATAATTGTATACTATTTATAATCAAAATATCAAGAAATAGTATTTTTGATATATTACAGATAAAATATCGAACAAAACTTTATCAGCTTCCTTGACATTTATAAAATAATTTAAAATAGTTATACTTTGTAAAACTATTAGCAAAAAAATAAAATAAGCAATATACCCATTTTCAAAATGTTTTAAGAAAACAGTTTAAAAATACCTGAATCAATCCAAAAATTGCCAGAGTAAAAGAAACAACAAAAAATTAAGTTATAAAAACAAAGCTATAAAAAAATTCCTTTTTTCAATAAATCTATGATAAAAAAATAATATTAAAAAAATTACAAATGAAAGAATATTCATATTTACTTTATAAGTTCAAATTCATTTTTGATGCTATTAAAAATTGTGCTTAAACAAGATATTTCTTTAAAAAAAAAATCATTAGAAATAAAAATTGATTATTGCAATACATTTATAATAAAATAATAGTACAAGATTATTTAAATCTATTTATTACATTTGCTTTAAAAAGTTCTGCAAAGCAAGGTTATATTTTCATTTACCTTTATTTTAGTTGATAAAAATATGAAAATAAGAATATACAGCCCAACATTACAAAAGATAAAAATGGCTTTCAATAGAAAAATTACATTACATTAACAATATTAATTAAACATAGAGATCAAATTAATTGATTCTAAAAATTTAATACTGGATTTTAACAAAGTTTTATTTAAAACTTTTATTCTTGCTATTTTATTTATTATTTCAAATACACAGGCAGAATTAACAAATTGGCATTAATATTTAAATTGTAAAGAAATTTTAATCAAACTTAAAAGTATGATTGTTAATAGTTTTTATAAAATAATGAATGTTTCAATTAGTTTGTTTTTGAAGAAATTCATTCATGTTAGTTAATAACTAATGCTTAAAACATTCAATTTTACATGAAAAAATAATTTACAACTTAAATAGAGCTAATTAAGTTGTCATTTCTATTTTTTTTTAATTTTATCAAATTACAGTTCATTTAATATACAGTAAAAAATTCTTTAAAAAAATTTCAGTTCAAAATAAACATCATTTTAACATAAAGTCCAGTAATAATAAATATTTGTTTAAATTACAAATTACCACAAGTGTCCTCAACATGAGCATAACTTTTTGTGACAAATTATTATCAAATATGCAAACATATTAATATTTATGGATATTTATTCTAAAATGATGTATAATTCATTAATTATAGTCGAACCTTGCTTGTTCCAAGAGCACCAATTGGCCTTGGTGGTCTTCCTTTCAGTCCAAGTTTCTTACTTATTCCCAGGTATTCATAAATCTAACGAATGAAATAATTATTTTATCATTAGAGTGTAAAAAATACTTAATAACCACTATTAGTCAAAAAGAACTGCATAATTGCTTAACTAACTAATCCCAAAATGTATATCTAGTACAATTTATAAATAACACAATTATATATGATAAACATAAAAAAAATGTATAAATAAACTAAATCTTCTAAAAGAATATCAAAAGACGTAGTTATAAAATGAAAGATTTAAGTTACCTTTACTAGTTGACTAGGAGACCAGATCTGAACAGGTTCTACTTCATGAGGAGTTTGTGTATGAATGCCATAGGTGGCCATCATTGCTTGTAACCTCATACTTTCAGCAATTAAAACAACTTGCACAACAAGGTCATTAGCAGTACCCTGATAATTAAATATTATACAAAGCAAGGTTTTATTTCACATATTTGACAAATGTGTTCTCCATGTATTTTCAAGTAAAGTTAATGAATGAATTACATTAATGTGTAACAGATAAAACAGAATATAGGATCCAAAGGATATTGTTGTTGATGTAAGTTCTTAAAAACTATTTTATATGTGCATTTATAATACACATACATACTAAATTCATCAGTATTCTAATATAAAATTAAATTCATCAGATTTCCAAGGAAAATTAAGAGTGTGAATATATGTATTGATAAGCATGGATTTATAGTGAATAAAAAATAATTACTATTAATTAAAGTTACAAGTATATTTTCAAGAAATTTTAAACAAAAAAACAAATACTAGAAAGATTTTTTAATTATAAATGCATTCATTTAAAAAACATATTACAAAAAGTGTAAATTAAAAAACTATGGAAATTTCCTATATTATACATTTAACTGTAAAGTAATATGCTAGAATAATATAAAATTAAATTTTGTTTAATAAGTTTCATTTACTTCAATATTAAATAACTTCCTTTCATAAAAATTAAATATAATAAAACAATTTACAAATAAAACTAAAGTTTTATGTGCTTTAATGACAAATTTATATCAAAGATTTTGATGACACATTAAACAAGTTTATAATTATTTTTTTTTTAAAAGTAATGAATAAACATATAATTTCACAAAAATGAAATATGATAAAAATATAGGTAGTTAAAGTGCATTACTAAAAATAAAAAAATTTAAATCTTATTTATTTCTATTTTTAGTTTTTAATTAGTCAACTTAAATAATTAAAAATAATTGTTAAATAAATTAATTCAAAAAAGAATACATTTTAATTCAATGTATGCATTTGTCAGAATAAATAACATGCTATATAGTAATCCATGCACAGAAATCCAGCATAGAATTAGAAGGATGGGAATTAACACTAACATGGATTATAAATATATGCACATTATTTTTTAATGCAGTTACAATACAAAACATTATACTTACAAATAAATGCAACTGAAATATACAAATTCATATTTATTTGCAAGGAACATAAGTAAAGCAGTTAAAATAAATTGGGCAAGCAAAGAACATTTATGATGATTCCACATTACAAATAAACCACAATCATAGAAAGCGATTGGATAAAAATAATAATACATTATTCAAAAAGAAAACCAAAAAGCAGTGACATATAAAAATACACTCATGACAAAGAACAATAAATAGTGAGATTTATTAGCATGCAGAAAATAAGTAAAAGGAAATACTCACAGCTGCTTTTCCCTGTACAAAAAAGAAACAGAACAGAAACATGAATTAGATTCAATTAGTGCATGGATTACATCACATTATAGATCAAAAACAGTTAAAAATTTATTTGCTTATTAGGTTTTTAACAATATAAATATTTAAACAATAAACAAAATTATTTTAATTTAAATTAATGAGCAAAATATAATATTTGATCTTACAACAAAGATAAGTAATAAAATATTAATTTCATACTAAATTTTGATAGCTGTTTATAATAATAAATTGCTACAAAATTTAAAAAATTTTAATTTTAATTTTTTGAATAATTTAAATAAAACTTATAAAAACTATATTTTATAATATAAGATCCCCTGTTCAAATCATACCTTAAATAGCAAACAGTTAAATCAAAATGTTTAAATAAATATAGTACATATATCTTAAAATTTAATGTAAAAGTCAGGATATAAAACACAAAAATGTTTTCCAAAAAAGCTTTAAACATTAATAAAGTACTTAAAATAAAATAGGAAACAATATATCGAAAATTGATGATTTAATTAATGATGATAGGTGATTTAGATAAATAACAAATTCAATTCTCATATTGTTTAATAAAATACAATAGCAAAATATTTCACCTGAAATGCGGAATATCGACCTGTTTTACGAGGTCTATTGTATGATGGCAAATATCGCCTGATTGGGTCAAGTTCATTTATATGAAGAAGGCCATCAACTAAAAAGAATAATAGAATTTTCAAAATAACAATACAATTACAAAAATGAAATACATTATAAAACATTCATCACATATAATTTTAAGCTGTATGCATAAAACAAATTTCAATTAAAAAAGATACTTTTATACATGGCTTTTAAAATTTTTTAAATAAGCTTTAAAAGTTAACATGAACGATTTCACTATTAACTTGTTGAGCGATTTTAATAATAATTTAAAATATATTGCATGTTTCATTGAATCTTTCTCAAGGGAATTTAAATTTAATGCACACATTTAGAATAACAATATAGAAACACAAAGTGGAATTAAAATTTCAATTTTAATTTTCTTTATTAATTTAAAATCAATATTTAAAATAAAATAAATATGTATATTTCTCTACCAGAGTATTCCCTGTCTAATATCTGTAACAAAGATAAATACTATTGCAGCAAAAAGGTCTTAATTTTAGGTAAACAAAGAAATTCATCTAAAATAAAGGTATTTTTTTCAAACTTGAATTTCACAGTTGATCCCAAAATTAAAGGAACAAAAATTATGTTCAAAGTTTAGAAAACATCAATCTCATATGTATAACAGTTACTTAATAAGAATTAGGACTCAAAATGAATATACATTTTTCTTCTACACCTAAAAGACATGGAATTCAAAGTATTCTACTTCACTTAATCTGTACAGCACATGTTATAACATGAATAAAAATTATAAATGTCTCAACAAAAACTGTTTACTACAAAACACAATAACATTTGAGTTTAATTTTGATTTTAAAATAATTTTGTAATCCCTTCTAATTAAGCAGAATTTCAGATATGTATATAATAGTTCTTGCTTTTAGTGTAGGATTTTGCTAAATAGTTCCCTTGTTTGATATTTTACAGAATTTTCATACATGTTTTGTTCAGTACTTAGCTTATTTTTGCTTATATTTTAATCTTTTTAGCAGTACAAACTTGTCTTAATGCAAATTTATATTAGTGGAAGTAAGAATTTGATATATTTTTGACTATTTAAAAAGTTTAAGAAGTGTTAACTTGGTAAATAATTTAAGATGTGAATAATAATAATTATAAACACATGTCTAGGCATTTTAATTTAAAATATGATGGTAAAAGATTAAGATTTTTCTTGCCTAATAATTTATTTTACTTACCCAATAATTCAGACATTATATACAAAGCTTGTCCATGTAAATATAAATTATCAACATCTCCTTCATCACTTGGCAACCTTTTCTGAGATCCTGGATCTCTTCTTTCAGCATCAATGCATAATGTAGGAACATAGAAATACTTTGGAACAACAGCATCTATAATAAATACAATGCAAAAGCTTAGATTCCAAAAAACATTGTATTTTGTTAAGATAAATAAGTAAAAAACTTAAATAAAAAATCCCTCAATAATATTGAATCAAAGAAAATTACTTCAAAATCGTAAAATATTTATTGTTTGATAATCCTGACAATCTAAAATTGCTTGATAAATTCTTAACAAAATTTCAGTAAAACTTACTTCCATGCCTATCTACTTTTAACCTTGGATACAACAAGTGACGATATTTCTTTATTTGTTCATCATTTCCTTTAAATATACCTGTACAAAAAATAAAGAAATAAATTAGAATCAAACATTATAAAATTATATTTCAACTGTAAATCAGTAAACCTTAGAGTTTCAGTAACAAAAGTTAAGAGAAATTGCTTTCTTTTCCATGTTCTATCAAAATATGAATAAAATTGTCAACACACTTTAAAACAGTTTAAAAACATGTTAGAGAAAAAGTTTACAAAGTAACTCTTAGCTTATACATAATTATCAGTTTAAATATTATAACATTTTGCATAAAAAATTAAATTCTGAACATTTGTTTGTCACTTAAGATTATTTATTTGCAGAGAAACAATTTAGATTGAGATCTACAGTTGAAAGTGAAAAAACTGCATTTATTCCTAAGGTAGGATTTGTATCCAAGAACTGTTGAATTTGTAGGGAACTCCTATTACTGCTTAGAGAAGACAACATATACTTGCCGATTCAAACTTGTTTTCCGAGATTGCAGTCAGAACTGGCAAAGACAAAAAGAAACAGTTGGACTTTCGCTCTCTAACCGCTCATACGCACATTGCACACTGATCTAACCTTTCTAAATTTATTTATATAATAATGCGTTGTTCATTAAATTATTAGTTAAACTTATGTTGTATAATCAGTGATCTAAACATATAGTATCCATTAGGAATTACTTCTATTCTTCATTAACTAAAAATTGAACTAACCATTCAGCTGTCAACTTGGCATCTGAACAATGGATTTTACTTTTGATGAATCTTGTAAATGCAAATTTTTAAAAAACAGCAAAGTAATGATGTTTAAAGTTTTTTTATAATATTTTTACATGAGGATATTTTTTGAAAGATTTATTATAGAACCAACCACGGTACTGACATAAATAATCATTCAGTTAATCAAAACTTTACAATTCAATACAACAAACATATACATTATATATAACAAATAAAATTTATTTTTGTTATACAGTATATATATATATAACAAAAATTAATTTTAATTGTTGTAAATTGTATAAATAGTAATCAAACAATTTACAACAACTAAAATTAATTAAACAATAAGAAATTATTTATTTTTTAAATTTATTTGTTAATATTCAAAAATTTCAAACATTTACTATAATAAGGGTATATAAAACATTTTTGCTAATGGTGCTTTGATACATCTACAATAAAACATTTTATCAGTGATTGCTTATATATATAATAACTATTTTAACTAACTTGATTTCTCTTAATTTTTATTTGTTTTGTGGATAATAAGAGAAATATTTTATTGACTATTAATTTCATTTCATTTTTTAAAAATTAATGTTAAGAATCCATTAATTAGAGAAAATGGTTAGGATTAACCAGCACATGCTGCAATACATATACACATTCAATCTTTTTTAAATCTCTACAATTTAAAGCAATTTTTTTAATCTGAAAATTCCTAGGAAATATAGAAGAAAAGTTTAAATACCATACAAACAATTTTTATAATATTTTATGAACTGCACTATCATTCAAACAGATGTGTGATTATTTACAAATAAGGAAAGTATTTCACTATTAGCGTAGTATTCTCTGCAAATCAGCTTTTACAGTGAAGACTGAACATTATAAATTCTTGATTATAGTGAAATTGAGAAAATGAAACCACTCTTGTTTCTATTTCATCAGATATATTTAAATTTGTAAAAAATGAAATTCCAATTAAAAAAAACTTATCAAAATATTATTAAACTTTTCAAAAAATAACACAAAACTGATCTTATAAATATCACATATTTATCAATAATGTTCATACATATCTATCAATATAATATCACCTAACTATCAATTCCTTACAATATTTAATCAATCAATGTATTTTTCCATTAATAGTGAATTTGATTTAAAGTCTTGTGACTACTTCATTTCCCTTATAAGGAATAAAATATTATTCAAAACTTCATATGTTAAAATAATAAATATTTAAACTCCTTCAAACTTTATTGAGAAAGAACCAGGAAATGATACAGCTTGAAATATTATGATTCAATGTTTTTGAGACAATTAGACGTAGAAAAAACTTAAAACAGTTTTTTTTAGTTCAAAGTGATTAAAATTAAGAATATGATAATAAATAAGATATAATTTTTTCAATGCAAATCAATATACGATTGAAAATACAATAGCTTTAAATTACCAAAATAAAAATTTTAAAAAATATTTAAACAAATTTTTTAATTAATATTGAAAATTAAATACAAATAATTTATAAGAGGAAAACTGAATAATTAAAGCATACCATCTAAAATCATATAGATGAAAAATAATGGCCATTCACATTCAATATTTTCAAATTCCTAGAAAAGGAAAAATTGATCATAAATTTTAAGAACTAAAAGATAATCTTCAAAAACTAAGTACCTAAATTTTAAGCTTTAATATATATTAAAAAATAACAAATAAAATGTACCTTAGTTTCACCCTGCTCATAATAACTGCGCGTTGTGTCTTCTACAGCTGCACCGTACCCATCCCGCAAAAATCGCTTGAAACCATAAGTTCCTTGAAGTTTTCTAACAATTTTATCTTTTGTGCGATTGTAAAGAAGCTCATCATGAGTAGCAAAACAAGGAAAACTGATTGTTGGAAGCAAAGAAGAGTCTGTATTCTATAATTTTAAATATTATCATTGTATAACATTAAAAAAATTTTTTTTAAATTATCATGTTTAAATATATCAAATTTTTTTAATATATTTAATTTTGAATTTTCAGTCAACTTAATTAAATTTCAACTATTTTTTCTCCTTCCAAAAAAAATAAAATGGCAACAAGCAGGCCTTAAAGCTATTAGAATTACTATGGTATACTAACTTAAAAATATAAGTCTATTTTACTTTAGCAGTATAAATGTACTTTAACAATGCATACGCATAATATGTGAATAATATTTTAATAAAAATTTCAAAATCTAATTCCTCTTAAAAATAACAGCTTAAACAACGTTCACAGTAATTACTCTTTTGACTTTTATCATCAGCATATGGCTTCATATGTAATACAATTGGAAAAAATATAATCTTATAAATTCATTTTACTCATCAAGAAAGGTATTTTTTCTGTGTGTGAATAACACTTTTAGCTATCATAAATAATATATTTAACATAATTTAAAATAATATTAATATTTATGAAAACAATGCAATAAAAACAGAAAGTGAAACATTAAATGAAAAATTTTAAGATATTCACTATACCATAATTAATTAACCAATTAAATTACCTTAGAACTAGATTCTCGAGGCAAAAGTGTTTCAAAAATACTTCTATTTCTACTGTGAGCATCAATATCTACATATACAACAGACCATGAAGCTCCTTTATCACCAAAAAGATTGCATCCATTTATGGCTTCAAGAGCAGATTTAGCCATACCTATTGAACTGGAAATTTCTTTTTATATACATATAAATATGAATATAAACATAGATTAGGATTACAGCATTTTAACTATAAAGAAATGAAATAAATTGAAGAATTTAATATAAAATTAAATTTACCTCGCATGAATTTCCGGTGTGCCATCATTATACTTGCTGCCCCTTTCCCACATACCAAAGTCTGGGGTTCGGTATGCTCTCTCAACATAATAAACTAAATTCTGAACAAAGCTAACTTCATCCATAGTATAGATGATCTAAAATTCAAACAAATAAATTTAAACTAAAAATTAAGTACCAGTTTTTAAAAATATAAAGTCAATTAAATTTATTTATACATATTACTCTCTTATAAAAAGTATTCCCTCTAAAGGCATATTATTTTAACCCTAAAATATACTTCACTGAATTGAGATAATAAATAATTGGTTTACACAGAAAAATGTAAAATTTACATTAAAAATTACATTTATAATGAAAAATTTTACTTTCTCTTTCTTTAAAATTTTACTTTATTCAGAACTGTTAAATTCCATTATATCTTAAAATCAAAATGCATATTTTAATTTATTATAATTTTTACATGTGAAATAATAATGAAATACTTTTTATAATAATGTTTGATTAAATGCGGAGCACTGAAGCCACTTTTTGAAACAGTTGGCTCAACTCCAACAGAGCTTTGACTTAAAGAAATTGCACAGCATTACAAATATCCACTCCAGTAGTAAGAACTGATTTCTCATTCTTGATATTCTTTACTGGAATTTTATTTTAATTAAATTTAAAATTGATGATATATATATATATATATATATATATATATATATATATATATATATATATATATATGTATGTATATATATATATATATATATATATATATATATTGAATAAAATGGTAATATGAAATAGTATAATTTAACATTTGACATCAGTTTTTATTCATTATACATTAAAACTTTGGTAGAATATTGAAATATGTGTACAAAATCTTACGATTATATAAGTTAATGTTTACGATCTTACGATTATCTAAGTTAATCTTACGATTATATAACTTTAAATATTTAACTTTTCTTTTTTGTAAATGTTAGATACAGATACATTTGACAGGAATCAATTTTATATCATTTCAAAATTAATGTATTATTTTGATAAATGAAGTAAATATGAAAAGTTGTATTAAGAAACTTTTAAAATCAATAATTTGTTGACAAATATATAACACCAGTACATTATTATTTTTAAAATTAATGTCTATCATAATTACAAAAGTATATATATGTAACTCATTATATATACTTTTGTAATTATGAAAACTAAACTTTTATGACAAAATTTAAAAATCAATAATCCTTTAACTTGGTCATATTTCATTCAATTAGAAATCAAAATCAGTTTCATATTTAGAATTTAGTTAATTTGAAATATAAGTAAAAAAATCAGGCACTTATGTATTATCCAACTGACCATTTCAGAGAGAAAAAATTTAAATCCATCTCTGAAATTTCAATTGATCAGCAAATTTTAGTGACATGATTGCCAAAGTTATTGGATAAGATCTAATTTTATCATTTTTAACTTTAATGTATGCAAGTTTTAAATTTATGTTTTTTCTGTAAAAACTAATATGTGCCAGTGTATAAAATTATAGAGATTTTAATCCTTTGTTTCAATGTGCATATAAATCGACTGCTCTGTTATTTTCATCTCGCTTTTTGAAAGAAAATAAGTAAAATTTGGAGCCTATAAGCAATTATTATTCATAATTAAAATTTTTTGTATTAAACATAAGAATTTGGCGACGCATGTTTTTGTTAAAATTTGTGTCAATGGTATAACTAAAACTTAACAAAATTATTATACTAATTAGTTATAAGTTCTCATGCCAATCTGTAAATACCAATCAACAATAAAATATGTATTCACTTGAATGAGACTTTGAATTTATAGGAATTGTATCTGTCCATTTAGTTTGTGTGATTATGAGCTATAATGGAGCTTTTTAAATGTGAAAACGCTCTACGAATCCATTGGATTGGGGATGATATGAGATTGAGCAAATGTGATTAGTACCTAAAATTTCTGTTAAATGTCTAAATAAATGCGATTCAAAATTTCTACCTTAATCAGTTATTATTGTAAGAGGACATCCAAAACGTGCAATCCAATTATAAGTGCTCTACAAGTTGTTTCAGCTGTAATATCAGTTGTTGGGATAACTTCAGGCCATCTGGTAAAATGGTCAATTACTATCATGCAATAATTATAGCCATCAGATAGGGGTAGAGGTCCTTATAAAATCGACACGAATATGCGCAAATAGATCATCTGGCATAGAAAAAGTACCAATGGGAAATTTAGTATGGCTTTGAACTTTTGAACGTTGGCAGTTTTGACAGGATTAAACAGGCTTTTTTATAAATGAATACATGTTGGGCCAAAAGTAACATTTTGTAATTAATTTTCTAGTTGCTCGAATGCCTGAATGGAAAATATTATGAACATTTTTAAAAATGTTTGAATGAAAAGATTTTGGAATGTACAGACAGGGTGGATTTGTGGAAACATCACAATACAGAGTTATATCCTCTAAAGGAAAATATTGTTACTCAATTTTGTAATTATAATTTTGAGAATTTAGAAGTTTTTGAAGTTCGGGATCATTTAATTGTGAGAGAGAGAGATCGTGAAAATTTAAAACTTTACTTGAGATTGCTTCAATTTCAATACAAAATAATGCGTCAGCTACAATGTTCTCCGATCCCTTGACATACCTTATATCAGTAGAAAATTGGTAAATAAAGTTTTAATTTTTATTTATTTATTTTGGAAAATAAAGTTAAATTAAAAAGTTTTGGGGAAATAAAATCTTTATTTTCTCACAATCAAATCGATTCAACATTAATTATATTTATAAGAAAAAATTACACGAAAACAATAAGGTTTGAATTGTGGATAAGTAGAAAACTTTATTTGTGAACTAACCTAATTAATGAACACAAATGATTTTCTTAGATTTAATTTTTCAAAAAAACATAATCAATTTGTAATAATAAAGAATAAATCAAATATTTTTTTGAACATGTTAACAATGATGAATGCAATACACACCTGAAGACCTGACATAATCATCTGAACGAGGAATAACAAATAAAGAGAAACAACATCAAGCTGCAAGAGAAGAAATATATATATTAATTAGTTATTCAAAAATCAAAATAGTTAATCATGCAATTTTCTGTATTTTTCTGTTACCTGTAAATGACCATAATCACCAAGAACATCTTCTTCCAAAGGTTGGCCTGTTTCCAAATGAAATTTGCTATGTAAAGCATGCTCAGGACATTGATTTGTTTTATATTTTTCTAGCTATAAAAAATTAAAAGTAAATCAACATATTTGTATGAATCAAAGTAATCATATTTATTAATATTTCACTTACATAATATTAGGTATACCATTTATTTTATTGTGTATATATATATATATATATATATATATATATATATATATATATATATATATATATATATATATACAGAGAGAGAAGAGATACAATGAACTTAAGCATTTTAAAACAAAACATTTTAGGAAATTAATATAAAATTGAAGCTTGGTTTTTCGTTACTCATTATATTAAAAAATGTCAGATAAAAAACAGTATTCTTCATTGTTTTCCAACAGAAGAAATGTAAGAACGGGATTCAAACTTATTCTGTAATTATATGAATAAATTAACAGAAATTAAAAAAAAACTTATATTTGTTTATATTTAACTAGCCAATGTAATTCAATGGAGAAAAATTAACTTATTCATTCAGCAGTATTAAGATAATTTTCCAACCAACTTATGGAAAAATTCTAAAAAATGTTATATTTACTTTGCTTTTACTTTATGAATTTAGTAAATTGTTAGGTATACTTAAAATGCATTTTAATTCCTAAATGCAATGATTTTTTTTTTTTGTAATTTTTTTTATTTACAATTAAAATAAAAATAACATTTTACTTTAGAAAACAGGATGCGTTATTTATGTGGCAAATGAATAAAATAAACACTATTTTCTTTTAACAAGAAAAAACAAAATATATGTAACTCATTATTTAAATCAATACACATTATATATTTATATATATATATATTAAATTAAAACAAATAATTAGCCAAATAAAAGTAAAATTAGTTTAAAATAAGTGACTACATATGTACACCTATAATATATATTTATATATTGTCAAAAAAAAAACTATCCATCATCGAAGTTATAAGAATAACATTAAGCGAGATAGCCTAGAAACTTCTAGAAACTTGACAAAACTTATATTTTCATGACAAGTTAAGTATAAATACTACCTCCCAGCAAAGAGGAAGTTGTGAAGACACAGAGAGTGAAGATGATCAGTCTTGAATGCTACTTTAGTGCATAGAAGCTGTTGTCTGTCAGAGGAATTAGAGACTTTGGTGATTGGTAACCGTTTCCTGTTGTATTAATTTACAGAATTCAAGCAGTTTAATTGTGATTTCTACAATTGGAATTTCCTGTAAACTGTTGAATTTGCAATGAATAAAAGTCTTGAGATTTTTAAGAGATTGTTTTATTGACTCTCGACCAACAGGAACTCTGAAGTGCAATACAATATATATATATTGTTTTACAATTCGAAAAATTTATCAACACAAATGTTTCCTATGAAATATTACCTAGATTTGTAAACTATAGAAACAAATTTAGAAACATAAGTGTAATTAAGCCCATAGCATAACCATTATTCTAAATAAATAGATGGAATAGGAAACTAACAGTAAAATAATGCACATACACATTGTATTTTTTTCCTCTTTCACTAGAATATTTACTGCAATAAATACAGAACTTCAATATTATTGGAACAGCTCTGAATAATTCAAAAACAATTCTATGAGAAAGAGCATGTGTAAACTAAATCCTTTTTTAATAATTTTTCAGAAAACCCATAAAAACATTCTTTAATTGGTATCTCAAACACATTTATAATATATTATTCAAGATATAAGCATATATTCATTATTATTAGGTATAATGTATATATGACATAAATGAATGACATGAATATGAATGAATGACATAAATAATGATGCAAAGCCTGTCTTTTCAAAATAGAAAAAGTTACAAGGAACAATGTTAAATGTTACTCTAACACATATATAAATTTCAATACCTTTTCCTCAGCTTGCCTCATCCAACAAAAGAGGATTCCTCTCATACATTTTACAGCACTTTGACCAAGCTCATACGCTTTGCCTCGATCGTCATCAATTCTTCTACAAAAGAAAAGCAATTTTAAACATTATTTAAATTACAAAAATCATTCAAGCTATTACTAAGTTAAATATATACATCAATCTATAGATATGTATATGGCAAAACATTTTTTTTAATTTCTAAAAAAAATAAATAAATAAATAAATAAAATAAAAAAAATAAAGCATTATATTTTAAAACAAATTTTTATCAATAAATTATAAAAAGAATGAACTGAATAACTATTCATGAACCACTAAATAAACTCTAAAAAACACATTTGAATTTTGAATAGGAAAGTTTATATATAATGCAAGATTAGATATAGAACAAGAATAGATGAAAACACCTATGCTTAGTAATACATTCAGTGCAAAAGCAGCTAAAATAAAATTACTAAAATACAATAAATTGTATATTTTATAAAATTAATAATCAAATATTAGATGGAGAATAATACATTTAAAATACAATGAAAATACCAAATGGAAGAATAATACATTGAAAATGCTAAATAGAAAACAATACATTAAAAATACCAAATATAGTAAATAGTTGGAAAAATTTCAAAGAAAATAGAGATCAATACAGTAAAAATATGAATTATAATAAATATTTGGAAAAATTTCAAAGAAAAATATAAAATGGAAAGAAGTAATGAGACACAGTCTTTAAGACTATGTCTTGGGCCAGTGCAGAAAAGTCAAACTTTGTGCCAATGTGGTCAGCACCCCCTGATGAAGCTGGTCATGTTGGTACTCCATTCCACTTTATATTTTTCTTTGAAAATTTTCCAAATATTTATTATAATTCATATTTTCAATGTATTGATCTCTATTTCCTTTGAAATTTTTCCAACTATATTTCGCATTTTCAATATATTGTTTTCCATTTAGTATTTTCAATGTAAAATTCTCATCACATCTAATATTTGATTATTAATTTTATAAAATATACTATTAATTATATATTTATATATTATTATTATTAATTGAAAAAGTTGTAGGAATTTTTAACTATTAACAGTATATAAATACATAAAAAAAATCTAGAAAAAGTACTTTTCTGGTTAAAAAAGGTCATGACATATCTAGACAATTTAGAAAGAAAAATTATTAATAAGGAAATATGCTTTGTGTTCTATGATTATTCATTGCACGAGAAGACTAATTCAATTAGAACATAAGAGTTTAAAGGATACATTCAAATATTGGAAATATCCTTGCTTGAGATTGAAATCAAAGCAACAAATTGTTGAAATGTAGGGCAGAGCATTAATTATTCAGTTGCTAGTGGCTTGATTGTCAATAGAAGAGTGAAGTGAAGTGAAATTTGATATATGAAAAAAAAATTAAAATTCCAAATACTTTATATATGCAGTAGAAATGAAGTAGTTTAAAGCTGTTATGAATTAATAGTTCTATTTATTAAAAATATACTATTTCATACAAATATACTGGCAATTTTTATAACTCAAATATCAGTTAAAATAAATAAGAGTTTGTGTTAAAAGTACGCTAAGAAAATCATTCAATTAAATATCATGATTCTAAATCAATTACTTATAATATGAAAATGCAAAAAAGGAAATTGAAAATATGGCTTAGAAATGTACACATAAAATATTACATCACATTGTAACTTCTAAGCAATATTTTGAGAAATAACTTTTCTTTCCAAGAAATTGATTTCCCAGGTAAAATTATTAGTATACCACCTTGTTAATTTTTCATTCTATATAGCATAATGACAAAAATGCCTATCATGTGACTGAAGTTTTTCTGAATGTTTTCTGTTAGTTTAAAATCTTTTAGTATATTAAAATCTAAGAACTCTTTTTTCGTTTGCATAGATATTACAAATTTTGATGGATGATAAATGAAATCAGTGGTATTTAACAAATATTAATTCCTGGAAACTTCATGGATATAAAATATATAACTATGTTATAATTTAATCACATCACACAAATTAAATATTATTTTAATTCTTCTTACTTATAAGCTTGATATAAACTCCAGATAGCGACTGCACAATATATACTGTCTCTAACAGTAGCAACTTCAGTTTCTGCACTCATTTGAGGAAAAAGCCCAGTCGTGCAGCTTTGATATTTAAGCAGTTGTCTTTTAACTAAATTTTAGAAATATATTATAATAGTTAATAATAAAATTATAAATTGTATCAAATGTTAAAAAAAAACTCAAAACATATTGAGCTTGCAATTTAACTAAGCCAAAAGGAAAATCATAAAAACACATATTAATTTCACATGATTTCATAAACAAAAGTAAAGTAGTGTTTTGCTTATTAATAAAAATATTTTAGAATAAATAGCAGTTAATAATAATTAATAGCAATTTTTCCAATTTGAAAATTATTAGAATTTAATTAGTTCCAGTGATTACATTAACTTTTCCAAAATAACCTTATCAAATTAATCAAATTGTGTTAAGTTTTAATATTTTTTGATTTTGTAAAAAAAAATATGTTTTCATGCAATATCTAAGTGTGTGTTAATTTATTACATATGTAATTGTTCCATGCAATATGAAATTCCTTCATATATCTTTAATGCATAAGGCTACTTTGAGACTTTAAACATATAATCATTTATTTTAGTTCCACTTTCACTTATAAATGTTTTACAATTAGTTTTAGAAAATGGGAAAAAAAAGTATTTACCCTAATTACAAATTTAAATCTATAAACTAATTTTCAATTCAGATAAAGACTTATTTTCAATTCAGATAAGGTATTAGCTACAAAAAAAATTATAAAGAAGAAATAATCAAAAAATTAAAAACAAAAATTTAAGTGTTGATGTAAAAGATATCTTAAGCCATAGATATATATTTAATAAAATAAAGAAAGTAAATAAATTAAAAATAAAAAAAAGAAACTACTTCAATCACATTCTCACCACAATTGTATTCTATGATACATTTGCAAACATGGATCTCGATTTTAAAAAAAATTGAAAGCAACATTTTTTTCAGAGATTTTTTAGATGTATAAAATTAACCTAAAAATGCAGAATTATTTTGGAAGTTATAAAAACTTCGCTATCATTGACTAAAAGTTTAATATTTTTAATGAATTAAATATTAATATTCATATTTAATATAGTTCAGTGTAATAATCAAATAAATATTCTTTGGATAAATAAAAAACATGATATTAACTATGGTTACACAATCAAAATTTTATTTAAAATAGATGAAAAAAAAATTGGCTGATTATATAAAATATATTGTTATAACTGACAAATAGACTGCTCAAAATTTTAAAAAAATGTCTATCAGGTTAATATAATGATATTTACTTTTCAAGCCAATCTGTAACTTTATCATTAATTTGTAAAGTAATTTATGTAATGATTAAAACTTGACAAAAGCAAATACTTATTAAAATTTGCAAAATGATATAAAAAAAAAATGTAACAATTTCAAGTGATAAAAAATGTATTCAAAACTAATCTATTTAAGATAATGTACAAATAAGTATAACATAAAAAATAAATAACAAACCTTGTCCATAATAAGCATCAAGTTGCTTAACAGTATCTGCATAGTTGGCAATTTTTACTTGTTCAACATCAATTTCAGAAAGACTAGCAAGTCTGCTTCTATACTGAATGACAGCAGGAGGAGAATTCGGTATGCTTGGTTTATACACTCTATTAGAACCCTCCAGTAAGCTCTTTAAGAAAAATAAAAATATTAAACATATAAATATTTTAGATTCATGAATCAGTGATAAATAAATGAATGATGTTAATTACAATTATTTCTGGTCAACTACAATTATGTAAAAAGTTCAGTATTATACTTATTATTATCAATTGTACAATAATGAAATCCTTTTCATTAGTTCGAGATTAAATTTTTCCGATAATTCTATTAATAGGGGGGGGAGGGTATCAGGCATGTTTAAATCTAAATATTGTTGTAATTGCAATGTTGAAAAGTATTTTTGTAAACAATTGTTTAACAACATTTACAACTATTTATCAACTGTCATACAAACTATTTAAAGTAAAAAGCTTTGCCAAAAAATTTTAATCAAAGAGAATATTTATTTTGATTTACTATTAAAAACAGATTTATTTTTATTAAGTAAACAAATCGTTTTGAAGAATACTGATTTTGATGAGCTACTGCTTAAAATTTTGCACATTTTTCAGCCTAGTGTCCTGTTAATGAAAAAGTTTTCCAATAATTATTCTTTCAGAAATTTCTAGGCAAAAAAAAATAAACAATATACTTTAATCTCATAAATATTAAACCAACAGTTATATATGTAAAGTACTAAATGATATCTAACGAATGAAAATTACATAAGCTGTTGTCATGCTAAGAGTATATATAAATTACAATGGAAAAATCATTATTGTAGTATTTTTAGTATTAAAAAAATATAAGCGTACAAGCAGAATTCTTATAAAAAATATTAAATATAAATTTTTATCCTTATCCACAATTTCACAGAAAAAAAAATTTTTAGTTGAAAAAAATTTTTTTTTGTACACAGAGTTGAATATTTTAAATGTTTACAAAAATATGTCTACTTCTAAGTACTTAATTTTTATAATTGTAAAATTTGAACACTTCCTTCAAGTAATTAATTACTAGGAAAATTGCAGGGATACTAAAACAAGATTGCATAAACTTAATGATAGAATTTCACTTATTAATATATTACAAGAGAAATTATAGTAACATTAACTCTATTGAAATTTGATGTTCAACCTTCAACAGAAAATAGCTTATCATAAATATGCAAAAAAAAATAATAATAATTAATGTCTACATTAATTTTGTACATCAAAGTAACCAATCAAATAATATAGATTTGGGAGAGACAGAAATTAGATTTAATAAGACATCTAGAAGAAACCTAATAAAAATATTCAAAGTTCTATATTGATATACTCTATCTATCTGTATTTAATATGTCATTTATGATTTTCACCATTTGCAGCTATCATTTAGGCTATTTTTTATTGCCTTTAACAAATAAAAGTTTACTTTTTAGATAAGTTTAAGTTTATTTATCTATGTTATACAAAAATATAAAATTACAAATGTGACAAGTCATTTTTTAATGGAATTCAGTAGCATATTATACAGATTTATTCTTAAGCTAAATTCATTCAAACCAATGACACAGATCTTCAGTACCCTCAGAGAAATTTTTATATATGTATATTATCACAGATTTATATATATATATATATATATATATATATATATATATATAATCAGATTTAATTTGAAAAACACAATAATACAAGTAAACAAAAATTTTAAAATCGAAGACAAGAATAAGATAAAATTTTGCAATGCAAAGAATAAAGAAAAGGAATAGGGACCATGTCTTTATTAGGATGATCAGATATGTAAATTAAACACACTTTATATATTGCGATAATTTATATATTTATCAATTTCTAATATTTCTTTACCTAAGAATGCAGATGAGTACTAAAGTCTTATTTTAACATATAAACATAATCTGATTTTATACAAATATTCACAATTATATGATAGAAAAAAATTTGGAAAAGTAACCAATTTGATAACAAATTAGATTTTGTGTGTGAGAGTAATATTCAATTATATTATTAAATATTTTTTGCAAATTCGAGTTAACTTTTTTTTTTCTGAAAATCATAACAATGTCTAAAATTTTCCCACGATTTTTAATGAAGTCCAAGTAGACTTTGTAATGATATATAAAACAAGTTTAATAATTCTAATTGAGAAAATTTGTAAAATGTATAATATGTATTAATGCTTCCTGATTTAAGATTCTTACCACACGCCTTTCGACTTTACTTATCCTTCTTATAGCGTCCATTTTAATGGTTACCTATCATTATTTTCCAGATAAGTAAATTCCAACCTTTTATTTACAATAAAATATGTATATCCATGACAATGTCATTTCGTATAAACATAGTTTAAATTTTCATAGAAATGATAACGAATCAGAATGCATTTAGAGCTTTTCCAAGGCTGTATTGTTTATTTATTTATAAATATAAACGTGCTCTGATAGGATACTTTCGCGAATGCCATCAGAAATAGAAAAAAAGAAAGATATCAAAATATAAGAAGCTTTATCTTTATACCTCGTTTTCTTTCATCTTTGTCCCGTGACGTTTGAATCCTTCCGCTCCTTAATTTTAGGGTGACCGCTAGAGAAGCATTTGGATAGTTTCGGTATTTGTTTTGCAACTATAATGTTTCTAAAAATAAACGATGCAGTTGCAGACAAAAAAGATTTATAGGATTTAAACTCTTATAGGGAATTCGGACCGGAACATGACAAGGAATTATAAAGCTACTCATGAATATTAGAAGTAAAATAATTATATTACTGATAGAATGTTTTGAGCAGAAAATAGACAAGAATGAAAGGAATTCTGAGTGATTATTCGAGAAGATATAACAAGTACTTGGAATACTTGTTATCAAAGTATATTCATTGATTAAGACTGGCTTTTAGAATGAAGGATCATGATAAGGTAAATTTCAATAATATCTCAGATGTAAAAGAAATAAAGTAGCAATTTTCTTCAAAATTACTTATTTTAATTAGTTTTTATGCAAACCAAAATTGAAACATATATGAAGTCGATAAATAAAATATTTCACAATCAAAATGTACTTAATATTTTTAAAAAACAAGAAATTATTTAAATCTAATAACGATAATACAAAAATTAATTTGAACATTGTTATCATATATCAATTATCATTGTTATTATACATTATTACAGAAATATATCGCTTAAATGATAAAATAAGGAATCACTTTCCTTTAAGTTAGTGTTAATTAAAATGATCTATTGTAATCAAAGTGATTAATTAACAATAGATTAAAATCATTCTTCTTGCACTTTTCCTTACCATTATTTTTTTTTCTTTTCAATATTTTACAAGAATCATAAAAAGAAAATGTTTTTAATAACTACGTTCAATGATTTTGTTAAATATTTGCAAAGGAAGTTGAATTTCATGCGGCAAAGATCCTAAAAACAAGATGTTTTAAAAATCCTAACACAAAATATTATTTTCTGCATTTTCTTTTACAAAGAAATTTTTTTTATCACTCTCATTTTCTTATGTCTTGCCACGTTTTACTATGTATAACTGTTTATACTGATGTATTTATTTATTTTTTGGTTTATTGAACACTATATTTAGTTAAATATGAAAGTTCTTTTACATTTATTTCATATGTTATTCTAAACAATAGAAATGATTTTAAAATTATAAGAAATTATTCTCTTAATCAATTTAAGTTATTTCTTTGGGAAGGTAAAAATCATACCAATGTATAAATGTTTATAAGTAGTAATTCATTTCCAAAACTAGTCTCAAAGAAAATTTGTGTTTTTGTTAATTATTTAACATTTGGATTTATATTTTATATCTGGTTAATTTATATTTAATATTTGGATAATAATATTTTGTTAAATTATATTTGATATTGCTAATTGTTATATTTTGAGAATACAAAAATTTGGGCCCTAAAAATAAAGGTACTACCAAACAGCTGTAGACAACACTGGATAAATCTCAAGACCTGAAAATGAGTGATGTTGGATGAAAATTAACATTGCAAGTGTTACTGGAAGATAAGCATCACTGGTAAATCTCACTGAGATAAATCTCAAGACACTAAAAATGAGTGATGCTGGATGAAAATGAATATTGCAAGGGTTACTGGAAGATGAGGGTCACTGGTACAGGGTTGTTCAGGCAGTCAGGGTTTCAAGCCTGCATGGGATGCAGTGCTGACAGATAAGAACAAAAATATTAACGGGTTCTGAACAAATAATTCGACTGTTTTGCTGAAAAACAGGCCTGATCGACAGTAGTATGGCTATCGTCAGGGAAGAATAGAAACCACTGAATTTGAGTGCGACAAAGGCATTTTTTACGTTGTATATAGGCTGCTTTTGGTGAATATTGGGACTTGACTGCCATCTAATTCAAATCGAGAAAATTATATAGTAATGAATTCACCCTCATGGTTTATTTCTTTGAAATTTCCTGCGGTTTGTCTCGAGTAAATCTTCTGCACTCCTTTTGTAATCTTAATAATCAATGATTATATTTATCAGTAATAAAAACCTGTTCCATCAAAATCTTCAAACACATAAATAGCTGGCATGTATTTTGTTTAATGGATATTTATAATTTCATTATATCGAACTTTAAATAGGCATTTTAATACACATTGTATAGGTGTTGCATTTTAAATACACATTGTATTGAAAAAAAAATGTTTTTATTCCATCAACAGTTCAGCGATTGTACCATATACATAAGTAAATCTTGTGAGACAATACGTTCTCTCAACAAACTCTGGAACTATACTCAGATAGGACTATAGAAATATCATTCACGGCGTTCATTTACATTTTAAATATTCCTCTCAAAAGCTCGGTATATGACTATAAATCAATTATTTAATGAATAGAAAACTTAAAAACAAAAAAAGAATACCATGAAGAAAATTCCATAACGACGATGGGCAATTACAAAGACTAAAAATATGGTACAAGTTCGGTAACGAATTTTGAAAATTTCATTGAGCTCTACAAAAAAAATTTAAAAACTTTTTTTTTAAATTTATGTAGTTTACTGTCTAAAATTATTCATAAGTATCTTCGTTTCAAACGTTACAAAATACTGGACTCTTATAATGGATGGAATTCCTTAAAAGCATGGATTTTGATAAGGTTAACTCACATGTTAAAAAAAAATTGACATATAATGACAAACAAAGCAAGCTTCTTGCATATGAACCAAGTTCGTGATTGAGGATATGAAATATATCGTATTCTTGATTATATCACTAAATTAAAAGAATATCATGTTCTGCTCTCTTTGTTCTATAAATCCCGTTTGCTGCTAAGTAAATTTAACCAGTGATTTTTTTTACCATATGAAAGTCTTGAGCTTATAGCAAAACATGAAGCAAAATTCCTTAAATTTGCGTGATTACTCAATGCAAAAAAACAGGAAGATTTTTTAACAATCACAATGATAAATATGTTTGCAAAACGGAAAAATACAACCATCAATCATCTTTTATATTTCAACTGTGACTATAAGATCCTAAAAGAGTTACTCTAAGATGAACTTACCCGTAAGTCATATTGAGTGCTAAACTAACCACTCACAAATTAAAAAAATATAAAAATTCTAATACAAAAATTATAACTAAATTTCATTATTAATCTACTAGTTTGTTTCATTTTACTTAGCAAGTTACACAAGACATGCATTGCTTATTCTAATTTTCAACAGAAGTGTTTATTGTTTAATTTGATTCAAGAAACCTATTTTTTATCCTTGAATCAGGTTTAAAGTTGAAAAAATATATTTTCACATAAATAGCCTTATTTCAATGATCATTAATAAACGCATTTAAATTCTAAGATTTCAAAAGTGTTTGCATGAGATACATGTTCTTCGATGTAATATTTATAGAGAACATTCAAGACACAAAAATTTGGTTAAAAGAGTTTGATATACAAACTATAATAAAAAATATTATTTCGTATTGAAAATAAGTTCCAATGCTCTTCATAAATTTGTTCAGCTTATAAGATTCTAAAATCATGTTAATATATAAAATGGAAAACTGTGTTAAGGGTGCTATTTCTTCTCAAAACAGTTTTAATAAATTTATCAGTAATCTTTGGTCAAAGAACTAAATTAAGGTGAAAATTTAATAAAATCCTCCATTAAAGACAAGTTTTCTTTTAAAAATTTTGAAAAGATTTTAATTTAAAGAAAAACAGAATTTCTATTCTTCTTGTATTAGAAGAAAAGTTTGTAAAATTGTAAATTTGCGACATTATAGGAATAAAGGTAAGAAAAGAAGAATGAAATTAGTGTGTTTTAGATAAAATGCTGCATTCACTATTTTACTATCTGCTAAGATAGTTAAATATGATAATGGAGAGATAAGATAATAATATCTAAACACCATAAATAACACACAAATAAGATAATAATATCTAAACACCATATATTTCTAATTAATCAAAATTAGAAATATATGGTGTTTAGATATTAATCGTGACTATGATGTATTATTAGAATCAATTTCCTTAATAGGTTAATAATCGAAGAAAAAGAAAATATTGGCAATTTTTGGGAGAAAAGTCAAGAGAGCTATTTTTGGTACTGTTCTGGATAATAACACCTAGAGAAAAAAAAAGCATAATTTTGATCTATGCAAAATCTATAGAGAGGAGGGCATTATCAAATCAATGAAATTGTCTAGAATAAGGTGGGAGGAAACCTTCTTAGAATGAATGAGGAGAGAATACCTCTTAAAGTCTTCGATGCCACCCTTTTCTGTAAAAGACCACAAAGAAGACCTAAGGAGAGATGGAAGAAGTGCCTGGAGGAAGACTTTGCCATACTTAAAGTCAAAAACTGTCTGAAGTCGGTTTCTGGAAATAGGATAGAATGGCAGAGACTTCTGAAGAAGGCCAATTCCAGCAAAGGGCTGTCATGCCAATGCTGAGGATGAATAGGTTAATAAAATTCTAATGGTTTTTGTACAACCTCATAAATGAAATCAGTCTTTTACGATGAGCTACGCAGTCACGTATAATTTGATATTTTCCAAAAGATCTTCAAAGGTAATCGTAATTCAAAGATAATCGTAATTAAAAGAAATAAAACGTAATGGCGTAACAATAGAGCTTTGTGCTGTAAGGCACAAATTCGAGATCTGATTCCCGGGCTAGGCAAGGTCGACTCAGCCTTTCATCCTTTCAGTGGGTCGATAAAAACTAAGTACCAAGCATGCTTCGGAACTAAACATTGGAGTTTTCTCATTAGATAATCTAACTGGAACATATGCTTCACACCCCAGGGTCTTTGGTCGCGAAAACAAATGTGGACACAGTAGGTCTTTGCTCCATAGGGGCTGTTGTTCCGCTGAGTTTAGTTTAGTTTCGGCTAAAAGAAGTAGGGTGATCTTGAATGCATCCATGTTGAGAAGTTATAAGTGTAAACATGTACCAAATGAGTTGTATGTGATATGGTGGTGTGATAGTTTTAAAATTAATGAAATATTTTGGTTTCTATTTAATTATAGTGAAAAATGAATTTATCGTGACAGAATCACTCGTTAGATCTAAGTACAGCGTGTCTAATCTGGATGATAACTAATGTTGAGAAGTTAGCAGTAAATGTTTTAATGGCCCTTGAAATTCTGCTTAGATTTGCAAAGTCGCAAATGGATGGCATTCCATGAGACCATTTGATCTACATTAACTGTTAAAATGATGTTGCAGAAATCCTAATGATGTTGGCAGCAAAGTGAAATGTTCGTTTGAAGCGCTGTAAAATGCATATTATTTAAAGAAATTTTTATTAAAATTTTATTTATCGAAAATAATAATCGAGTTCTAATTACCTGCTCATTAGAAGTCAACTTATTTAAGTACTGATTACTGAAAAATTAAAATGTGCGAAAATTCCTTTTTTCTATGTGTCTTGAAATGTTATTATTTTACATATCTCATCAAATCGCAACAACAAACTACTTTTTTTCCAGAGAACCGGTGAACGTGTTGGACAAAACTAATCAACTGTGATGTAGATTTGTAAACTTTGGGTGTCGGAAGAAACGGCCAACTGACAGGATTGATCGCATCCACCTCGCTTCAGCATTGCACGTGATGATCGGCATAGCGTGCGTATGTTAGTGATGGATCAAACAGCCACACCATATGGAATAGCATAAAAGATTTATTCTGTCGCTCATGTTTGTCTGTCGCTCATGTTCGCTCATTTTATTTTGTCGTTTGCAATTGTGTGGAATGACCATTTCCTCGTTTACCTTTGATTCAAAACCACAAACGTTTTGCCACCAGTGGTGTGAGGAACGATGGGCATGGTCAAAGGAAGGGAACAACATTGTCTTTTATCAAGAATTCCATTTCTGTTTGCAACACCACGATCATCGTATTCGAGTCTGAAGAATCGTGATGGAATTGCTCAGCTGTGTGGTTATGCATCGCCCCACTGGTCTTGCACAAGGTATTATGGTTTGGGGTAATATTCAATTTCCCTCCCGCATCTCCCTAGCACGCATTGTTGTTATACTTTATACTTTTATTTTTCAGTTCCGAGCAAAGGACTGTTAAATACGAGTACAATAATTTTATGAATATTGTAATTTATTTTACTTTAATTATATTATAATTTTAAAATAAATATATTATTAGTTTCTTATTATCTCATGTAGCATACGATGTTTAAGATATTTTCTTTACCTATCAGATTGAATTGGTGTTCTGCCTAATATCCTAAGATGTTGTCAAGCATTATAACATACTCCTTGTAATTGTCTTTCAGAAAGACTTCATAGATAAAGAGCCGTATTCACGTATCACAAGGGAGGAAACCACGAAAACTCCTCAGCATTCACTTCAATAGAAATACATGCAGAAACATAACATCATTTCTCGTTGATTAACATAGTAGCATGTATCCAACCCGGGACATTTCGTTCTAGTGAGTGCAGCCCCACCAAAGGCTGAGGTGAACCCTTTGATTATTTTTTTTTTGTTCTTCTCTGAACATTTTATTTTTGTATAAAAATTACACTTACTGTCATACGAAATTCAAATAAAATCTCCATTTTGTATGTCTGATGGATTTTTATCCGGGACTGAACTGAGACTGGCTGTTCGGAACAGAATGAATCATATCAAGATATTTGTGTTAGCTTAAATTGCACACTGGCTGTGTTTCATAAGAATTTTTTTTATTATGTTATTCGTTATTATTTTATATCGTAGTTAGTGCTGATTTGAGTTGACTTAAGTAAGTTGTCAATGCTGCGTAGTATATCATTCAGGAACTCTAGTCGCTTCAAGAACAATGGCCAGTGGTTCTTTCTTACTATTTAAAATTATCGTCCATGTGGAAGAAAAACATTTACTTCATGGAATTCTAACAGCGTGGAAGAAAACAGCGATACAGAAAGAAAAATATTGTTTTATTACAAAATTATGCTATGTGTACCTCCTTTAATTAAAGGCCGTGGTGTCCTGATAGGGTAGGGCGTTGTTTTCATTATGAAAAGGTAGTGAGCTCGAATAGGCTCACGACTTAACTGGGACATATGCTTCGCATCCCAGAATCCTCGGTAATAAAAACAGTTATGGGCACTGTAGGTCTTGGCAAAATATGGGCTGTCATGCCACTGAGTTTAGTTTAGTTTAATGAGTTCGAATTATTAATGAGATCCATCATTCCATTAAGGCGTGTAGATCACATTAAGCATATTGTGGCCGCAATGTCTTCCAAGTGAAATGATATATTTGGGTGTAGCAGGTCAAGTATTTACTCGATCCCTACTTCTAAATTATGAACACTTCCACCTGACTTCTTCCATCCAACTGATGAAACACCTCAGGGCTACAGAGAAATTGCGATTGTACAACAATAACATTTATAATCCAGTTCGAATGCCAGCATAACCGGAGGTCTGTCATACTCGCTAAAGGCAGCTTGGGCATATTAAATAAGTCGTGGTTGCAATCTCTTTCAAGTGAAATGATACCTCTAGGAATAGCAAATCAATTCTTAGTGGCTTCCTCCTTCAACCTTCTTTCTAAATTACGAAAAAATCCCGCCCACAGCTTTCACTAACTGGTTAGAGGCCAGATCAGGGCTATGTACAGAGAACATGCTGGTGAAATAACAACCACCTTTAATCATTGCCACAGTGTAGATTTTTTTTAAATAACGATATCTATATTTTTCCCTATTTTGTAAAAATATTAGTTTTAACCACTATAAATACATATATACAAATTTAATTTCAAATTTTACTAAATAACAAAATTAATACGTGAATAGGCTCAACAAAATATTTTTCATAGTAAAATCTAATATAAAAATATTTTATTCTCAATTCCAGCTATTATTACTTGAAGAATATTTGCACTTTTTACTAAGAAGTCATATTTTTATGGTTCCAAATATACTTTTGAAATTATTTTAAGAGAACAAATTATTTAAGAAATCAAATTATATTAATTAATTAAAATTATTTTAAAAATAACAATTGCCTTTTTTGTGTGTGTGAAGATAATTTTTCAGTTCCGAGCAAAGGACTGTTAAATACGAGTACAATATAATTTTATAAATATTGTAATTTATTTTACTTTAATTATATTATAATTTTAAAATAAATATATTATTAGTTTCTTATTATCCCAAGTTTTATTTTTGTATTTTTAAACAAAATTTGTGTGTATTCAAGATATTAATTTACTTTTTTTTGAATATTTCCTTTTAAGTTTCAATATATGTGAGTCATAAATTTTTCCGCTTGATACATTAAATACAAAACCGTGTAATCATAATTCCATTCACATCGTTATTATATCAATATTAAGTCATAAAAAAAATTTTTCTACGAAATATCTAAGAATTTCATTGGAAATCTAGGCATATTTTATTATAAAATATCCCTAGCAGGAAAATCATATAAGTAATTTCTAATTTAAAAAAAAAATCCTTTTTGCCTCAATCATTATAGAAATGTTTGTGAACGAGTATCTTATTCGACACATATTTGTTTCTGATATTCTTCTTTTTTGAGGTGCAATAGAAAAGATAAATTATCACGGAATCAAATACAGTGAATAGATTGGTTAGAATGAATGAAAACTCTTGGTTTCAAAGACCTTTGAGAAGGGAATTTATAAAAAATTTTAGAAATTGAATTCTTTTTTGGCGATTTGATGAAAAATGATTGATACCTGATCAGTCAATCAGCTTTGTAGTTCTGGGAATAAATACAAATGGGACATGCTCTTTGTGCCACGTGACACACACATTCCTACTACTAATGAAACTTAATGTTTTAGAAACTTTGTATTTTCCCACAATTCTCAACGGTTATCACTAAATATTCCGTTAAAAAGACGTCGTCATTTCATTTTGGCAAATATTTTTTAACAAATGTTTTAGAACAAGGTGTGCTTTAGGAAGATTGTAATCGACCTACCAAGACATGATTTTTATGATCCGCGGATACCTAAAATATTTTCTAACAAATGTTTTAGAACAAGGTGTGCTTTAGGAAGATTGTAATCGACCTACCAAGACATGATTTTATGATCCGCGGATACCTAAAATATTTTCTAACAAATGTTTTAGAACAAGGTGTGCTTTAGGAAGATTGTAATCGACCTACCAAGACATGATTTTTATGATCCGCGGATACCTAAAATATTTTCTAACAAATGTTTTAGAACAAGGTGTGCTTTAGGAAGATTGTAATCGACCTACCAAGACATGATTTTTATGATCCGCGGATACCTAAAATATTTTCTAACAAATGTTTTAGAACAAGGTGTGCTTTAGGAAGATTGTAATCGACCTACCAAGACATGATTTTTATGATCCGCGGATACCTAAAATATTTTCTAACAAATGTTTTAGAACAAGGTGTGCTTTAGGAAGATTGTAATCGACCTACCAAGACATGATTTTTATGATCCGCGGATACCTAAAAATATACTTCTTTAACATCCAATCATCACTGAAGTTGAGTGCGAAGTAAAAAATAGTTCCTAAGAAAAGTATGACCATCCCTGTTTTTGACAGTAGCCCGCTATTAGTTAAACAGGGGAAAAAGCTTTTTTGAATTCTTCTCGGTAGTTTAATTTGAAAAATCTAATATATTAAAATCTTTGAAAGAATGTATGTTATTAAAATATAGGTACACATTCGAATTACGTATTTTCAAATGGGTGAATGCTGAAAAATTTAGTTGCATTGAGAACGCATAAAGGTTCCCCAAACCATGATGCCACGCGGTGGGGCGTTCCTCAATTTCGGCAGGACTCGATCGGTCTCCACGTCGACACCACACTAGCACTGAAGAAACAGAAGCGAGACTCGTCTGAGAAGATGATCCTGTTCCACTCCGTCAACCCTTATCTGGCCATCTTGCCTAATAAGAGTGATGTGAAGAAAATGTAAAATATGATTTGAAGGACAAAACAGTGATCATTTAGATG
Organism: Latrodectus elegans; assembly: GCA_030067965.1. Classification (NCBI taxonomy): domain Eukaryota; kingdom Metazoa; phylum Arthropoda; class Arachnida; order Araneae; family Theridiidae; genus Latrodectus; species Latrodectus elegans. Next base: position 11,740,726 of record CM057812.1, read on the forward strand.
GTATATTATTCAATTTGCAGCTTTTAATTATTATAATTAGCATATATCTCATCAACAAAATTCTTATAAATCACTTGGAAATGATTTTAACTCTGCGAAAGGGTAACATATTGACTTTTTTCTGATGTTGATTTTGATTTCTGATGCGAATATTGTTTTGTTTAAATTCGAATAGGAACTTCTGTATTTTGTTGTTACTAATCCCGTCCAGAATAGCGGAGCTATACCAGATCCATGAGCCCATGCACTCTCAAAAAATCAAGAAAAAGGAGGGGTCTCCAAGGAGCTCCTCCATCGAGAATTGAGTGCACTCAAGTAAGTGTTGAGGATTAGCCTCATTAGAGTTGCACTTTTTACAGGTAGGGAATTTTTAATACGATGATCAAAGGATAGGCAATTGATGTGCCCACAAATAAATCTACTGATCGTAGTCTGGTCAGCTCTGGAACCCACAAAGTCAATGGCTGCCCCTGGCTGCCTACGACAGTACCAAGCATAAGCAGGGGGATGCTGCCAAGTATTTGAAATAACATTTTTACAAGTAGAGTATAGTTCTGAGTAAGTAAGATCCAGATATCTGGAGAAGCAGTAGAGGAAGAGTCCTCCTTCACCAGTGCGTCATCCCACACATTTCCGAATAAACCTACATGAGAGGGAACCCACTGGCAGTGAATATCATGGGAGGCTGAAAGATCAAACAACATACGAAGAATATGGGTCCCAGCATGGTCTGTTACTCTAGCGCAATTGCTCAATTTCTTCTTGTTATTGAGTGATTCTTTGATATATGATTTTTTCCTACCTTGTGCTAGTATAAATGTGTCGTCTGCAAAAAGGTGCAGGGAAGTTAGTGTTGATGTTGGAATGTCGTTCACATAGATAAGAAAGAGTCTTGGTACCAATTTGGACCCTTTTGGCTCGCCAGCTAAAATTTGTCTATGTGTTGAGTATGTAGTACCAATGCGAACCTGGAACTTTCGTCCCAAAAGATATGAAATTAGTATTTAAATAAGTGGGTCGGGTAGACCAATATTAATGAGTTTGTGTACAAGTCCACCAATCCAAACTCGATCAAAAGCTTTGGCAATATCAAGAAAAACTGCTCCTGTACTTTTTTGTGTTGAAATGCCTGGTGATGATTTCCCCTACTCTCATAAGTTGATGCGTTGTTGAATGTGATTTTCTGAACCTGTATTGTTCAGAGATAAGTATACTATTGTTTTCTAAAAATTCATCTAGTATATTTAGAATAATTGCTTCGGTTATTTTGCTTAGAGACGGCAGTAGACTAATAGGTCTATAGCTTGAGGGAAGGTAATTGTCTTGTTTTGGTTTTAATATTGGTACTATTACTGCAATTTTCCAATTTTGAGGAAAATACGTTTTTCTTAATATCTCGTTAATAAGCATCATAACTTTGAATAATGTTTTGATTGGAATTTTCTTTAGCAATTTGTTTGTTATTCCTTCAATTCCTGGGGATTTATTATCCTTCAATTTCTTGATTATTGCCATTACTTCCGAAGGGGTGGTGCTTTATATGACTTGTGTGTGTGGTCTGGAGAGAAATCTGAGTATGTTGCTGGCAACCAGATCTTCGGTTCTGGTGTCGTGTAGGTCATTAGTGGTGAATTGTGTTTAAAAAACGTCAGCAATTGCTTCTGCTTTTTGTTTGTCTGTGTATTCAATTGTATTTTGGCCTTGAATGGGCGGAAAATACTGTGGTTTCTTCTTGAACATACTGAGGGCCTTCCAAATGAATCGGTCGTGCGTATTTAATGATTCTAATTTTTCTCTCCATTTCTGTGAATTGTATGAACTTATCTTGGCTCTAAATTCGTTATTCGCTTTATTATATTGATTTTTTATTCGAGGGTCTCTGCTAACTTGATATAGTTTCCTGAGTTTGTTTCCATTTGCTTTCAAAATTCTGAGGTAGCAGGGTAGGAGGTGAGTGGGACGGGAGGAGAGAGGTTTTCTGATTCACGGTGCGCTGCAAGCAGTTCCACCTCCAAACGAATCGTCTCATTTTCAATTTCATCTCCTGTGCTTGTATGAATTATATTAAACGGGTAATTATTTAAAATTTGGTTGTATTTGATCCAATCCATGCTATGAAGAGTGGGATCAAAGGAATATTAAAGTCAAACTCGACCATGACTGGATTGTGATCCGAACTGAGTTCCGTGATAGTATACATTTTAGTGTTATAATTAATTCCTCTGATGAGTGCAATATCAATTGTTGTTGCTGAATTAGCACTAAAATGTATGGGTGTGTTAGGTGCATGGATTTTTAGTTCCGCTATATCAGCGAATTTTTTAATTATTTGACCTGTTTTGTTGTGTTACCTACAGTTCCATGCAGTGTGCTTGCATTAAGATCTCCAAATATTAAAATATCATAGTTTGTTGTAAGCATTGCTTCAAGATCCATGTTTATGTATTGATATTGTGGACTAGGTTTAATGTATGTGGAGCAGAATGTAATATGGGGTAGGGTTAGCAAGGTCAATGTGACCAAAGTTGCCTCTATTGTAATTAATTTGTGTGTTGTGATTTGGTAGTGTGGGAGACTACTCTTGACAAAGATAACTGTCTCACCCCCTGCTAGTGTGGTATTTCAGGGGCGATCATTTCTATAGCATGTATATCCTAGGATGTGAATATTTACATCATTTGTTAGGAATGATTCCTGAATTAAGATTATATCTGGATTATGCTCATTGACAAAGTCACGAAATTTGACCATTTTGTTTCTAATACCACAGGAATTCCACGATAAAACTAGAAATCTCCGTTTGTGGCACACATTAAGGGGTGTTATTAATTTGCTTAAACATGTACAGGAGGACAAACATTTTATCTATTGGGTCAGTTTTAGACTGAATTCGTTTGATGGCTTCGGAAATATTAATTCCATTATATACTTCTCTTAAAAGTGTGAATAAATCATTAAAGTCGTTTTTATTTTGATTTTGTCCATTGCTTGGAACAGTTGTATCGGTTGAGGGGGGGTGTGGGTTCAAATGCCACGGTAGCGGAGGTTTATGACCAGACACTATACTTGCGTATGAGAACTCCTCTCTTATATGGTTATTTTTAAATATTTTGTTTTCAGTTTGGGTTTAGGGAATTTCTCACACCCCCGATAGCTTGCAGGATGGTTCCCATTACAGTTGCAGCAGACTGGGGATTCTAGTTTTTTGTCCTTGGGACATTCTTTTGTATTATGTGCTTCTGCACATTTCACGCAGCGGTCACAAATCACCAAGGACAAAAAACAACTAAATACATCAAAATTTAATTTTGTCTCATTGAATAAAGCACGATCAAGTGTGGAATAAAAAAGGTACTATTACATTAAACTTACGCGATCGATCACCGATGATACTGCTAAACAGTTCCGCCTAAAATAAACATTGGCGTTTAAACACGTTTTATAAATAAATGACAATTGCTTAGTTTATAAAATGTATTAGTTTTTAATAGTTACTATAAAAGTAACAATTTTTAAACAATACATGATGCAAATGGAATATTTATTGATAATAATTTATGATTTTCCCCTCTTTATGGCGATTATCAAAAGCGGGGGTACAATGGAAAAGTACCGATATAACTGAAATCGATGCAACTTGAGTAGAAAAATGATTTTCAGCTAAAGTTACCACTCAGAAGTGAATGTACTCACAATGGATGTTTCATACTGTATGCAAAGCTCAACGAAATCTGCTTTTGAGTTAATACCTCGATAACTTTCTTAAGGCGATAACTCGCCTTTTAAAATAAATTCAAAGTTAAATCTGATTTTACTTAGTAACTACACTGAAAACACCTTTACTTCAAAACTGATTTAAGAAATATTAGTTTTTGATCAGAACCTCTTTATTGCTTACTATAAATATGTATATTTTCAAATTTTTTTTATAGCTGAGCACGTTTATTAAGCAATTACAAACCAAAATGTGACATTAATTAAGATCCTGCTACTTCAAATGAGGAATACGAAACCAAAGAATGTTGTTGACAAATATATTTAATCTAAAACTTAATATAATTTTTTTAATGCTTACTAACAATGACGATGTTAACACCCAAGTAGGTTATTACGTCACAGTAAAGGAGCATTAAGAACTAGCAACAAGATAATAATTATTTAACTGCTGCAGTGCGAGATAATCCTGAATATAAGAATTTAATCAAAGACTAATATCTCAATTTCCACTTTTTATGCTGTTATTTATTTTTCGTTTTTGGCATATTGCCCTCTTCTCTGCATAAGACCTGCTTTCATTGTGATATTAAAATTTTCATTTTCAGTCATATATTTCAATTAACTTAAAATGTTTTAATTTCTCAGATATTGCGTGTAAATAAATTTTTGTTTACTTTTACAATAAAGACAACGATTAGAGAGTATTTTGCGTTGCGATGTATTTTTAGCAACTTAAATTAGATGGAAGGGAATTGCAATAAGTACAATGCGAGTTATAAATAAACGTCGATATCAGTTGGCTTCATAACGCAGTCTAAATTTGTTTCAATTCATTCCACTGTGTTACTTGTGTATTTCACAGAAGTAAATAACTTTTCATTATCAATGCTTAAGCAGACTTCATTATTCTTTAAGAATTTCATTCTTAGGAACTAAAACATTCTGCATTTTAATTAAAGGGATAAAAAAAGTTAATAACTTTAAAATAAAGGATATAAGAACTATAACTAAAGCCATTTTGAAAATAAATATACAAATTGAACTTGGGAGAGAAAATAACAATGAAAAACAAAAATAAACATCGAGATTTTCTTGCATTTTTTCTTCTTCAAAAATTTAATTGTTTCAGCTTAGGGTGTTATCGAAGAGTCCGTTAGTAATATACTCCACGAAATAATCACTGAAAATCACAATGCAGCGTTTCAGTACAAGATTTTAAAATATGAAAAATAAATAATAATTATTAAAAAAGTATTTTAATTTAACTGTTTTTGTATTATTTATTGAATTATAAGGAAAATTGTCTCAATCAAATTTCTTATTCACACCACAATTTTGAAAAATTTTTTTTTTTTTTTAAAATAATAAATTAATAATGTTGCAATACTTCCATTCTATTTATGAATTTCATATAACAGTTTTAGGGGGGGGACATTCTTTTCTTATACATAATAGTTAAAACATGACAAACACATACTATATTCTTCAATAACAAACCTTCAACTAAATTTACTTAATTTAACTCGACTAGCATTTCATTAATACTACAAACGGATTGTTATTAAATTAATCGAAGATAGATTGATAATTCTGCAACAGATGTGCTGATACCAACATGTTCTGCAACAGGTGTGCAATTTTAATTAACACAGCCTCCTCTGTACTAGATGACACGTTCACAAATAAAATTTGTTAAAATTTTTAATCCTAACAAAATTTCTGGTATTTTAAAAATTTTAATGCAACATTTTATTACTGAAATATTTCCAGCAAATATTAGTTGCACAGAAATAATTTTTCCAAGACAACCTGATGTTAGAAACCATATCTATTTATAGAGATTTAATAAATAGCTATAAAACACACAAATATGAAACTTTAGATCATTTATTTAACTAAATGCTAATTTAAAAAAAAAATACAAGCAAAAAAAGTTTCCCCATAGAAAAAAAAATTTATTTTAAGTTTCCAAATATAGTAGAAGAGATTATAAGAAACAAAGTACATTAGCTGAATCATTCTAAATTCAAACAGGAAATAATCATGCCTTCATAATAGGTTCTCATTTTTTTTCAGTATGCAGTAAAAAAACAGATGTTAAAATATTTAACAAGAAAATGCTTAAAGATATAACCACAAAGTGAAAATAGTTAGGGAAACGATTGCAAATAGAAGCTAAGTAGAAGTTTATATAAAAAGATTGGAAGACACATCTTGAATTTCTGAATATAAGTATGATTTTTGCATACAAATGGATACATAACATGGTACTATATGCTTAACAAGAGTATTTATTACCATTATCTTTTTTAGCAAAGAAATATTTTTGGGGACAATAAAAAAAAACTTGCATAAAATGACTATAATAAAAAACTTATTTTATATTATAAAAAATATATAAACATTAAGAACTTTTGATTAACAGTATGCCTACAGTTCTCTAATTGTAATTATTTTTTTAAATAAACACTGAACAATAATTAATAAATAATAGAAACAAATTATTAAGTCATGAAATTACTATCGTTTTTAGTTTATCAATATACTGATAGCACACTGACATTCACTTCTTTAAATACAGAAATAAAATAAAGAACACTACACAAGTTCACAAAATTAGAATTGACTTTTTGAAATAATTTTAATCAACATTCTTTAGACATGACAGATAAATTTTAAATATTGAACACTGTAAATATATATTTTAAAAAAAAATCAAGCAAAATATCTGGATTTAATATGAAATTTTAATCGTGATATTAACAAATTTTATCCTTACTTTTGTATTTATTCATTCTGGTAATTATATATTAATCAGTTTTAGAAGAGAAATGTTTGCAATGGTTAATATCATGTAAAGATTTAATTATTTTTATGCTACCTAAATTTCTTTAAAAGAACACCTTAAAATAGAGCATCTTTTATGTTCAATTTTAAAACCTAAAATCAGGATCCAATGGCATAGTAACACTTTTTTCAAAATTGGGAATTCAAATATTTGGATATCAATATATTTGCAATGTAGGAATTTCTATAAGGGAGCAATGTAGGTGGGAGTTTTGAATCATATAATTAAGATAAAAAAATTCTTGATAATTCAAATGAAGAATTATTAAAGCAACTCATTTTCACATTTTATAAATGCAATCAACAATAAAATAAATCCTATATTAAGTAATTTTTAAACACAATGCATATTTAATTCAATATAGTATATTTCACTATTTCATTAAACACTACATTAACTGAACTATTTTAAATTTAAAAAAAAGGAAAATCTAACATAATACTTTGGATACACAAATATAAACTTTTTAGATATTTAGCGTTAATGTTTGATGACAGAAGTGATTATTAATGTGAATCATCATCAATACTAAGTTTAATTTTCACACACATGGCTATAAATAATTATGAATTGTCAGGGACCAATAAAACAAGTCATAAGGATGTTAAGTTTTTTTAAGATAAATTTCATATTTAAAACATCCCATTCAAAATATTTTTTCAAGTTATGCATTTCAGTTCCAATTTTAAATGTGAATGAAGAAATTATATGAATAAAAAAATTGCTAATTTAAAGGAATAAGAGTAAAAGAACAATATTAAGTTCATTGGATGATAAAACTGAAATTGTGTGGAAAGCTGAGATACCTTCAGATATTTTTGATAACTTGGGCATCTGTTAATTCAATACAAATATTTGCCTGTATTGGTTCATGTAATTCCAATAGGAAAGGACAAATTGTAATTCTTTTGACAACAAAAAGAAATTTAAAGTAAATTAAAATAGCTGGCTTCATGTTAAGATACTATTTACCACAAAAATTTTTTTTCATAAATTTAATAGTTAGTCAGGAATTAACATTCACATGGTTAGTAACAACACACGAATACTTTTCTGTTAAGAAAGTTTCATAACTAAATACATCAAAGAAATACATAAATCAAAAAGAAAACAATGGATTATCAACAGCAGGTGACACTAATGAGGTATAACTACAAATAATAAACCAAATATATCAACAGGAACATGACAAGTTTTAACAGCAAAAGGACAAAAATTAGAAATTCAAAAATTAACACATTCATATAATATATTTAAAACTGAAAAAAAAAAATATGACCATTTTAAATAACAATATAAATTTCAAAAACAGATTCTTAGTAAGAAATATTAAATTATCAGCATACAGGTAGTAATAATTAATGACGAAGACAACGTAATAAATGAACTCTCTTCCTGTGGGCTTTAGTAAGAGTAACAGTGAGTATAGATGTGATTTTAGGGAAAATTAAGATAGATATATTAAACTTTTTAATTTGTAGCTCATTATCCCTCTATGGCAATACGTTTTTTTTCCATCTTCATGTCCTAGACAGCTTCTCTAGCCAAGATCATCCAAAATATTTTCTTTTACTTAGGATCACCTGCTTAAGTCATTTTATGATAGTCTCTCTTCGTGTGGGCACCAGCCACCGACACAAGTGATATTCTTGTGGGATCAGTCGGTTTTATTCTCAGAATGGGTCCAATTCATTGTTCTTTTAAAAGTCATTTGTAATGGGACAGCGCATGTTTGCTTTCCCCATAAACTGTTGCTGGTAACTGTGCAGTAAATAAATTTACAGAATTCTGAAACATTTTGCTTGGAAGGCATCAATTTTATTTTCCATCAATTTGGTTAATTACAAACTTTTAACACCATATAAAAGTAAATTTTACTGTTACATTATACAGTTCTATTTTGAACTTGATCTTTCGCTTTTTCAAACTTTAATAGTTCTAAATGCATTGCAGCTTTATTTATACTTAATTTAAAGTTGTTTGTGCCACCTTCGGTTGAGACTTTGAAACCCAATAATTGATTTTGTAAAATCAGAACACACTGATGAGTAGCTTTAGAAGGGATACATAAATAAAAAATTAAGGATATCATCTTTTTAAAGAGAATGCTTTATTTTGAATTTTAACTCCATTACACTGATGTCACATTTTACTATTGATATAATTTCATGCAAGTCTTAAAAAATCAAGAAGGAAATGAATCATAAAAATTTAATTATATATTATAGTATTATAAAGAAAATATTCATTAACTCAAGTATTTAACAATTTAAAGATCACTTGGATTTTTATTTCCCATAGTATTATCCTTTGATTGTAACTAGAACAGAAACAGTCTGTATTCCATTTCTTACAAGCTTTATAATATTTAGGATGGTGAAGGAATGTGATTATTTTCCAACATCCCATTTTTACTTATAATCTGCTAAATAAAATTTATTAAGTACAATATACATTTGAACTATTTCAATGTTGTGACAAAACAAATTATAGCTCATTATAAAGTTGCTTTCTCATTCCTATCGGATAATTAAGTTGGCAGAAAAATTTAATCTTCTGAAAAAGCTACATGCATTCCAATAATTCTACATAATTTCAATTTTATGAGAGCTTTCCCATTGATTAAAAAAGTAGAAACTTTTTTTCTGAGGAACTGCAAGCTTAAAAACATTTTGAATAGTATTAACAAGTTTTCAGGATAATATATATTCACTCTCTATCATTCTCATCAATTCATAAATATGAGGAATAATTTTAGTACTCCAGTATATTTGAATGTGGTACCTGGTAAATACAATAACCTCAAGTTCACAATGTAGTGCAACAATATTTAAAACAGAGCATTTAATAACAGCTTCTTGGACTTAAGTTTCTGGATAGTAGAAAATAAATTTGGAATGCAGCACTATAAAAACTGGGCAAGTTTCCTAAAGCTGAAGAAGTCATTGAAAATTGATATATACAATACTATCTTAAGTGTGATAATGACAATTGTGTTATTATCCTAAATTTTTCATTTTCAATATTCATTCTTGTAAATTGTCACTAAGCACAAAATAAGTCATTGAAGCAAATTGATGAATCTTATAAATTACTGACTTCACAGGTAACAAAATTCCAATATCATTTTTTCTATATTTAATACATAATTCAAAATTAAACATCCCCATTAATAAAGTTTTCATAAAACAAATGCTACTTTTTAAAAATATTTAGGAAATTCATTATGAACATAATTCTTAAGTTTCCATTTAAACCTCATGAAATCTAATTTCCTTCAGAGAATTAAGTCAATTGAAAGATATAAATAATTGGAATTTAATATCATCTTTTTTTTATACCTGTTAACAGCAGATTTGATTAATTAACAATTATGTCAGTTAATAAATGCCTAATATATATTTTTTATATATAAAAATGTTTAAAATTTAATGTTATTTATCACAAAATTCTTGTCTTTAAATGGAATGACAGTTCCATTTTATAAAATTCATTAAAAAATAAATTAACAAAAAAAATTATTTTAAAGAAAATTTTTCTTTCAATTATGCAAGGCTATTAAAAAATTACAAAGAAATGAAAAATAAAAAAAAAAAGTAAATTACTCAAAAATTGTTTACATTATGGCAATTTTGAGGTCAGCATTTTAAAGCCAAACTAATTTTTGACACTATTATTTAAAAAAAAGTTAAAAACATAAAAGGCAAAAAATTTTCATAAAATATTTAGATTTTAAGACAAAATTTTCAGTTTTTAAAAATGGTTTTGTTTTAATACTCCTTGTAAATAACATTTACAGTTTGCACAGAAGAATTTTAATCATGTATGTTTTTAAAAATAGAATTCAAGTTTTAAAAGCCATAATCAGATTTTAATGGTGTAATACAGAACAACTCCCAAATGGTATTAAATATTTCCTTTCAGAAATTATGTATGTAATGTACATTTATCAAGACACTTAAGTTACTAATATTTAAACAGTGTAGAGACTTTAAAATAAAGAATTTATTAAATATTAACTTATGAAAACATGCCAAATTATTAAGCACAAAAAATTATGATTAGAAGATACAAAGATTTTATCAAAAATATTTCAAAGGTTTGTGTTCTATACTTAAAAAAACAACACAACAAATCTGTAATGAACATAGACTATTTAATGATTCAGAAACTATTGAGAAATTTAATAATACAAACCCGTATAAATATTTTCAATGCAAATAGAATAAAGATATCTTTTGCTATATCTATTTCTATAAAAAATTTACTTCTTGCAAGTAGCATTCACAATTTCATAACATCAACTTGTATTGCATAGCTATTTTGAGAACACTTGAACTCATGTAAGAAAAATTTGCATATTTCATTAAACTAACAATAGCTTGACAAAGTCAGCATTAAAATAATGTACAATTATACCATTGCTGGAAATAGCAAGATTAAAGCAAAAAATTCTATTTGATTTTCTGAATATATCAATTGTTTTAGTCTAACTTTTAAAAAACTCACACCTACATTTCAAACACATTCACTAAAGTCCTCATTCACATGACTATTTATAAAAGTGTATATACAATTCATTTGTATAGAACAAGATAAAAATTAAAACACAGCAAATCTTACAATGTAAAGTTAGTAAAGCACAGTCCTGTTATTTTCTTTACACCACACAACAGCTGAACTTCACATCTCACAAAAGCAAGTGAAATGTAGCAGATATGAGTGAAGGAGCACAAGAACTTCAATACCCTATATCTAATAATTTAAATATATTTATGCACAAAAGCTCAACCCACCAATCGGATCACAACAAGAATATCACTCAGAAAAACGAGGCAACCTGAAAACAGTCTCGTTAAAATTGCTTTTTCATGCAAAATATATTACATGGATAATAATTCATTTATTGCTAGTTTATATAAATGCCTAATGAACATCACTAGCAGGTACATAAACTTTCCCATTTGCAATGTCTTTCTTCAAATTGTTCAAACTTTCAGGCACCTGCTCAGAAGCAAGTTGGCGATCAATGCCATTAACTTCAAGGCTAGGTTTTTTAAATAAATCTGCCCAGCAGCGCGAAGAATCACGGCCAGCATGCTTGACTTCTTCACTTGCAGGTAAGCATTTACTATAACAGTCACTTGCCATCCTAGTTTCAGGGATGCAGTCTGGAGAAGAGCTGACACTTTTACTTAAGGGATAGTCAGAGGATGAATTGCAGTCTGTAATATCCTCACTCTCTGACACGTTTTTGGCAGCAGCATCAGATGCCACTTTATCATCAACAGGTTCCATATACTGTGTTTCTTCTGCAGGAACTTGTTCACAATTTGACTGGACGTATGGAGTGCTCTCACTATGTTTGGCAAGTGCGGTAGGCGGAGCTGTGTCTATGGTTGTCAGAACCTCCTCGCTGCAGACTGTGTTGACTGGGGAAGAAGTTACAGTTTCTTGGGGAAGGTTAACAGGAAGCACCATAGGAGCTGACGGTGGAGAAGGTATGTAGCTGCCATAAGGGTGATTGAACACGGGAACATAATACATGGCAGCTGAAGGCGCCTGAGGACCAGACATTTGTGTGTATGGAAGAGAATGCAGCCCTGGTGGATAACCATGCAAAGGAAGTGTACCACTTGCAACACTGAAGGCTGGTTGTGGCACTGGTAAAGGCACTAAAGGCACAGATGTTGGACGTTCGCTATTAACTGTGGAAGATACAGGGGAAGAAACAGATGCCTGCTCATTATTTAGCTCTGGTTCTCTGTATGTATCTACAGTTTCTGGTTCAAAAGAACTAGAATAATCTGAACTAGATTTCTTTTTGCTACGATGATTATACTGCTTATCAGGTCTGTTCTTCTGATTAGATTCATTTTCAGCATGTCCTATAAATTTTTCTTGTGCGACAGTAGCAGGCACTACTGGCACAAATTGTCCATATGGTGATGGTAAGGGACTAGTTTCTCCTGCAGCCCCAGGAATTGGGCAAGCAAAGAATGGCACTCCCATATGAGGATAGGCACGTAGATAAGGTATCGTCCGAGACACAAAATATGGTGGATTTGGATAAGGACCTACAGTTGTAGGAGGTGCAATGTATGCTTCTACAGGTGGTGGTAGTCGTGCAACAGGTGATAAAGGTGTTGGTGGTGCTGCAAAATGTAAGGCTGGACCAACCACAGCACCTAAAGTCTTGTTGTTGTTTTTTGTTGGAGGTATAAGATCTTTTTCCACCGCACCTAAAGAAACAATATATAATTGAAGAATGCTTTTAAAAATTAAACTAAACAAGGAAATATAATCTTTATAGTTTTTTAAGCACACACAATAAAATAAAAAATTTAAATACCTTCATTCTTAGGGAAAGAGCCTGAACAGTTTTCCTTTAGTGGAATTTCCCAAGGTAACTGAAAATAATATTTTTAAAGAGATTAAAGAACAGAAAACAAACATCAAGTAAAAAATAAATGCAAAATATAAAATATGTTACCTCCACAGAACCATTACTTCCAGGTCCTTTAAGAATAGCATGCACTTCTTTGATTTCTTCTTCACTTGCATTTTCGAAATCAAAGAATTCCAAATCCTAAAGAAAAATATAAACAAATTATGATAACACAAACATAAATAATCTTTAAAACAAATAAACTTTACATTTTAAATTCCAACTTTACCAAAAAATAGCATGCAACTTTCCACCTAAAGAAAATTTGTTCTAATTTTAATTGATAGTTTGAAAACAATTTTTTAAAATGCTAATATTCTTATGGCTTGGTTGATGTTTTATGATCACATTTTGCACACAAAGGCTGATGAAATGGAAATAATCTTGTTCCAGTTAGGCTGGCATTATCTGGTGCACTGCTACACTTTTCCAACTGAATCAAATTTTGGTGTGGAGTTCAGCTTCCTCAGTACACACATGCCATAGGTATCCATTTATAGGGTACACAACCATTAACAACCAATTCATACAAAGAAAGGATAGATAGAAAGTACATCTATGCCCAAGTCGGGATCTGAACTACTTAGAACCTTCCTATCTGCAGTTCAGGCATGCTGACCATTAGACAAGTGGGATAGCTAGAGCACAGTTAGTTTTTAAATGATTTTTTCCTAATATTTCTGTTCATTTCTTTAATTTAAATTAATAATTTATTTTTCACTCAATATTGATAAAAGCAAACAAATTAAAAATGACCATCTTTGTAATCTGACAAAAATTCTTTTAAAATTTAGCTATTAGTATCTTCTAACATCAACCCTTATAATCAAAATTTAAAAAATGCACTTAGATTTTTTTTTAAAATTAAAGTGAACACATAACAATTGAAAGATTTATTTCTTGCAATCACTTTGGATTTTCCTGGAATTAAATTGCTTACCTCAATATATTGATGTATAATAGAAATGAAATTTAAAATTTTATAATGAACTATTTTTAAAAATAGCATAATATGATTTTCAAATATTTTAATAACATAGATTAACTGTCAAATAGCAAACACTTCAAGGGCTGTATTATATATTACTTCAATTAAAACTTTGTCAGTGAGTTTTAATATGTATGGTATTCAAAAATACATTTTGATTTTAATTATTCAAAAATATTAAATAACCAAAAAAATTAGCAGGAAATTTGACAAGTTAATTTTTATTAACATATCAATATTAACTTTAATATTTCTTGATAAACGAAGCAACTCAATAAGTGATCTACCAGAGTGGGAATATTTATATTTTGAATTCATAAGATTTCATGTTGGAAAATTTTTTTGCAAAGATGTTTCACTACCTTGTGTAAGTCACAAGCTTGATTGTTCTTTTGACAGCAACTTGGGAAAAACAATCCTTGAAGATTTTGCTATGTGTTACATTTATGATTAAAATTTAAATATTTACAATTACATTTTGTTATAAATATATCAAAATAAAAGGAATAGTGTTAAATGAATTTTTTTTTTTAAAAAAAAAATTACTCTGCAAGTTATGTTTAGTCTGCAAGGAAGTGTGTGTGTGTTAAGACTTATCCTCGTTAAAGATATGAAGAGTGTCAGATCAACTCCAATAAATTGTTGACTATCAGAAATCAGAGAACTAGCAGGGGATTTAAGGATAAACCCGCCTGGGAAAATCTGATGCAACGCAGAATGTTTCGGAGAAGCCGGATGGTCACTGCATTTTTACAAGTGTGATAATTGTTTGTACATGTTCAAACAATAAACATTTTAGACGTCCACAAGGCAGTCTGAGATTTTTGGTCACATTCTATTTAGTCTAGATTTTTCATTAAAGATCCTGGTATGTAAGTGATGAACCACAGTAAATGTATGTTCCTCACTACCCTCTTTGTGCCAGTCGATCTGTGGTCTCATTGCCACTAACATTTACATATGATAGAATCTATTGAGGATGTACATCATGGTCTTAGGAAATCATTTTCAATTTGAGCAGAATAGACAGATTTACATATATTATAATAGATACATGTTTCCACATATAGAAATACCTGATATACGCATTTAAGTTTACTATGAATTGTAATGTAGTTAGAAACTTGATCTTCACCAAAATGTATGTTATTCAATAATTATTAATCTATTGTTCGATTATCTCCTGCGCTGGATTGTTTATATTGGTGTTTGGTTAAACTGAGTATTACAGCCTTACCTTGTAAAATGCAGAAAGCTGCCAAATCTGTTAAAATTTGGTGATTATCTTTCCTTACCAAAAACGATTAATCGCCAAATGTGTCACCAAATATAGCGTTGGAATGCCTCCTCGCGGCACACCCCGGAAACGTAAGCCATTTTTATAGCATGTAAAGCGTGATAATTTAAATCCTGATTTTTGATATTTATATTTTATTTCACTTCGGATGTAGTTTGGTATATAAATGTTGTCTTTTATATTCACACTTTTTATTTCGGTTTGGATATAGTGCCAGAATTTCAATGTCTTTTATATTCGTTTTGCATTTCTCTTTGGATATAGAGCAGGATTTTCAAACCCGTCTTTTATATTCAATTCGATTTTGCTGTGCATGTAGAGCGCCGGACGAAAAATGAAGGTAAGAATTTTATTTTCTGTAAGCATAGAATTCCTAGAATTGTATGTTAAGTATTAAAATTTCCAATAATAAACAAAACTATAAAATCTATTTCTTAAAATTATTCTAGGGTATACTTTTATATAACAATGATTTGAAACATTCTATCTTTAATAGCTGAAATTTATTATTTTTGTTACTTTATTTACTTTAATTTTAATTATGAAATAATTATAATTTTTAGATGGTATCTTTAATCAATTAATATTACGATTACTGTTTTCTTGCATGAGGTTAGGCTTAGCAATTTGAAATCTGGGGGAAACCCCGCTTTATGGTTGTTATTGTTTTCTTATTTAGTGTTAGGTGGGGGAAGGGGAATTTCAAGTCGAGTAAAACTCCCGCCATTTATTCATGCCAATTCCAGGCCGATTTGTACCCTCTTTGGGTTGCCAATAAATTTCAAAAACGCCTGTCTCAGACACTTGGCGAAAAAACTTCCACCAAGTTTACCAAGGTAAGACCATAATACTCAGTTTTACCTTGATGTTTTTTATAAAGTAGACAACTGAGTGTTTATAATTAAAAATAGACTTCTCCTAAAAATAAAAGTTATTACTTTTGATAACTTGGTATTTTTTTTTTTTTAACATACAGTAAATAAAAAATGTGTATACTTTTGATTTATTGAGAGAAAGTAATTCAGAAAATTGATATTATATTTTATTTACTGAGTAGAAATTAGTAGTTGAAGCCCTATGGCATACATAAAGCAATATATGCTACAAATTATATATGTATCTTATTAAGCACTCAAAGAAAAAATCTATCAAATAATCAAGGTAAAAAATATTAGAAAAAAGTCCTGTGGGCCAAAAATAAACAAAATATTAATTTTTTTACATATTGAACATCCTGTGTTATATATAACATTCCACTACAGTAACAACTAATTAAATAAATCTTTCATATACAAATTGTACAGCAAAACTCTCATAGAAATTTTAACACTTAAATCGACAACGATTGCAGTTAATTATTTTATGATCAATCTATCTTTTTCTCTTATATAAGAAGAGTGCTTTATAATATGAATATAGTATAAAAACTAAATGCTTAGGTAAAAGTTAAGCATTAAAAGAATGCTTTATTTTGCACAAATAGGTCTCATTTGAATGAGATCAAGTAAGTTACTAAAATAAGCAATATATATCAACTAATATTTGTTAAAATGATGGATACAATCATTTAGATACATCATATAATACTTGAAGAATGAATTAAAATTATCGAAGTGCATTGTTGTTGAAATATATTTTATAAAGTAACAAACTTACTTGGTAACTTAAAAGATGCATAAATTATATACACATATACAATAATTAACTCATAATAATTATAGACTTATGTGGAAATTACTGATAAGTTACAAGTGATACATATCAAAATATAGCCAAAACAAATTGAGAGTGGACTAAAGTCACTAAATATATGAATAAAAAATTTCTTCATATGAAAAACAAGTAATTTCAAGTTGTAATTATGCAAAATAAGATAAAAATGAAGTAGCTTATTGAAAATAACCATATTAATTACTCAAGTACACACAGTATTTTTGAAGCAATTATTTTAAATTAAATGCCTAACCACACAACAAACATATTAAGAGCTTATTTATGACAATTAAAGTTTAAAATTAGTAAATAATTTTTATTTTTATAGTCCTCATTAATTTTAATCAGGTTTTTAATGCTTGAAAATTTTTATCAAAACTTTGTTAGATCTTGTATTTTTTTTAACTTTAGAAAAACAGCCTTAATTTGAAAACTAGTAACATAACTTTTAAGTTTTACTTAAAAGTTATGTTACTTATATATTGCACCATTAGATACTTATATATTGCACCATTAAGAAATAATTAAAAATTATTTCTTAGTGGTGCAATATATAAGTATCTATTAACTTTTTTTAAGATAATATAATTCTTACACATAGAAAACATTAATACTTTATTATTTGCAGAAATAATTTTAAGATTCTCAATAGTTAGGATAGTTAAGAGATTTTGGCAAACAGTCTCAGAAACTGATTTAATGATGATTAACTAATCTAACCAACACTTTCATCTTGACATATTCAATCTCTTGTTGAGATTTTTTTATTGGTGGTAACTTATTGTAGCCCAAGGTTTTTCACAGAATGTTCTTCTTTTCCATTCTCTTCACCAGAACAATCTAGTTAATGTTCCCTAGGATTTCAGTCTTAACTAACAGCAAGCCAATCTTAAGCCTAAACCTAGTCCTCACTTGGAAGATTTTGAATGTCATGGTTTGATGTGAAAATGCACTATAGATAGAACCAACCAAAATTCCATTCTAATAATTTTAATATTTAATTAAAATAATTTTTTTGTATAGCTTGTGCAACTCATTGTATCAGTAGCTATTATATCAACATTTATATTGCCCCTAAATTCTTCACCCTTTCAATGATAGTAAATACTTTTAATATTTACTGTCATTTCAACTATATATTATGAAATGCCAAATTATTTTATTTTCAATAAATTACTTACAACCAAAAAATATAAATACCCTAGAAGATATGAAAACCTTTTCTGAAAATATCATTTACAATTGACATGGATGAAATGTACATTGAAACATTTTTAAAAAGAATTTCAGACCATTGTAACTGTAAAATTATAAAAAGTAGCCATTTATTCTATTAAAAACTTGCTAACTTGGTTCACATATTAATTGAAATGAATTACTGTGCCCAAACAGAAATGAATTTGATTGTTTGGCAAATTTCAGTGAAATTAAAATATAATTTTAAATAAAGGCCTTAAAAATTAATATATTTATCATTTATTAAAATATGTACAATGCCATTAATTTTAAAGTTTAATGGATTGATCTTTAAATTTTAGTTTTCTTAAATATTAAGAAGTATTTACAAAATAAAGACTATAATTTGTTATTAAGCCTTAAAACAAAAACTTAAATATTTACTCACATAAATCAAATATATTAAACAAAGTTAAATTAGTTATTTCATAATCACAGCATTTTCGTCTAGATCAAACGTATACTTTTATCCAATGCAAATAGCCGATGTCAAAATCTTAGTAATCACAACACAATTACAGTAAAGCAAATTCATTGAATCACAAATTTATGAAAATATTTTTTACAATTGAGTCACGAAGGAATGAAAAATTCTTTAAATATAACTTTGCTTTTCCCCACCACATAAAAAACTCAATACATCAATTATGATAAGGCATCAAATGAATTCCAAACAATTTGATCTATTAAGTTTAGTATAAACTATCAAAATTTTAAACTTACAGTTACATTATTATATTTTACATTATGTTAATACGATTTCTTAAATACAAAAATGTATAGTCGTATCTGAAATAATCTCTTCTAAAATATTCCAAGTTAATGGAAACCAGACTATTGATATGTAAACAGAAATCAAAATTACTTTAGTACCTTTACAAAAGTAAAAACTTCATTTAATTGACTTTAAAAATAATGAATTGTTTTATTTATTTAAAGTTAAATATAGTTTAACAAATATTATTGACAGTACAAAATTGTTTTCTTACTAACTTAAAAATGTCATTTTGCGATTTAACTTAAGGAATAAAATTGTTGGTAAAAGTAATATAAATTATTAGCATAATTTGTCAATTATTTTTTAATGTAAATTTTTATATTAAAGCAAACTTGTTATTAAGATACGTTAAATATTTATTTAGACTTAAAATCATTGCGAATTAGGCTTAAACAGATTGAAACTTTTGCTTGATATAAAATCCTTATTTGACAATATTCATTTTGAATTAGAATTTAGAGTAAAAGAAATTTCTATTTTAACTCTGAATTCAGTAAAAACTATTAGAGGTGTCTTAAACGAGGAAGTTATTTGGTCTAATGATGGAATGTTATATAGGATAAAATAATGTCACTCATAGATTTAATGAACTAATGGCGTAGTAAATGATGCCCCAAATTTTCACTATATAATAATGGAAAAAAATGTATTTAATTACAAGTTCTAATTAATACTTAATAAAAAATATACTTACGCAAGAATTTGTGTCCATTTCGATATACTTAACGCGGCATGCTTTTGCCGAAAGGGGCCGACATTTCTAACACGGTCATCAGTACACACACATACAAAAATGAATTTAGCTGATTTTCCCCAGGTGACAATTGAGATCGGACTATAAAAGGTAAAAAAAATAAAAATGCTGTTATCAGCAAATAAAATCAATAAATCAAATAAGATATGAACAACAAAGGTAAATATCTTTTATATCAAAGTTAAAAATAAACTATTCAGTTAAATGCAATTAAATAATACCATAATAGTAATAGGACAATTAATAGCATTTTTTTATTAAAATAAATTAATTTTATAAAAAAAATACACTTTTTAAATATATTATGCTGATTTAATACGAGTTGTTTCTTAATAAACAAAAACTATTTAATTTTGATTTTTCTAATTAAAGAACTGAACTGAAAGAATTGTTTGTTTTGAGTTATTTGTTGATCTACTGTGATCTGTAATTGTCATCATTGGTTTGGGTATTCACTATATGAAAGACTTGTAAGCTTAGAAAGAGTTCTCTATTAAATAAATGGGATCTTCATTTATCTTCTTTTTCTTTCATTCTAGAAAAATTTTCAATTCGTATATGTTATATTAAATTGTGATAGATCATCATAAATATATTTTTTGAAATATAAATGTGTGACTGAGATGAATAATTTCTATCTATGTAAAATTAATCACAATATAATAGTAATTAAGTAATGAATGGTAAATTTTCTAAACGTTTTTATTTTAATCTTCATTAAGATAATTTAAAAAGATTTGCTTATTCATAACAAGATACACTTTCCGTATTTTGTTGGTTTAATTATATGAAATTAAGAGTTCAAAACAAAAATTAGTATTTATTATTTTTTTTTTATCTAAAATACCTTTAAAATCTTTCTTATATGTGGATCTTATTTTCATTTTTATGTATATGCTATTATTTTACTTTAATTTTAAGTGAAAAAAAGTACAAGTTATTTGAATGTTGATAAAATATGAATGGTTAATTTTCATTAAAATTAAGGATTCATTAAGATTTAGATTTTTTGTTTTAGGTATTTATAGGCCATTTAGGTTCAAGTTGAGTATTTTTATAAGGTCTGAGTTGATTTTATAAAAATTTTCTTGAGAATATTTTCTTATATGATTAAAAATTTAAATAGTATTGATCGAAATTCCTAATTTTCTCTCGAGATTCAAGGTTATTCTCAGTCAAGTAAGTTCTCATGAACAAAGAATGACAGTGATAGACAAGTTAAAACCTCAAAATTCAAAGTTAGAAAAATCAACTGATAATGATATATATTGAATAGGTTCTAATTACAATATATTTGAGGGTGCCCCTTGGCGAGATTGGTGATTTTTGTTTAGCGCCAATCTTGCTCATGCGGAATGCTGTGCAAACAGTGATTGCGGCCAAAACACAATGAAATTTCAAAAATAATGAAGTAAGCACATAAAAAAAGGAAAAAATCTACTCACTTTATTTTGGTGGAATATCCTCACTTTAAGGTATTACATTATTAATTTATTATTATTTATAATTTATTATTATTATAATAAATTAAATAATTACAATAATAAATTTTTAAAAATACTATATATATTAAACCTTATCAGCCAACATCCACCATCGAAGTAACTGACCTCAATTACATATACCGTTAAACATTAAATAATAACGCTTAAATCTAAACCAATCAGAATCGTGAATGGATTTGAGAATAACGTTTAGTGTTACCATAAGTAGAACAACATCGCCCAGCTTGGTGATAAACTTGGCAAGAATCAAGGGGCACCCTCAAGTATAGTCTAACCCTTTCTTCTAAATATTGTTCAATGATCAATATATTAATAATATTTATAGGAAAAACAGTGTGTTAAAAATATCTATTTTATAGTGACTCTTTTTGTAGTTTTAAATTTAATATACTATTTTCACTAGAATGTTTACAAAATAGGCATTTTTGCTGTACATACATCTTCAAAATAACTACTTTATTTATTTAGTAAATTATGAATAAAGTATTCTGTCAATAATTTAGCTTCATTACCATTTGTCCCAACTATAGTTTTTAATAGTTTTAATTTAATCAAAAAACATATTTCATCTTCTCTTCATATGGTTTATGAAAGCATATATTAATTCATATCTTTCGGAATATATTTGCTGATATTATTCTGATGTGTTACTCTTAAAAAATTTCATTTAAATAAAAAAATATTTCATTTAAGTTCTCAGTATTTCATAGATTTTAATAAAACAATTAATCATTTATAATATTCATTGATGTACAATATTCATCATTGATAATAAATATTTAGCTTTGATGTGTAATGCAATACAGTATAAGTTCAAAAATCTAAAATTTCATGTGTAATCATAGAAAACATTGTCCAAGAAGTAATTTTCAATCTCTTAAGAAATATATTAAAAGAAAATTCAATTGCATCATTTCTGCTTATGATTGTTATTTTATAATTGATGGTTCATTTCTCTGTCAGTTATATCAGAATATGAATAAATTTATAGCATCAATTATTAATTAATATATTACAGAAAATTGAAACAATCGCCATTCATGACTTTTTAATTCTTGAAATTTTTTGCTGAAAATATTTCTGAATGTAACTTTTAAAACAGTTAAATACAATGTATTTAATGTATAATATATTTATTAATGTTGAGATGTAACAAACGTGTTTCATTCCTAAGCTAAAATATTTTTAAAAAAACTGGTTGGATTGCACATTACTATAAGGTACCAAAATAATTCTATGTTTTTTTAAATTTTAAATGCTGACTGATGTTTTTTTAAAGAAAGAAATTTTATTTGATGATTAAAAAGCCTATATTCTCATTTTTGAGGGTCATTTGGAAAGTAAGTTCCTCCCCCCCCCCCCCCCCCGGGCTCCGAATTATGACATTGCAAAATGATGGAAACACAAATGTACTTTAAGGATAGATTGTGGGTTGAGCTATCATATGTTGCAATCCTAATTTTCTGATAACTTACATTAAAGTCGTAATAGTGTGCAAAGATGTTGTCTCTTATTTCTTCTGCAAGGTGAGATCAGTGATAAAGATTTTAAATGCACAGAATATAGAACCAATCAAAATTTATCATTAGTTGTGTTAAGTGTATGGACTGGATGTGATGACAAGCAGATGGCTCATTGTTTGTGTCAGAATTTTTCTGAAAGTATCCAAAATGCTCATTATGAACAGTGCAGTAGTCAGCCATTCCTCATCAATGATGGCTTTGTGGAGAAAATATGGCATTACATTCTGCAAAATCATCCTGTTATGATTATAGAGCTCAGTAGCCATTTCCTGAGAATATCTCAAATAATGGTGCATGAAATTGTCACAAAACATCTGTTCCGAAAGTTGTGCTCCAAGTGGGTGCCAAAAAACCATACTCCTGAACAACAAACAAAACACATGGGAGCAGCATTGACTTTTGTGCAGCAGTACTGTGATGAAAATGACAAGTACTTTTGTAGGATAGTTATAGGTAATGAGGCATGAGTTGTTAACTTCAATCCAGAAACCAAATAGTTGTCAAAGCAAGGATGTTATCGTGAATCTCCAATCCAAAAGAAAGTTGAGTAAACTGTGTCCACGCAGATTGTCTAGAACAGGAAAGGCATTCTGCTCCTTGACTTTTTGCCTAGAAGTACAACAGTAAAAGCTGAAGATTACTACGGAAATCTAAAAAAGTTGAAGCAAGGCATTAAGAACAAGATGTGGAGGTTGATCTGTACTGGTGTTCTGTTATCACCCAACAATTCTCAGCCTTGTATGATAAATTTCACTAAAAAAAAAAAAAAAAAAAAAAAAACTGTTCCACCAGGAAGTGTTTGATTTTTTATCCTATAGTCCCAACTTTGCTATCTGTCCTTGCATTTGAAGAAATTCCTGTATGGCCATCACTTCTCCATAGATGTAATGATAGCTGTGACTTGGTTGCATTCCCAGGTCAGACTTTTATGATACTGGAATGCAAAAACTTATCCCAAACTAAGACAAGTGCTACAATTCTGATAGTTCTTATATTGAGATGTAGCTAAAGTATTACTGCATTTTTTGCAATAAATTTTTATATGTAATTATGTTTTGTATTTTTTATGAGATATAGAAAACTTATTTTCCTGATAACCTTCATGCATACCTATTTTCTTGACACACAGTTTATCTTTGAATGTATTTGTGAAAAGGGCTATTAAGTTTCATGAACTGACTATTAGTTGGATCAAAATTTGAATTATTTTCTCCATCATTGGCTCTAACTGTTTGAAAGTGTTTTTTAAATTTAAAATTAATTGAAACTAAATTATATTATAATTTTTGAGTAAAAAACAAGCAACTAATAAGGGAAAAAGTTACAAACTAATTTGAACGTAAGGTAAACATTAAGAAATATATTTAGTTGATGTTATTTACTACTTATATTATTAAATTAAAGGTATGAGAAACTATCCTGTCATTATTATGATTTTGGAAAATACAACGTTTAAAACATAATCACATTATTACAAACTTTATTGAAAAGGAATCTACATAGAAACAAATGTTTGCAGAACTGGCAGCCTAATTATTAGTTCTTGTGCCTTTGGTTGCACAGTTTGTGGTATGAAATCTCTTCTTGGGCATGTCTATTCATAGTGTTACCAGTCAGTTATTTGAGACTCAATCTCAAGTAAAAAGAACACAAAAGAGCTTTAAGGAATAAATCATAATTTTTATTTATTTATTTATTTTAAACACTTCTTTACTTTTTTTTATTCTATATTATATATAACTTGATTTGTATGGAATTTTTGTCACTATATATATATATAAAACAAAATCTTTAACTGCATGATTTTATTTTTTTAAGGCAGTGAAGATAATAAATAAGAATCATATAAAAGGTGCTAAGGAAATAAATGGCTTTTTTTTAGAAATAAAAAAATTGAAAAACAACTGTAACTTCTGTTACATTTGAAATTTAAATACCTTTCTGATACTATTAAAAGCTTCTGATATTTTTAAGGCAATTTTTACTATTTTGTCTATTATAGATAGATATACAGTTTTCTTCCTTTTTTAATATTAAATTAATTTGTAAAATAGGTATTTTTAAATTATATTTGAATTGATTTTTATTGAGTTCACATTTTACAATGGTACATAGTTAAAAACATTGTTTACCATGTATCAAGAGTTACAATTTTTCTTAAATTATACCTTATAGCACTGATTTAAGAAAGATTGTGACTTGATAAATGACATTAAATCAAAATTTTTCAATCATTTTCTAAAACATATATGCCTTTAAGTAATAATTATCAATAAACAATCTCTTTGGAAACAGAATTTTTATTGTAATTAAAAAACTGAGGCATTTTTTCTGAAACATTAATACATAAACCAAATGTATAATAATTAAAAAAAATTTAAAACCATACAATAGGAATTTTTTAAAAAATTTAATAATTATTTTTTCAACTTCTTTTATTTTTTAACAGGCCTTGTCGGAGGGAATGATCATATGCAGCTACCCTTACTGTAAATGTTTCTACTTGTTTTATTCAAATTAATTGAAGAAATATAAACCAAATCACATGTATCATGGCACACAAATATATTACACAAAATATATAGAAGAGGATTAATTTTTCATAGCTCTTTAAGTGCCATGTGTGTGTGAAAAATTATGATTCATAAGAAGAATGTTATAAAAATCTAAAATTTTATTTTATATTAATAGATAATCTGCTGAAATACATATTTTTCTAATTGAATTTAATAAACAGATATGACTGATGTGAGCCTATTTTAAATTTTAAGTCAAGCAAAAAAATTGTAATCTTTACGCAATAAAAAAATTTGTAATATTTATATAATAAAAAATTTTAATATTTATATAATAAATATATATATATAAAGATTTAAAAAAATCTTAGTGTATCACATTGAAAAAAAATTTGTAAAATACATGTAATGAAAATAATTTTTAAATAGATAATTTTAATTATTACTTTATATTTTGATTATAAATATTCTTATACAGACAATCTAACATATGAACAGCTCCCAATAAGTAGTCTGATTTAACATGAGATGCCCATTTCAAATTGGAATTGTGGGTGTTACAAATTGGTGGTTCCTTAGCTTGTTCTAAAATGCTAGATATTGTCAGTACTTCCTGTTATTCTCATATTTGAAGAACTAAACCTTGTACATGTACTTTTATTTTCAGTAATAACATGTGTTATTTTATTACTAAATTTTGTTTGGTTTTTAATGTACGTGTTTTCATTTAAATTTTTTAAAATATATTTAAAAGGTTTCCTCTCTTGCAAATGGAAAATTCATGCCAAACATTATAATATTCAAATGTAGACATTACAGTGGTGGCCAAAATTGTGGACACTTTTGGAAATTTTTATGTTTTTGAACTTTGTATGCATATAGAAAGCGTTACATTTCACAAAATACAAAATTCAATTATTTGCAATACAAAAATCTTAAACGGTAATAGTTATCGATACACATTAGACAGTGATGATTGCAATGAGTTATCAGTATTTAATTAGACTACCATTTAATTTTGTATACAGCTTCACATCACATTAAGCTCATCTTTTGGACGCCTCATTCGGACATGAGTTTTCAAATCTGTTTCTTATACACTGCAATCACAAGTAGGAACTTTTTTTGTATTGCAAATAATTGAATTTTGTGTTTTGTATAGAATTCAGTAATAAATTCTCTTTAAAATGATGTATACAAGTTTGCATTTTGTGAAACATAACACTTCCTATAAACATACAAAGCTCAAAAACATAAAATTTTCCAAAAGTGTCCAGAATTTTGGCCACCACTGTATACTATTAATTTAGTAATTAAATTTTATTAGTAATGAAAGATTATAAAAATATTTGGCTTAAAAAATTTTGTATGAATTAATTTTATTTTCTTCATTTATCATTTTTTAATTAAAATTGCATTAAATCAATTTTAATTTTAAATTGTAAAATTTATGTAATATATAACTAATATATAAAGCATTTTTTTTCTCCAAAAGTTATAGAAAAATAAGATTACTCGAGTCACTATCATGATATTAAGTACTGTAAAACCTTTCTTCAGGTTTTCCTGTCGAAAATGGAACAAATCTTATTACCGTGGCAACAAGATTATTGACAGGAGCTAATTTTGATAGACAGGTAGTAATTTTATATTATCCTTACATTTTATTTTTGTTTAATTATGGACAAGAAAATGCAAAACATTCATATACTATTTACAAACTCCAATGAACAAAGCTGTAACAAATTATTAGAAGCTTAATTTGAGCTAATAACATTATACTGTGTCTTTTGAAATACATCTTATCAGAAAATATACCTTTTAGTAGATAATATTTTTAAGTGTGTGTATAAATTTCACTCTTTGGAAAGATGTTTAATGACATCCCATTAAATTTAACTAGTAATAAATAATTTTTAAAAATAGCATAGATTTTAAAATTGAATTATCTATAATGAATACTAATAAGAGAATGCATCAAATTTATATAAATGTTACATGTATATGAATCTTAAGAGATACTCAGATTATTTTCAACATTTGATGATTTAATATAATTAATCATATTGAATAATCTTTATATCAGAATTTTGATAAAATTTGAGTGCTTTTATTCTGAAGCTTATTTTGGAATAAAAATAGAAAGTTAATATGAAAAACACTTTCAATTTTGTTTTTTGTGTCAGTTTTTTTTTAAATAAAATTATATTTATGCAAATAGGAAGAAATCATTATTAAAAAAGCTTTATAATTTATAAATTATATCATTTAAATACATTTCCTCCTTATTTCATTTTATTTAATAATTTTTTAAATAAATAAAATTAAGTCTTTGTCTACCTAAATATTTTACTTTATACAAAGTTCATTTCTGTATGATCTATTATGTTATCTAGTCATCATTTTGTACTTTAAAATGTTACCATTCATGAGTTACAAATTACTAATAAACTTTGAAGTGTTATCATGAAATATTTTTTGATCAAATTATATACTTTTACTCTTGTAAGTTGTATAATTAAAAAATTGTTTCTTTTCATTATATTGTTTAGCTGGTAACTCAACAATCAACATTTTGGTCTCCCATTAAACAGTTTATGAGTGCAACCTAAGTGTCAATAATTGTAGGAGTTTAAAATTCACCTTAAGTAACATTGAAACAACCTACCTTCCTTTGCTATTTAATCTGTAAAAACCAAGTAAGATTTATTTTTTTTAAAGAAATTTTTTCATCTTTAAAAATTGTTTTTGTAATTCCTAATATTGCCATAATATAATATAAAAGTTGTATATTTCTCCTATTTTTTATGTTTAATTTTTGTGCATTTTGCAGGTAACATTAAACATGGTTTCTAAATCTTCTTTTGAGGACGATCTTTATAATCTATTGGTGCAAAAAAAGTATGAATTAATTCTTGAATTTCTAAAAGATCCTGAAAATGAAGAGTTCATAACGAGTAATGTATGGAATTTGATAAATAAAGTTTGTTTAACATTGAAAACTAATACAATTTTGGAACATGAGTCAGACCTTGTTCTCTGTAGGAAAATTCTATTACATATTGTATGCCATGGCTCTCCTAAGGAAGTTATTGTTGCTCTAATGGAAGAGGCAGATGCCTTTAAAGAACATGCATTTTTCTGCCTTTTACTCGATCCCTTAAAAGAAACTTTGAAAAAAGTACCTGGAAAAAGAAGTAAATCACTAGAATGGGTGCTTTCAACTTTAAATGCACACATACAAACATTATCTCTGCCAGAAAATCTAGACTTACAAGGAGAAGAAAAACTACTGCTGGATGCCACTCCAGCAGTGATGGACACCAATTATATTTTATCCCATTATTTTGAATTTATTGAATTCTTTGTTAAGGAAGTTAGTTTTGATACCTTAGAAATGAAAGATGACTGCATAGATATAAGAATCAAAACTCAGCGAGAAATATTACAAAGATATCTATTGATCTTGTTTGGACATCCACTTTTATATCATGACTTGCATGTATATGATGAAAAAAAGCCAAAGAGCACAACTCGTGTTCTTTGTGAAAATTACATGAAATGTCTGAGTAAAATTTGCCACAATGTGTTTGATTTATTTAAATATGACCAATCTACTATAAGTAAAAATAAATCAAATGAGGATTGTGAAGATGTCGATATTGTTCCACCATTAGCTCTTGCAAATTTATCGTATTTAATATTTGTTGAAAAACTTGCTCTTAATTTTCAGCCTTTTGTATTCAGCCACAAATATTTATTTAAAACCCACCTAAAGTATATCTCACTTTTGTTATTCAAAGTTGAGAATTTAGTACTTTTTAAAGGACTTAACCTTGCTCAAGTTTTACTAAATCAATTAAATGACCAAGAAATATCATATGATATGATTGAATTAGATTTATTTACTAAGTTTCCTAAGAGTCTTCTGAATATTGCTGTGTTCTCTCAAATACAAGAGTTCAGAAAATTGTCAGTGGAACTTTTCAAATTGTATGTCAACAAGTGTGACTCTAAAGGTAAATATCATTTGATAATGCAGGCAGTGTGCACTGCAAATCATTCTGGAGCAGAAGGACTTGCTATTAATTTGTACAAAGATTATCTGCATGCTGATCTGATTACTAACACTCTAAATTCTTATTTTCTTGGAAAAAATTTACTGACGTTTTTGAAAAAAATACTGATTCTGAAAGATGGTGTTGAGACTGATCTTCTTGAAAATAGTGATAAAATAATAACAACATTAAACTTTCTTCGTTATTTGTTATTGAGAGATGGCAAGGAAAAAAATCAGACTAGCATATGGAATTTAAAAGAAGAAATTTCCAAAACATTTTTACGACCTTTGTCTGATGGAATCGATTTGAGTAGGGCACATTATAAAGAAGCAGCTAAAAATGCAGAGCTTGAACACAAAAATAAGAAGACTAAAGAAATTAATCCAATTGTAACTGTAAATAATGAAGTACTGCCAAACATCCCTCCTGACTTTCAAACAGATGTCTTTAAAAAAGCTCTAGTAACTTTTGATATGCTAAAAAGTTTACTGTCAAGAGTACGTGAATTATTGGATTAACTGTGTCTTCTATTGTATTTCTATATCACTTTTTATTTTAATGAAATTACCTTCTTCAGAATAAGAAATTTACATACACAAGTTTTTGTAAATACTGTGACCAAAGTTTATTTGCAGCATTATACAAACAGAATTTCTGATATTTTTAGCATTTATTTCATTTATAGTTTAACAAAAATTTCTATACAACAAAACTTTTTTAATTGGTAAAAAAAATTTTAAAAATTCCTCAAATACATTTTAAGAGCCTAAATTGTAATGAATTATTAACTATTACATAACACTTGTGTTTTTTCGTTTTATATTAATAGCATGTTAAAGATAACTGTATATGTATTTAGTCATTTATCAGTATAAAAATAATAAGTACCTAATTATTAATATCTATTAAAAAAGGTATAAGAACTCAATACATTACAATTGCAATGCAATTTTGTTATTAATAAGAAATTCTTGAATCAATGTTTTATTTTTTCTCAGAAGATCTGTAATATATTTTGTAAATGATTTAAAAAATTTACATTTAGTTTGAACATGTATTTGATTACATTGTGGCCAGAAAAATATCTATCATATGAAAAGACTCAATTTGAGCCGTTGATTTTGAAAGTGGCCCAAGTCCATTTATCTTCAAATCGAGATATTTAAGGGTTTGCATTTCAATGAATTTAAAAATACATATATAGGGTACGAATGAGTCATACTGCTTAAGCCTATCAACATATTTTTAACCAGTTTATTGATTTTCTATCAAAATTCTTTACCCTTCTAAACATTTCGTTTCTAATAATTTTGTAGATACAAAACCTTCTTGTCTCATTTCATTTACAATAAAATTATTACCTTTCTGACACTTTTTAATAATGTTGGGTAATGAATAGTAAATTATTTTTAATGGCATTTCTACCACGTCAAAATCTGTATCATTTGGTAAAAATGAATATCCTAAAGTTTGAACAATTTTTAACCACATTAAAGCTACTTTAATGTTTCTATTTTTCCTGGCGCACGTGTCACTGTGGGCTATAATGTGTCTTTTACTTCTTAAATTTTTATCTTGTTTTAGGATGCATAAAACAATTTCTTGAGCATATCTGGATGCAAGAATCATGCCAAACGTACGTGTAACCATTATGTGTAAACATTATCGTTATGAAAATTGTGAATACCCAAATTTCGAACATACATATTGTGTTTGTAGAATGCTACTGAGGTGGTCAACTTGAGATGCAGTAACGCTTTTTGTAAGTCAAACGAGAAAGCAAAATAATAATCTGAATTACAGGATTATTATTTTGCTTTTTGTGAATTTCTAGCTGATTCTGTTAGTCTTAAATGGACATTATGTTCTTATGTAAGTTTCTTCTTTTCTTCATCATCATTCGATGCGTTAATTTTGATGTTTAATAAGTTGCATTTTTGACAGGTATCTTTGTGCGTTTGGAGGAAACGTAAATCAAAATCTTTTTTAAGTATTTTTTTGCAAGTCCACTCATTGACGGGTTTTATTTTATTTTTCTTAATGAAGCTCGTATAAATTAAACATTTTCCAAAGAGTTAGATCAGGATGTAGATATTTTCTATTAGGATTACGAGATCTAGTATAATAGGATTCAAATTTAAGAAAATTTTTAATATGGTTTTGATCATCCTTTTACCCTTCTTCATATAATTTTCTTGATGCTCCAACCATCATTCCACTTAAATCATTACCTACTCATTTTAAGGGTCCTTCACTTAATTTAAAAGTATCTAAAACTCCAATTTCTTGGTGAATTTTTTCTGTGTATTGGATAACTTTGTTCCACAATTTTGTGCTCGACATCTTCGTAAAGCAATTCATTTTGTTTGTTAAAATCTACCAAACCCAATAACTTCTGAAAAATATTCTTTCTTTCTTCTTCATCTTAATTTTTTGTGCAAGCATTCGGACAATGGCAATTTTGTTTTTGATTATTTTTTCAGGTACATTATTGTTTTCCTGAATTCTGTTTAATCTTTTGCACTTTTCAGATGTATGATTCATCAATCATTTATCCATTGTTATTGCATTCATCTTCATCCCCTGAAGACAAATATTATTCTATAATTCTGTTTTTTTTTACAATTTTTTTAAAACCAATAGTTGCTATTTCTCTTTCCCTAAATGAAGTTAATGGTCTTTTTCTGTTCTTGTTTTATATTAATTAAATGTATTGGTCATTCAACTAAGACAATTGTCCAAAAACTGAGGCTAACTTGTAAATATTAATTAAAATTACCTTCATCACTTTTTACCTATGTTATCAATAGTAAATATCTTGATTTAAATATAAATGGAATTAGACTACTTTCAAACTACACTGTTCAATTATTCATCTAACTCTGAAAATTTATGTGACAAGAATTATCTTATTTGCTCAGCATATAAGCAACATGAAATGCTTTACTGATAAATAACATTATGTTCATGTAATCATAGTAAACAGAAAAAAAATTGATACTGAGTTAGGCCACTTTCACAGCTCATAAACGGCTCAAAAAATTATTTAAGATAATAAAGGAGTCTAAATGAATTATAAATTTAGATTTGACATAAAAATAATAAAATATCCAGAAATTTTAAAAAATTCTTTTGAAAATTATTTTTTCCTTTGTAAATGCTTATAAAAATATTTTAGCCAAATGTAATATTAACATCTGAAGGATAAATTTTAGAAATTGAAAATGCAACAATTTACAAATTACATTTAGTGAAATTAGTATATAATTTTTATACTAATTTCAAATATCTGGAAAAGTCATAAAAATTTTACTATTTTTTATTTTCTTATTAACAGATACTCAAAGCAGTTTATCAATATTATAAGAGTGTTTTACTTAATATTTAAAAATGATTATGGTAAAGTAATTTTAAAATATTCAAGCAATAATACAAAATTAAAATAATTTAGATATATAATTTGCTTGAAGTTTGCACATGCTTTTTAAAAATGCATTCATTTTCACTGAATATTATATTTATCACAGAAGTTGCCAGAGACTCATTTAGAAAATTTGTAAAGGAGTTAAAAATTTCCTTTCCTTAAGATTATGATAATTTAAATTTTTTATGAAGAAAGTTTTTATCACGAATCAAAATCAAAATTTTCAAGCTTTAAAAAGAAAAATTTTTAAATAGCATATTTATAAAATATACAGCTAAATTCTCATCTCAATCTGAAGTGACCTTAGAATAAATAAATCACAAATATAACAAAACAATTAATAAACTTTGAGTTAACATCAATAATGCTGCTTTTTATACTAAAACAATTCAAAGGTTGGGGGAAGAAAAAGATCTTAATAATTTTGATGATATTAGTTTAATAAAACGGTTTATTTTGTATTAATTGCTTGACAAGAAAACATATCAGAATATAATTAAATTAATCTGAAATATTTTTAATGTTAAGAAAACTAGATTTAATGTATTTAATCAATAAAATTTTCTCTGTTTACTTTTAATTGAAAGCTTATTTTCTTAGGAATAATATTAACTTTACTTTTTTTTATTTTAATTGTTCTTTTATCTATCTTAAAAATAGTTTCATAAAAAACTTAATTTATGTTTTGTTTATATCATGAAGCATTGTTAGAACTCACATAACCATCGCCTAACATTCTATATTATTAAATATTATAGAAACAAACTATAACTCAAATCAATAAAATAATGAATTTTGCCCAAAAATATTTCAAAGCAGACTGAGCAAAACAAACAGCTGATTGCTGCATATAAGACAGTATTTATTGTGTTGTAATACATTAGGTTTACAACACAATAAATATTTACCTTTACTAATGTGCATATTACCTACTCAAAGCATTTTCCTATTTATAAAATTTGTAAATATAAATAGTAAACATCCAAATTCGTGAAAACAATGCATTTATTTACAAAGTTTTTTCACATACATATTTCTCAGGTACAAAAACTCTAACAGGATTATAAGATCAATATATATAATACATGAACAACACATAATTATGTTTCAAAAAATAACTGGCTGTTGTCTCTCTTAAATGAAACAAATTCTCTCAAAAACAATAAACATTAGTATTACTTGAAATTAAATTAGTTAAATATTTGTAATTTTAATTTATGAAATTAAGGATAGGGAAAATTACAAATCAGTATTAGTTTAGTTAATTACAAAATACAATAGTGTCAACTTAAATAAATTGTTAAACATTAAATAATTTTTATATTCAAATTAAAAAGATACTTTAAAATATATATTTGTTTTATAAAATTGTGTTTGATTTAAAATTAAACTTTCAATTTGTGATATGTTAACATGTGCAGTCATTGCAGAAATAAATTATTTTGCAAAAGAGACTAATTTTTTTAATAAATCAAGCCTAAAACATAGATATTGCAAAACATTTTGATTTACTCTAAAAAAAAAAAAATAAAAAAACTATAAAAACTTAAAAAATTTTATATCAAATTAAGGAATATGTATGCAAATATAAAAAAAATTTATTCACACACACTTCATATAGTTAAAAAACACAAAGAATTTTTTTACCTTTAAAATTTTAATAGACCCTAAAACTTTTTATAGCTTTCAAATTGTTAAAATATGTATATACAAATGATAATTTAGCTGCAATATGATATTATTAAAAAGATAATATATAACAGTAGAAAAATATGTTATAAATCTGTTCAAATTACAATTTACATAGGAATGATTTATAATTTTATCTGAGCAAGAATCATTTGTACACTTAAATGAGTTCACTGAAATATTTTAAATATGAAGTTGTAAATTCTCTCTTCAAAATAAATTAAGTATATAAATATAATTTATAACTAAGCAAATAGAGCATGAGATTTCTTCTATTTTATGTTTTCAAAATTCATTTTAAAATTGATCTTACAAATTTCTAGCATATATTTAATTTTTGCAGCAAGGAGTGCAGTTAAAAAAAATTTATAATTTAAAAAGAGGCTACAGACAAAAGTATAAATATGCTTCATATTTTCAAATAGCCTACTTTAAATATTATATATTAAAATAGTTTTGTTCATTAATCATATATTTAAATTAAACTTTAAGTAATTTAGCTTGGAAACGTGATGTATTTTAAGAACAACAGAAATTACAATTAGTTTTTTTAGCAACATTTTTGATTGAATAATAAAAAAGTTGTATAAATAAGTCCAAAATATGTGGAAAAAATTTATTTTCCATTTATAACACAACCATGATTTAATCGACATCACCGGGTGATGAGCCTTCCTCTTTAATGCTCATATCCAAAGCTGCCTCTATATCATTGCACTCTGTAGGAGGTCCATGCTGCATACCATTTTCACAATCACGTGTGAGTAGGGCTCTCTGCTTGCAGTGACGCAGTTCATTTGGATGCCGTAAGAATCTGAAGTGCAAAATTTACGAATAAAAATACAGCAATTAATGGCTCCAAGACAAAAAATTAGCTTTGATCATGTACACATAATTATCTTTCAGGAAACAACACAAAATTAGAATGAAACTTATACCACTTATTTTGTGAATACTTATGTTTTTAAAATCTTTTGTATTTACTTTAAATTTCATTTCTTATGTATTACTTAATGATATTTTCAATTATGTCGCAAATTATGATTATTCAATAGGCAAGCTAATAAAATTTAATTGAAAAAGGATTTAAAATATTGCTTAGTCTATAACATTCATTTATATCTCTAAATTAATTATTTTAATCCAAAATTTCTGTTTCCAAATGAATTTTTTCAATGCTGTAGGCCTAAATCAAATATCTTGCTATATCTTTATTGTTATATATCAATATAGATTTTTATTGTATTTATGCCTGTTTTTTAGACAAACATTGATCTAAAAAATTACACATAATTATGGATATCTTATTCAATACCAGTTTTGCTATTTAAATTAATCTGACATCATCTTCAAATATTGAATGAATAATTCATTCATACAGAATAAACTACAATATTTAATAACTGAACTGTAAAATAAGGGAGCAATATTTTATAATTTTTGAACAAATTTCAAATTCACTCTTCATGTCCTTTAGTATATCATGTTTAAAATAGCAGTTGTTTGCAAATAATTTATACTTTTGATTTTCTTACTTTTTCATTTAAATTTAACTAAATTAGTTTTTAAATACTTGCATTTATTCTAGAACAATAAAATTATTATAGTTAGATCATGACTTCACTAAGTTATTATGTTCAAAATTCAAATAAGATCTTAATAAGTATTGCAAATTTAAAATTGTATTTATAAAAATCTGAAAAGAAAATTAAATTTTTACCTATAACAATGCCTCTCTCCTGGTTCTTTCTGGAGGATTCGAACTCTGTAGTAGTAACGCAGGGCACGTGACATTTTGTCAAAATTCATGTTCAAGTGGTTTTTCTGTTTCCCCCAAAGAGATGCGAGACGATGGGGGTCAGTAATTTTAAAGATGCCACGGGACTTATCTTTCCATATGATGCAGCAATTATACCTCTGCTGAGAATCATTCAGAAGTTGCTGGAGAAAGTCCCACAGCAGACGAACATCTTGGGTGAAGAATAAATAAAAATTCTGCATGAAATACCCAATTTCTTAGGAAATATTTTTTATAGAGCTAAATATTTATAACTACTTTGAAAGAATTTTTTATTCATAGTTCATGTATTTTAAAATATCTCAGGAAAAAAAGGAAATTTATATATGAATGCAATTATTTTGAACCAACTTTACTATGGTAATTTTAGCATGACATATTTCTGAAATAAGTTAATATGATATAAATACACTATATTTGAATACGTTTATTGCAATAACTAAACATTTTTTTAACAGGGCCACAAAAAATTTATCATTATTTTTCAAATAATGGTGTTTACTTACAAGATTTTTTCTTTCTAGTTGGACTGCGAGAATTCTTAAGTATTCAAAACCTAGATTACTAATATCAATTACTACATAGCTAATAATAAGGTATACTACTTATTTCTAAAGTGAAATTCTTGCAAACGTTGTTAAATGTAAAACTGTTATTGTACATTCACTTAAATAAAAATTTTTTTATGCAAAATTAAAAATATATGTTTATTTATATGTTAATGGATACTTCTAAATGTAAATTAATTTAATCTATATTTTGTGATAAATTTTAGAATCTTTAAATCTATGATTTGACAAGCTTTCTCAGTATAAATTCTTAAATAATTTTTCAGCTGCAATTGTTCATATTAACAGCTATATCAGTTACACATTTTCAAGTTAATAACAAATTTCAATATTATATTACCATTAACACCACTGCAAGAATTATTTTCACTTAATTGTTAATGAATATTACAACAGAATATGCAAAAAAGAAAAAAAGAACTACGTGTGCTTCCAATTATAAAACTTGTACAAACAAATGAGTCAGATATTTATATTTCTATGAATATTTAAATGTTAAAAATTACAATTTAATGATGAATAATTTGATAATTTAGCATGATCTGTAGGAAAAAAAATTTAAATAGTTTAACTCACATTATTACTATTCCATTCCTATATTATTATAGCATTGACAAAGAAATTTGAACATTAAATATAGAAAACTACTATTAAAAAGCATAATTTTCTTCGTAAAATCATACAATCTCTCAGTTAACAATTGCAACTTTTTAATGAGAAAGATAACAAATAGAAAAAAAAAAACTTTAATGCATAAGTGATTAAACTATAATGTTGAAAAAAATGCTGAAAGTGAAAGTATTAAATCCATATTTATAATGAATTTTATTTTTATATAATTACATTTATGTATAAATTGTGTTTTGTTGTAGAGATATTTCTAAATATTTTAACTATGATTAAAAAGTTTCTTATAATGTTATAACAAAATCTGTATTTATAGTGAATTAAATATGTATAGAAATTTAAATTTGCGAATTTGTATATACATGGAATACTTACTGATTTTTTCAGTGCTATTTCCAATATTACTGTCAGAGAACTGTGATAATGGCCTGGAGTGTGGGGGAGTAGGTACGGAAGGATGATTAGAGTTCAAATGAACAGTGTCTATTAAAATAAGGACAATTATATTATTTGTGAATATATACTAACATTAATAAAAAAAAAACATTTATATCAACAGAAATTTCCGAAACTAGAAATTGCTGTTGTCAATGATAAAATAGTAATATTTTTGTTTCTGCAACTAAAAACTTAGATTAATTTCCCACTTCAATTTTGGTTTCCCCTTGTTTAAAAAGTAAATGTAAAAATGAACATATTTCATGCTATATATATCCTGAATGGATGTGCAACAAATATTTTGATGAAAGGGAAAATATCATAAACATTTTGTGTTATAATATGATAAAAAATTAATTTAATGATAATTTCTTCTTTCTCATCTTTTTAAATCATACATTACTTCACATATTCTCATCTTTTATAAATATATAAAAATGAAGATTTCAATTTTTTTAGAGTATAAAATCCATTTTATTGTCTTAAAATGTGTCATTTTAGTACAGAAATGCCTACTCTTTATCAATTCCTTTAAGAGTATATTAATCATTCGTCAAAAGAGAAAATTTTAGTTGTCTTAGAATGCAAAGTTCAACTTGACCTATACCAGTAAATAATAATAATAATACAGATAAAATTTAATTATAATTTCACTTATGATAAAGAAAACCTTGTTTAATTTTGCTACTTTTCTAATTTCAAAAATATAACGTGCATGGATTTTCGATTTGTATTTATTAATCTTATTGAAAATTGGTAAGGTAAATTTTAAAAATTACAATGTATAACTTAATAGGTAGCATAACGAATATAGTATTCTCTCTTCCATATTTCTTCATGAAATCTTTCGGCAGTATTATTATATTTTTATTCTACTGCATGGTAATTGGAAATTTAAAACATAAAAGTTTTATTTTTCTTGGTTGATTTTAAAATTTAAATTCTTGAATTTATGAAGACAATATCTTAAATTAAATCAGAAAGGAGATAGAAATCTGAGTTGACTATGGCATCTCCTTTCTCCAAGCGCATAGAGTTTAATGATGTATTGCACAAAAATAGAACTAAAATTTTCTTCAATTATAGAATAGCAATATAGTTTCTATTGTCTTGATTGGAAGAATCTTGGAAAAGTCAAGTTCCTCTTGAATTCGGTAGGTTGCATTTTTGAAAGAAGTGCCAAAATTGGGACAAATCAAAAGCACTTTAAATAATTATATAAACTATGCTTCTATAAGTATTCTTCTCCTCTGACGTTTTTAATACACTTGAATCTAAAAACCTAATCTCATAAATCGTAATACATTGTTGCAACTGTCAATATTGCTAATAGCAGATTTAACAAACAATTTGATTTTGAAATTTGATTTTATTCGGAATTAGCACCTTGCCAATAAATCCATAAAAATATGTCACCACCATATAGAATGTTTTCCCTTTTTCAAAATAGCTTCTTATTTCACCTTTAGGCTTTTCAATAACCTAACGAACTTCGTCTCCTCAAAGGGAAGGAATGACAAATTCGTTTCTCTAGCGTAATTCCAAACGTTATTTTAAGCATTTGTGAAACCTTTTTTGATACTTTTATTTATTTTACTCATAAAAATAATCTTACTATAAATATTTTGAATGTGATTTTTTAGTCTTCAGAACGATTTCACACATAAAACTGTTGGATTAAATATCTTGATAGTATAGCTGAAATGGCAGCTGAATGGTTAGAACTCTCGTCTTCATTTCAGATATTCATGGGTTCGATCCCCACATCAGGAGTAGGGGTTCGGAATCCATTTAAAACTAGGGGTCCCAATCATATTTGGCTTTACTACAAAATGCAACGATAGGACAAGTAGACTACTGGTATAGTACAATGGTTTTGTTTAAATTAATGCGTTGTAAATAAAAAAATGGTAATTAAATAAAGTTTCTCAAAAATAAATATGTATATAATCGATAAGTTTTTCTAGCATATTATTTAAAAATAATTTATTGAAATAAATAACTGAGTGTTAATACAACAGAAATGAGAAAGTTGTAGCATATTGAGAAAAAATATGAAATGACATATTAAGATAGTGGACGTTTGTGAAAGCAAATAATTTGAAAATAGAAATGAAAAGTGATGACTTGTTCCTTCACATATGGGTACAGATAGTAAAAAGATGAAAATACATTTGTGAAAAATATAAAATTAATTTTAAGTTTCCCTTAATCTTATATAAAATTATTCATATATAACTTTTATTAATTTTAGAAAAAAATTTCAATTTTATGTAATTTTATATAACTTTTTTTTAATTTGAAGCTGATTAAACTGCGTTTAATCTGCAAAAATAAATAAATAAAATAAAATAGTACAGGATAGTTATTTTTTCTTTACAGACATTAATGCAATCTTTGCAAGAAAACAAACTGACGGACGATCCAAATATTATTCTATAATATACATTTGTAAAAATCAATATAATAATCTTTATTATTGTGAATCAATCTACATTTTTTGTCTCGTTAAAAAAATTTAGTAACGAAAACATGTTATTCCTGTTTAACAAATGTATTTAAAAACAAACAATTATTTTTTTTTTCGCATTTTACAAAAAAAAAAAAAAAAAAAAAAAAGTTAGGAAGTCAATGTACACTTCTGTATACAAAAAGGTAGGGACTCTTTGTGGCCAACTGGTAGGATAGAGCTGCTTTTCGAAGCATAAGGTTCCAGCAACTGTTGAACAACGGGAGATTGATGTTACGCTTCTGCATGCCTATCTGTCAGAGGGGTTGCTAGGGTGTTTTCGGTTTTCTATCTTGCGACTTGTGAATGTGACCCAGTAACCGTGAAAAGTTCTCTCCCGAAAGTCAGTGGATATTAACAAGCTTTACAACGGCCCACCTGCTGTTAAGTTGCCAATTACGCAAAGGTAAAACAAAAAGTAAAAATATACTAAGAAAAACAAAGTGTAGCCGTTTACGATGTTTTCGTACATCCGTGCAATGCTCTTCATCCAAACATAGCATATTATCTTCCAAAAATGAAACCGCGCGGGGGTCAAAGGTTTTACAGCAAAACCTTACAAAAATACTTTATCAATATGCTTTGATAGTTAAATTTTATAGTTTGCGGAGTTGTGTACTATACTGTTTTTGTCATACGATGAAAATCTACAATAGTCTGCGATATTTTACTGATTGTAACAGCATGATATTTTGGAAGTTATGAAATAATAATTATGAATCTGTGAAAAAATATTATTATTTTCTTTTTTTTAACATTTTAAATATATATATATATATATATATATATATATATATATATATATATATATATATATATATATATTTATATTTATATATATATATAAACACACACACACAGATTTTTTCTTTTTAACATTTTAGAAAGAAAAAAATTCATTGTAATAGCAAGGTTTCAAATAGTTACGTCTCAAGTTCGATTCCAGAGACTATATGATATTTGTTGATGTTCGGTTGCTCTACATATATCATACATCATACGGTGTATGATATACTAGAACAAGAGAAGATATATGTTATTTTTTTACTTTTTTTGTACTCACGACTTTAGGTGTGGGTGCCTACGAAATCTCAAGTTTTCTTGTCATCGCGATACGTGAATATAGTTTAACATTTACAAAAATTTTTATCAAAATGCAAAACGCGTATGATGCTTAATTGCTTTACATTGGCACTTAATTCTTAAACTATCTGCTACGTAGGGACAAATTTTAATATAACGAAATCATTTTTTCTCAACATCTAAATATTTCATAGTTTTTCTAATTGGCAATATTTTTCTAGTCGGCAAAAATACATTTTTTTACAAAAAAAAAAAAAAAAAAAAAAAAAAGAAATCAATATCCCTAAACATAATATTAATATCGTTACAAAATTATTTTATCAGAGTAGCTACTAGAATTTAATAATGATTGAACGGCAACAACAGAAAACAAGAAGTTGAACTTCACAGTTGCTATGAAACTACATAGATTATATTTCCTAGTTTATTCTAAAAATTTGTGTTCTGCCCTTTTGTACATATTTTAAAACTTTATTCTTGTTTTAATAATAATAATTTATTTAATTATTATTATTAAAACAAAAACTAGCTTTAATAAAAATAATTCCATAGCAAGTCTGCGTTGCCTCTCATTCCAAGCCATAATATAAAATACTATATAAAATGGTGGATACACCCATATAGAAATATAAACAAAACTTTTCTAATGACAAATGACTGGTAAAAAGAAGACAAAATAAGATGAAATGAATGTCTTCAAAAATAAACTATTTTAATTATACTTGATCTGAAATTCATATTGTATTATCTATATATTAATATTATTTATTCTAAAATACTTTTTTAAAAAATATATATAAAAATGAAATAAGAGATCACATTAGTCAAGTTAATGCCTGTAAACAGGGCTTTTCCTACATATTTATGCTATTGTAGGAAAAATAACATCACAGAGACAATTATTATTATTATTTTTTATTTTATTTTATTATTTTTTTTCTCTCTTTGATAATTAATTTTCAAAGATATTTTTTTAAGAAAATAATATTGTGTATAAATAGGTAACATAACTTTTATCAATAGGTTTAATTATTTTTTTATTAATTTTGAAATTTGCTCTTATTTTTTTAACACATTACGATATTAACCAACTCTCTATTCATAAATGAGATAAATTTGAACGAAAAAATTATTAAGTTTCTCTGATTTATTTCACTTTGTTTCAAGATTTTGATGCACGATACATTTCAAACATATTTCGTTAACTCACAATATTTCATCATATTTAATTATTATTTTTTATTTATTTATTGTGTATAGTTTATACTTTGTTTTAAATAGGTAGAGCAACCATTAGAAATGGAAATAATAGGAAAACTGAATAAACTTCCTTAATTTTTCACGTCATTTCGCGACCGTAAATAGAGGAAATCTGGGTAATCTCTGTTGAGAGGACCATAAAATAGTATCTTCAATTAATAATTATTTAGATAGGATTTAATATGAAGGTAACTTTCAGGAATGGCATGTTTATTTAGAGATAAACATCTGATTGTTTACAAAATGGAATGGCACGGATAGACTAAATTTCTAGGATTATCTAGAAATTGACGGGAAAGGAAAAAATACACAAATATGTAACTGAATACTTTTTCAACAGCTAATTTATTCAATATTGAATAAAAATAAAATTATTCACTATTTTATATATTTGAATAAAAAAAATTATTCACTATTTTATATATTTGAATAAAAATAAAATTATTCACTATTTATAAATTTATTCACACTTTACTTTTTTAGAAAATTAATAATTTTTTCATTGAAATATTTCATTACTTAAAAATTGAATTTTTTTTAAAAATTTAAACACACGGATTACTTGCTAATTCGTGTGTTTCAACCGACAATCAAGAGCAATCAAAAGTTGTGGGAAGTAGCCGTCGCTTTTTTAGAATTTTTTAAAAATTTCAGCTATGAATACTTTTTCTATTGACTGCATAATCTTTTCCTGATATCCTTCAGCTACTTTTTTTGTCATCAATTTTTATTATTGGTGTAGCAATGATTAACAAAAAATCAAATCTTTGAATAATTCAGAACCATGCTTACATTTTAAATCTATGAAGTATTCGCAATTTTGAGAGAGGGTTCAATTTACACTATCTATGTTTGTTCAAAAATTGTAATGAAATGATAGTGAATATTTAAATGCCTTTTTGATTGTGAAGAGATTCTCATTTAATCAGTTTGTTCACTGTTTTATTTCTTTTTTTTTATCCCAATGTAAAACTAATTTTTTTTTCTCTTAACAATTAGGTCGGGAACTGCTACTTATTTATCGTTATCTGGTGGGCGCCTAAATATCAAGTACAGTTATCCACATCTCTCCACTATAAACTAGTAAATGGGGTGGGCGACATTCATTTATTATACAATACAGAAAGAAAGAATATCCATGCCCAATTCGGCATTCAAACCCGGAACTAACCACTCAGTCATTGTCCAATCAATAAATTGAAAATAAATAAAGGAACATT
This sequence comes from Latrodectus elegans, assembly GCA_030067965.1. Classification (NCBI taxonomy): domain Eukaryota; kingdom Metazoa; phylum Arthropoda; class Arachnida; order Araneae; family Theridiidae; genus Latrodectus; species Latrodectus elegans. The sequence goes on from CM057812.1 coordinate 11,784,727, forward strand.
CAACAAATAGCTCAATTTCTTAGATAACTGCATGGCCCACTGTTCTGAAATTCTCTCGGTTTCAAAAATAGAAGCGTGTTTTTATCCTTATTTTAAAATTATCATCGATACAGAAATAAAAAAAAAGCATACGACATCGGATATTCCTTTATTTCTGAACTCCCACATATTAACTTTTTAAAAGAAAAATAATGTAACTCAACATTTTTTTTTAATTTTGAAAAAGTATTGTTTTTTTCTAATTACAGCGGATGTGTTTACGCCTTTCTTAATATGCTGCCGATGGAAAAACATTGGAATAAGGATGAAAGAAACTCCGACTTCAACATTTAATAGCTTCGTAACTCCGCTGATTTGGCGGGGATGAGAGGAGGGTGCCACCTCAGGTATGACCTCGTCATCTGACTGCGGTTCTAAATGACGAAGTACTCGGTGATGGGAGAGCATTCTAAACCCTATAGGTACAGTCCGAGGCTCGACTGCACAGGTATGGGCTTCTATTGCAAGATCTTAACAGCTCCGTTATCGGGTGATCTCTGAGTGTACACAAGCCATTAAAGCATCTGTGTTTTGATGAATTTCACTTCCCCGAAAACCAAGAAAGACTGCAGTGGCTCTACTTAAGAGGACTGACTGGACATGACTGCTTACATGATCATCTCTACAGAATTAGAGTGCTGGATTCCACAAACTGTGTTTTGTGTGACTCTAACCAACCAAAGATTTTTGAACATCTAAAATATTATACCGTACTTTCTCGGCAAGAGGACATTGTCAAGAAAGTATTGGAGAGCTTTTGAGCTAATGGCTAATATTTGACATTTGAAAACTGGGTACATGTTTTTCACTGGAAATAACATCCCGAGAAAGTTACCTTCTTGGCCCGCAGTTAACTTTCATAATTTTTTATTCCTTTTTATCTTAAAATATACATGAAAAAATGGCACAAATCATTTGTTAACATCCTTTTTTGACTCTGTGTGGTGTCCTTCATCATGTCAGGACACAATCGCGAAATTTCAGTTTTACAAATCGAAATTATTTATAAAACTGAAATTTCGCGATTTCTAGAATTCATTTTTCAAACTTTACATTTTATTATACTGGAAATTATTTTAGATCATATTCTTCAGATGAATTTAAAAATTCGTTATTCTAAATATATTAATATTTTAAAATTAAATACCATGAAATACAAGCTCAATTTTTACAGATTGAATATTTTGCGTTTCATTAAGACAAACGAAAACATTTTTTTATGATTATTATGAAAGTAACTTCAAAAATTTACATTTCAAATATATCGTCACATATTTTCTGTATAAATTTCATAATCTATTTTACAGAACAAAATAATGATGATATAAGTTATTAGAAATCTTCCATCTTTAAATTTTACAGAAATGTATAAAAACAAAATTAATTAAAAATATTTAAAATAATCGGATAGTATATGCCTTGAAGTTTATCATTCACTCTATCCGATGACAATCTTATCTAATACAAATGCTCAAGTTTAAACTTTTTGATATCTAACTCGTGTTTCCCATTCTTGGCAGTGTTGTGGCTAAAGAAAATAATAGCAGAATAATTTACAGGATTCAATTAATTTACATTTATAGAGCAGAATAATTTACAGAATTCAACATGAAAATCAAAAAGAAAGATAAGGCTGAGAAAAGATCAAAATTTTCATTACGTAATGGTCACATTGATGTATTCATTAAAAAGCTTTCAAATTTAAAGAAAAACAAGGATAAATATAAGAATCTTTAATACATAATGAAATCCAAATAAAAAAATTCTCAACGTTAGAAATCTCAACAGAAGGCTTTGAAATTCGCAACTGGAAATGATGGTTACAGTTGATTCTATGAATGCATAATATTCATCAAATCAATGGTCACCAAAATAATAATGACTGACTTCCGGTTAAATAGGGTGATAATTTCATAAATTTCGGTAGCCATGTATACACCATAGAATACATTTCCAATAGAGCCATAAATAATTTTTATATATTCATTCGATGTGTTGAGCTCAACATATTTTGATAGCTTTTCATAGTTTGTTATTTTTTCAGAACTCCCGTCAAGCAGGATATTTTACCTTTTCAACACAACAAGGGGCGGAAGTGGTGGCTCCTAATATAGTGGGGGTACCAATGGGTGTGCCGTCGTAGCCCCGAAAATAGGTGTTCTTAATTAAGAAGCAGGAATCAAGCAGAAGACCCTCAAGACTTGGTCTGCTATCACCAGAGATATCATTTTAGATGGAGGACATTGCAAGCACGACATATTTAACGTGTCCCAACCGCCATTAGCGAACACGTCGGATTATCGACTGATTCGGGATTCAAAAACACTATCTTCCGACGGTAAATACGAACGAACCAACCAGGCCGCGAGTGCCACAATTAGGGTTATTAGTTTATTTTTCTTAGGGACCATGGATATTGCAGTCTTTGAGTCAATTTCCAATAGTTCTAAAACAAGTACAATCGTAATTACAATTAATATGTATACTTTTTTTTCTAGAACGACAATTTATATGCTGAAAATTAATCTAATGCTTCTAGGGAATAGAAGTGAACGAAATTACATTGACTGTTCACATTCTTAAAGTTGTGTTTCGAACGCAATATTTTTGAATGATGTAGAAAATGACGAAGACCTTGTTCCACATCTAAAGTACAGTAAAATAAAAACTATATATGCATTTATTTTCCAAAACTACGCAGAAAATCTTGTTTGAATGTTTAGAAATCTCTGGCAGCGAAAACATATTCCAAACAATTAAAATATTTCTTACAAAAAATTCACTGTGGACGATACGAAAAAAGTAAATTCTTAATCCGCGACATACATAAACATTATTGGTTTTTGTACTGATCACATTAGCTAAAATATTTTTGCATACCTGTAACGCATCCTCTTTCTGGACTCCTGTCTGTATCATCATTGGGCGGGGGTGGACTGCTGGCAGTCGTGCTGTCGACATCGCTGCCGTTCAAGTGGCTAACGGCCACTTGTGCATGCTCGCTTTCGTGAATCACGTGACCCATGCTGTGGAAGTCGCTGCTGATGGATCTCGGCCATGAGCTGCCTGTTCGCATGGGATATGGACCTGAGAAACAGCTCAGAAGTTAACAGTGCAGAGGTTCACTTTAGACAGTGCAAAATTTAACCATGAAATCAAACATCAAATTTACTAATAGTATTCACATTAAGTTAGTAACGAAATTGTGGAATTTGTTTAACTCTTGGTGATCCACACACATTAATAACCAAACCATATCTTAACATTTTCAAGTAATTTGATACTCGATGACAATTTTAAATAATATTTTAATTTTTGTGTAAGCAAGATAATAAATAGTCTTAAGATTCAAAAGAGATTGTTTACAAATATTGTAATTATTAATTTAAAATTCTATCAATCAATTAATGAAATTTTCAAAAGTTAAAATCGTCCTTGCCGATTTAAATTAACTATAAATTGGTTGTTTTGTCACGTCTTTTTCATTTTGCTTTTTCTGCAATTCTAATGTTTATGTGTTAATGGCATAAAGTAATGGAACACAGCTTCTCAAACTGATGCTTTGCTCCTTATATAAGAAATCGTTTTATTAACAAAATAAACATCGAAAATATTCTCAGATATTCGATGGTGAACTTCGCCTTGTTTGCTGCCGCTTGAAGAATGTGATTTGAAAGCAGGCATCAAATTTGTCGACAAGTCGGATTTACAACGCCGTTTTACTGTGATGTGCCGTGGATGAAATGTTATCTGACGTCATGGATATTTTACACCAACGAGAACCTTAATAAAGTGACGTACTTAGGATCTAAACTGTAGAGAAAAGAATAAGCAATTACGGCTAATAATATTCTAGTGTGGTTAACAAAATGGATAAAGAATTCTTGAAAAGCAGTAAAAAAATATAATCGATAATAATATTATCAGAATTTAAAAATACATTTTAATCCTCAGACAAGAAAAATTAAACAGCAAGAAGTTTTGTAAATTGCAATTGGATTTTAAAATAATTTAAAATTTGCTTAACTTTTGGATTTCGGTAGGGAAGAATCAGGTTATGAAAGCTTCACACATATATGACGCGTAATTTTCTTTTGTTAAATAATGTAGTTGTTTGTCAGTTTAATGTTGTTTTTATCTTCTAATTTAGTACCACGTTGATGAGATATTAATAAAAGTATCTTTTTTATCCTGCTTCAGGATCTCTAACATTTAAAGACGAGCAGCCAAATACAGTGATGATGAAGCAGCATAAAAAAAATTAAAATTAGCGTCCGTAGTGTTGTCTTCAAGAAGCTTTAAAACAATGAGGCAATGCTTGAGGTTGACACCATCCATATCCCTCTAGTGGCACATAGAGCAACAAGTTGAGTTCTCGATTCCAACAAAAGATGTTAATGCATCTGCAAACAGTCATGTGCAGTAAGCAAACGAAAGCAAGCAACTTTAACAGATCGAGGCAGGAAATTCTATTTATTTTGTCGAGCAGGACACGCCACTTTTTACCCACAGATGCATTACTACACACAAGGAGTCTTTACTAGTATTTTTTTTACTATAATGATTATTTTGATGTTCAGCAGAAGCGGAGAACTTCTAAATCTCTTTTCTCTTACGGACATGAGAGAGATTCCACTTTAACCAGCCAGTCGGCCTCTTCGTTTCCAAAAAAGTCACACTAGGAGTCTACTTGGAGAGCAATGCTTTCAATAGACTTTTTAAACTCAATTGACTTCAATATTCAGGAAAGAACTATTCACTAAACCTTGAATCGATAAGGTAGAGAATCGATAAGGAATACAATATTGTGTTCAGATCGGAATACAATATTGTGTTCAGATCAACTTACCAATTTATCGATTGCAATTAATATTATAGCTATTTCACTGTCAAAATCATCACAATACTTTTCAATAGGATAAATAATCATGAAAATACTTGAACAGGCTCCAACACCAGCGTTTTTAAAATCACCATCTGTGGAGCCCTCGGTGTACACGTTGAGTCAAGAGGACATCTGCAATGTATAGCAGCAAGCAGCTCTTTTTAAACCTCCCTGTACAGAAAATTGTTTACCAACATTCCAAACAAGATCCAGGAGGCTCTTCAACGTCCAATTGCACATAAACATTCTTTAAATTATGGAGTGAGTATTATTCCTTTTAGTATGTAAATATAAGCATATACATGAACATAAGTAAATTTTTCATTCTTAATTTATTTTAGGCATTTTTCTCTTAACTTATATGCAACGTATAATATGATAGAAATTCATTTGTGTGACTGTGAGGTTCACATGCTGATAGGAAAGATAATCGGAATTTAGTTTAGAGGAAGTTATAGCGATTTAATTATATCTGCTGTAGATTTTCTTAAAAACATTAGTAAGAAAATCAAACCTACTGTAATACATTGCGAAATTATTAATTGTTCACTGCAATAAGTTATTAAAAATACCATTTTGAGTAAAATATATTTAAATTTCTGTTTAAGGGAAGAAAATAATTAACTTAAATTTGCTTGGTTTAGAGATGATTTTATAGTTTTATGTTACACTCTAATTTTTACTAGGTTATTAAAAAAAATCAGACATGATTTAAAAATTTAAATTTGATTGGGTACTGTTTATCTCAACTAAACTGAAACAACCATTTCACGGCACTAACAAGTTAAATATCATTTGGTTAAAATAAAAAAAATGTTATAAAAGCATTGTCGTAAAATAAAAATAATAAATATCGTAGACAGTTTTTTTTTACTATGCAAAAGATAACTTAAAAATCGAAAAATTAGTCTGCATATACTTGCCATAAGTAATACAAACTTCTAAATAACAAAAAAGAGAGAGTGCTTAAAAAAGACAAACACGGAGTGGAGTGCTTACTTCTCTCGTGCGCAGCGTGCTGCAAGAGGGAGGCCGAGATATTATTAGAAATCACAGAATTGCCATTGCTGCTTCCCTTGTCGCGGCTCTGCAGAAGAATTTGGAGGGCGTTGTACAGGACGTCCCCAGAGCGTGGCGTCCGCTCGGCAAAGTCGCTCTTCTTCAGCAGGCACAAGCCACGGCCTGAAAGGAGAATCAAAATAGGCGTCGTGAAATTGGAGAATACTTCATTCATAAAATTGGAAATTATTAGATTATATTGCTTATGTGTAGAGATATTAACCATATATACATACATCTGAGATTTGCATTTAAATAACTTTTTTTCTTTTGAAAATAACAATGTAAATTTTTGTTTCTAAAAAAAAAAAAAAAAACTATAGTACGAGTACTTGATCGTTTTGTGCCGGCTTCCAATTTAGACATTAAGATAATCTTATTCCCTGATATTTTCAATACCATCATTTGCAGCATCAAATCCGGTATATCTGATTCATAATGCATTAAGTCCGCTGCACTGGTTGGTTAGGGCATCGTACTCATTATCGGAAGGTGGTGAATTCGAATCGCGCCGTAACCGAAGATCCTTCGTGTTCGCTAAAGGCGGCTGGGACACGTTAAAATTGGGCATGGTAACAATGTCCTCGAAGTGAAATGATACCTCTGGGTGTGGCTGATCAAGTATTGGGAGTCTTCTACTTAGTCCCTACTTCAAAAGCCACAGGGCATCAAATAGAGGTGTTTACTTTTATGTAAATATATCTTCAATGAAATAGATAAAAACATGTATTTTTATAATTCATATTTCAAATTTTAGTCATAAATTTAAAACTTCCATGCGCTAAAATATAAAAAATGTAAAACGCGAGTGAAAATACAATTAAAAATATTTATAACGCATTTGTAGTCATTTGACGGGAACATTTGGCGGCATTTTTTTGTGAGTATCAAATTTTTACTACACCAAAATTTTGGTTGTATATTAGCAGAGATTAATACATCGTATTTCGAAGCATTCTCATCTACTTTCGGGTACATAATGAAATGATTATTTAATTAACTAAATGGACAACACTCACCGTTCATGAAAAACTTATCAATGTCCACGGGCGGGAGAGAGAAACTCTCCACGCACCATTCTAGCCATGTGAAGACATGCTGCCTTGACCAGTGACGAGGATCTTGAGCTATGGAATAAACGGGCTGTCATTACGTGGATAATTTTTAATTATATTATCTAGTTACATAATATCTATCTAGTTACATAACTTCAGTTTAAAAATTTAATTAAAGCAATATACATTTCATTAACAAATATTCTTATTTACGGGCTGTAATTACATGGATAATTTTTAATAATATTATCTATCTAGTTACATAACTTCAGTTTAAAAGTTTAATTAAAGCAATATGCATTTCATTTACAAATATTCTTATTTATGGGCTGTTACTATGGATATTTTAAATAACACTATACTTACATAACTTCAGTTTAAAAATTTAAAGTAATATCTTCCATTAACAATTTTTTTAAATTTTACTTGAGATCAGAAGTACCAGAAGTTATACAGTCGGATAAAAATAATGACAGAATATAGCATTGATAAATAAAGAGGTTAGTTAAAACATATTTGTCGTTCAAAAAGTGAAGCGAAATAAACTACTCATGCAGTAATATTAAAAATTACAAAAATATTTAAATTATTAGTAGATTTAGATTAAATTATTAGTAGACGCTCGTTTTACGGATCTCTAATTTACGAATACTTACGATTTTAAGACATAAGTAATTGGTTTCTTATATATTTCCATAAACGTACAACAATCATTTTCGTTTCCATTTACGAAAAATAGGCTTTTTATTAGGTTAGAGAATAAGTTTATAGCGTTTTTACCAAAGACTTTTATTTAAACAAACAATAATTACATTAATAAGTTAATCAATTATATATTTGCCGTAGCTGTTTACAACCTCTTCCTACCTCTCGACCCATTTGTTGGGGCTATTCCGCCAAAACTGACCTGGTCAAAGAAGTTGTTGATCCAGTTTTTAAGGACCCCTTGATGCATTGGGAAATTCTAAAAAAAAAATGCCACAATTAACAAGGAGCTCTACACTGCTCAGCTACACCACGTCAATGAACTATTCGACTGAAAAGATTTGATCAAACCATATTCCTTCACGACAATGCCAGGCCCCATGTTGCACAAGTCCCCAAAGCCGCACTCCAAGAGCTCGAATGGGAGGTCCTCTCAGCATCCCCCGTATTCTCTAGACCTTGCACCGACCGATTACCATCTTTTTCGCTCCTTGTCAAACCCTCTGAAGGGCGTTACCTTCGATAACAAAGAGATCCTTAAAAACTGGCTCAACAACTTCTTTGACACCAGACAAGGCGAGTTTTGGCGGAACGGCATCAACAAATGGGTTGAGAGTTGGGAAGCAGTTGTAAACAGCAACGGCGGATACATAATTGATTAACTTATTGATACAATTATTGTTTGTTTAAATAAAAGTCTTTGGTAAAAACGCTACGAACTTATTCCCTAACCTATTAATTTAAATATAAAAAATCTCTTCCTGGCGAACTCATTTTCATACAAGTTTCGTTTGCGTTAAATCATTTGACATCTTTCTTTCAATTTCTTTTTTTATTATTTATTTTATGGAGGAGAAATTTTTTTTATGGATGACATTTTTTTATAGATGATATCGACGTTGGAGAATCAAAAATTCATCGGATTGTGGATTAACTGTACAGCAGATGTTGAAATACCGTAATTTTTAAAACAATTGGTGCGGGGAGTTTTTTTCTCCTAATCTAACTCCAGTCTTATAGTCCATCATCAGAGTATTATAATCTGTATTTTAAGTGTAAATACTGTAAGGTACTTTTGTAAGAGATGACCGTGGCTTGGAATCGTCTTATAAAATAGATTTTCTAGGCGGAATGCATTTGTCAAGATAAGCTTCGAATGATGTTGCAGGGAAAAACTTTTGGGATCATTCTAACTCTTAGGCTTTATTAAAAAAGCACCGTAATTGCAGAAAGCCAAGAACATTTACCAAACGATTTGAGTGAAATCGAGTGATATTCATCCATAAAATTTGACAAATAAAACTCCACTTTATCCGAAATTTTCAGTCACGGCCTTAGAATGCAAATTCAGATGTGATTTATAAGTAAGAGGGGATTAAAGAATTGAGAAAATAATGAATGAGAATTGAAAAAAATATCAAACAAAAAAAGATGTTGTTCCGAGATTTTCTGCAAAACAAGCAGATAAATAACTAGCAAGATAAAGATTTTTTATTTATTTATTTATTTTTATTTATTATTTCATTTAATTAATTTATTTTTTAGAGGGAAAAAAAACTAAGAAATACTTCTATATTAAAAAAAAATTTCAAAACCATGGTTTTGAAACAAAAAAAATTACTTTTCCTGAATTCTCATCAATAAAATGTAAAAGTACGAATTGTTTTAAGTAGGAATTTTATTTTGTATCTGTATAAATAGAAAATAATGGATACGAATAATTTTTTTTTCTAGTAGTGTGTGTGTGCATTACTTTATAAAAGAAAGGAAGTTTGATAAAAAGATAAATCTATATTTTTCCATTTTATCAACTTCTGATTTTAAGAATTATCTCACCTTTCCGTTAAAACAGAATTCCACTCTAATCGCTCTATATCATTTGAACGCAAGAATGCATAAAGTTAAGGTGGCCAGAAATTAAATTTATGAAAAGTAATTATATACACCAAATTCTGACTTATATGTGTCTACAGAAGAACCAGTAATCGGAAAGCAAAAGACGCATAACAAATATTAAAGAGTTTCTCAAAATTAAGTCCAATTTTAAAAAATAGATGAGCGAAATCATAAAATATCAGTGATGATTCAAAAATTACTGACTGAAGACTAACAAATTAACTGAAAATTTTATTTCTTCAGTTAATTTGTCAGTAACAAAGAAAATTGTCAAAATTAGGTAATTGTTAAAAATATTTTTTAAATAATAATAAGTAAATTAAGTTTGTTTTGTTTTCATCTATATGATTTAAAATATAACCACACACACACATTTCATATTCATTCAACTATTTAAGTCTTTAATTACAGTAACAAGAGTGTTGGATAGCTGGTTTACTAAATTTTTAATTTCTTCGAGAAGGGAAATATCATTTGCAAATGAGTGTTCTTATTATCATCACGTAAATTTTGTGATGGAGTACGCGTGCATTTCCTGAATATATAATTTAATCCTTCCTTGTACTTTTATCGACATCTGCCAAATCAACAAAGCGAAATCTGGGACACTTCTAACAGTCTTTTAAATGACATCATCCTTTTATTTCTCTTTCATGGGGAAATAAAATTTTCGGAGATACATGTTTATTCATCGTTTTGTTATTGTGATTATATAAATTAGTTCATTATATTTCTTAGAGCTCAAATTTTGCTTCAATTTTTAAGTTGCTTATTCAAGAGTTCATTCAACAACAAATGATTATATATCAATATATTATAGAAATCATCATTACTTAGCCTACAACCTAAAAGTAAAACCTGTTGAAAAATTTTTTAAAAATTCAAAAATTTTTTAGTTTTGAAATCTATAAATAATGTTAGTAAATAACAAATTTCCTTAATGGTAAATTATTAACATTGCATCTACGCTAAAAAAATAAGCTATACCATTCACTTTTCACAACATTTGCGAATATTTGACACCGCTTGATACAGAGAGTAACGGGCGAAGTCCTTTATAAGTAAGTTAGCATCTACCGTGTTAACTGCTTTCTGGAAAGTAACTTTTCATAGATAATCGGCCATATTCACGTATCACAAGGGAGGAATCCCGAAAAATTTCAAAGCATTTCTTCCGACAGACGTATATACAAAAAGCAGAAGCGCAACAACCATCTTCCGTTGTTCAACAATAACTTGGATCAAACCAGAGACAATATTTGAGAATAAAAGCTTTAAAACTGGAAAAAATCTTAAGGTATATCGGAAAATAAGATCAGGTCACTACTTCCTGATGACAACGAAATGATCAGATTAACGTTCTCATTATCAGATGGTAAGAGGTTTTACATGCGTCAGACCCAGCCAAAGATACGGCGTGTTCACTAAGAGTTGTTAGGATACTTAATTAAGTCAAAATTGCAATGCCTGCCAAGTGATATAATACATTCTCGAAGGTCAACAAATTATAAAGGTTCTAACTTTTGAATTAAGGGAAATCATTGCCGGGTCAACGATACCATGTTGTTGTTACAAGTGGCACAAGCTAGCCAGCAGACGTTATGCGAAATTAAGTCAGAAGAGTGCTTCTTTTGTTTAATCAGAGCACCACGAAGGTCAAAGTGGGACTTTGCCCTAAAATTCCTTCGATAGATGGCACTACCAGAGAATCCGCTCCCTGAATTTTGATTCGGAGGGGGAGGAAATTTTCTGCAGACCATTGCATCCATGGTAACTGCTCAACGATCAACCATTGGACTTTCGATTGCACACATTTAACGAGCACATATGCCACATGTACTCGGTAGGTATTTGGCAGCATAGGGAATTGAACCCAACCCTTACGAGCGGATAGCTAATGTCCTAACCACTAGGCTACCAAGGTCCTCAAAGATGCCATACTCACAGAGATCTGTCTATACAAGTGGCAATCAAATATTCCGCATATGATGCCAAAAGGTTGAATAAGGATTTTTTTTTTTTTTTTTTTTTTTTTTTTTTTTTTTTTTAAACAAAATAGAATTATGGTAGGGTAAGCTACAGCGATTCTTCTCATTATTTCCATTCACGGTTCTTGTGTGAATTAATTTAATAATTTTTCTAACATTATTCCAGAAAGAAAATTGACGATAATAAATTTCAAAATGCAGAATCTCTCATGAAAATATTTTTCCAAACCATTTTTTAATGATTTCTCTATTATTCGAATTCAGTAGACAGAGCAGAACTATAATTGCAATTTTATTAAAACCGGTGGCTTTACATATATGTACATTTTGTTAGAGAAAATTAATGAAATGTAAAAAATTTGGCAAAACTCATGCCAAATTTAATTTTTTGCTCTTTTCCTTTCTGTCTGGCTTTTTACCTTAAATAATTAGCCACATATGCATTTAAATCCTATTGAATCAAGACACAGGGTTCATTTAAATTTATGTAATAAATCAACGATGAGAGATGAATGATTTTATACGCAGCATGGGCCCGATGAGAGATGAATGATTTTATACGCAGCATGGGCCCGATGAGAAATGAATGATTTAATACGCAGCATGGGCCCGATAAGAGATGAATGATTTTATACGCAGCATGGGCCCGATGAGAGATGAATGATTTTATACGCAGCATGGGCCCGATGAGAGATGAATGATTTTATACGCAGCATGGGCCCGATGAGAGATGAATGATTTTATACGCAGCATGGGCCCGATGAGAGATGAATGATTTTATACGCAGCATGGGCCCGATGAGAGATGAATGATTTTATACGCAACATGGGCCCAATAAGAGATCTATACATGTTTTTTAGATTAACTCCAGACGGTCGACAACGAATAGCACTTTTATTTAAATCCTTTTTACTGATTTACTTGAAAACTTTATTAAAACATATATAACTGTATAAAAAACTTGGAGAGTTGTTGACCGATTAAAAGGGTACCAAATACTACCAGAAGTAGAAGAAGCCGTTGGAATTTCGCAGAGTGTTATTTCCAGGATCTGGAACTGTATTTGGGAAGCTGGAAATGCCTGTCAAAGATCAGGGAAATGTCGTAGGCATGCAATAACACCCCATTAACACTAAAGGCTGGAAAAGATCGATATAATAATTCCACTCTTCTTCAACATCTTTACTCAGTTTCTGGCAACACAGTTTTTATACTAACTACCCGAAACCGCCTTCACGGTGAAGGACTGTATGCTCATCGACCAATGGCGTGTGTCACATTAATAGCAAGATACCGTCGAACCTGCAGGGACTGAGTATGTAAACTGAAGGATAAATAACTGATGAGTTCCTTTCCTGATAGTAGGCGTATTTTTACTTGGAATAAAAGTGGCACTAGATGGCGTTCGTGCCTTAAAGTGTCAGATTTGGTAGTGAAGGAGTGAATGTCTAAGCTGGCATCTCAATCGATAGGGACACCGATCTCAATGTCATTTGAAATGGACCTTTGACCAGTCACGGATATAAGGATGAGATCCTCGGACCTGTCGTAGTTCTTTTCGCTTCGCTGCAGCAACTTGAGATATGATAATGGACGACAACTGCAGTCCTTATCGTGCTAAATTGGAAGCAATCGTATGAATGGATTAGGCAACGTGTTATCAGTCAATAATAAAGCATGTTTGGGAAACACTGGACAGATATGTTTCTAGACGCCTACCAGTCCCACAAATTCTCCAAGAACTAATAAGAGCTCTTCTAAAAGAGTGGGACAGCATATCCTAGACCTTCATTAATAGCTTCATTGACGCGATCCCTCAAAATGTTCAACGTTGCTGATCGTCCGAGGAAACCATAACCCCTAATAAAAACGATTTTATTTCAAGGAAACACCTTTTTTTTTATTGTCGTTATCATACACACACATTGCGTGTGTGTATATATTTTCCTTCCTTTTTTACCCAAATGCTCAATAAAAGTATTTTTCCAGCCAAATAAACGTCATTTTTAGCACATATAGTCTAGTAAGTCTGCCGATAATGTATCAATCAATCAAACCATTCTCCAGTTGCAAGATCAATCCACAACTTGAATATATCGACTCAGACATTCAACTTAACAAAACCTTAAGAATAGATCACAATATATTTTGAAATTAAACATGTGTGATTTTAAATGTATAAAATTAAATCTCTACATTTCTAAAACACTAATGGAAATTTTCCCAAAATGAAAAAATATTTTAGCAACAATAAACATGCATACATCTTTGTTTAAAATTTATTTTTTAAACATATAAAAAATGTTGTTAACATTTTTCTTGGAATTAGCACATGCTATAATCCACAGACAATACAGTAAATACAAATTAATAAAATTATAAAAGTATTCCTTTTTTACATCATTTATTATAATTTTAATTTTATCCCCAGATTATAAATTACATCTTCTGTTATATAACAATAAATTTAAAACTTTACAAAAACTGTTCCCACTCTTATTTATTAAATTTATTAATTACATATCATTAATGAGCTAATTGCACTGATTTACTCTCATGAAGGAAGAGTAACTTATAAATTTCCGTCAAAAAGAATCTCTATACATTTAAGGAAAAATAACTTCATTTATCTTAAAAAATAATAACTAGTTTTGTTACCAAAGGCGCGTTTAATAATTTAATTCCAAAATATAACTATTAAAACAAACAAAAGTTTTTCAGCGACCCTGGTAAATAGACCAGAAACAAAAGAATCAACGCTAAGAATTTATCTGTCTGTATGAATAATAGTATTCTTAATCATACAATGATTATAATTTTGATTTCCGTATTAACTTTCATTCAACCACAATAACGAAACTGATTTGGGCGCTACCAAAATAGAGAAGATAGATCTTCCTTGAAATGACTACATTTCAACAAACCCCTTGAATTAACAAACTTCACTAGATTGTTGTGTACTTTAACCCAAGATAGTTTTCACTTTGTGACTAATATCTGTTTTAAAGAAATATTGTAATAAATATAGCGTTCTAACATCCTTCGATCCAGGAACAAAAGCAGAAATGACTGAATCCATCGCTCTATTTCCATTCCACCAAGATCCGTCCTTTTTTCTCAGAAAACACACTTCTAGCTTCCTTGACTCCTTCGCAATTATTGAGTCGTTGTCACCAATGTTTCAAGTGGCTTCGTTTCGAGCAATATATATATATATATATATATATATGTATGTATGTATGTATGTATATATATATATATATATATATATATATATATCAATATATATATATATATATATATATATCTATATATATTATATATATATATATATATATATATATATATATATATATATATATATATATATATATATCAGGTTTTTGCGTCATAGACACTAATAGACATATAAATATTTGAATAAACGTAAAAAGAGTTTTATTTACGATAACAATACATTTTTCAAAAATGAACTTCACCATGTAAAATTATCATTAATAAGGAAGTATAAAAATAACAAGATTGTCGTCTATTGAGGGCTTTACTTTTACCAGCAAACTTTTCTCTCTTACACACTGGGGTTGTCTTCACAAGCTTGACAAGATAACTATGAATTTCTAAATTTTTTTTCATACAATGGCGGGCACTTGGGTGAGGAACCCTATGCCACAACAAGGCCAGAAACTGCTACTCATTTCTCATTACCCAGTGGGTCAAATAAAGGAGATGAGTAACGGACCCACTGCTCAAGAGTCAGGAACGCCATCGGTCGGCTGAATTTCTAATATATTTTGATATTTTTCGGAAAATAGTGTTGATTTTTTAATGATGGATCCGTTTCACCCTCCCGCTTCGTGTCACATTAGGAACTTTTATAAACGGCATACCGTAATCACACAAAAAGAATTTCTTGAACGCATGTAGTGAAAGAGACAAAATCGGTAAACTCTCACATATATTCAGTATAAACATATTCAAAAACGAAATGAAACTTATCATTGGGCTTAAATAATCCCAAAGGACAATTTTTAATGAACTCATAAAAATTTACTAAAACAAATTTACATCACCTACTCTGCAAGACGTTGTTATTAGCTTGCAGAGCAATGTTGAATAAAATTTAAACCGATTCATATATTTAACATGGAAAAAAAGAGACAATAATATAAAGTCATGAAAATACAGTGAATATGTGGATATTTAGAAAAACGGATTCATTTTAGAGTAACAAGAACCCGGAATTTGAATTATTAAAATAATAATTTAGCGATATTTAAGTGGAAGATTCTATATGGAATAAGAATACAATGCTGAGGAACACTACATAAACTATTATTTTAACATATTTATTTTTTAATTGAAGGGAATAAATACTTATGGGAAAAAGATATGAAAACGCGAGAAATTAATGTCTCTAATTTTGGATCTTACATCACTTTATTTCAATGAATTCATAAAACATAACGGTATCGATTTCAATACGAAAGAACCACGATTATTTGTTGCGATTCACAAAATAAGGAAATATTCAAGAAATAATTTTTTAAAGGAACGAAAGAAATACTTTAAAATAACAAATATTTTTTAACATAGAGATTTAAAAAAAGTTCACATTATTTATTTAATTATTAAAAGCTATTCAATACATGAGAAAGATCAAATTGGGGATGATGTCTAAATTTAGGAATAAAAAATAATAATAAGCAACTTAAATGGATCTTGACATAAAACTTTGGCACACTTCATAAAAGCTTTACTTTTTCTCACTAATTTCTGAGTCTAAACATGGCCAACAATTTGCTCAAGTACAACAAATAAAAAATATATTTTCAAAACAATTGAAAGTGAATACTGACTATTGTTTTGACTTGTTGTGATTTAAAACTTTTGATTAGAGATAATATCATTTTAAGAAATGTTTAGTTCAATTTATAAAATTTATTTAAAATATAACACACATTTATATATGTATATATATATTTCAAATTAATGTATCAGAAGTGTTGGTGCTGCCACCTATCGGTTTCGAAAACAGTTACATACTACAGATTATGGAATTAAAATAATTCTCATGTTTAAGGCAATTAGCATAATTATTCATATCATACCTCTATATCAAATCAAATAAGCTGAAATTCTAATACGATTCTAATATTTTGATAGATGAAATTTAATTGAGAATGTTAACATTCCTCCACTTCTTTGTATTTAAAAAAAGATGTCATAATATTTTAAAAAAGATGTCTTTGTCATATTTAAAAAAGATAAAAATAAAATGATAATAATAATGAAATATAACGATTAAATTAAAACAAGTTTTCGAATTACACAAAACTAAAAATCTTACGATACAAAACAAAAACAAACTTTATATATTTTGAATAGATATTACAGATATTTTGGTAATAATAATGATTTAACTATTTCTTATTCCAAGGTAAATTGATGTCAGCATCGATGATTATTATTAAATATTATGAAATAATTAATTTAGTAATTAGCACATGATAAATGAAAATGTTTAAAATTTTAATTAATTGTCAATCAAAAATTGAGTTCAGATGTACATTTTATATACACATCGATATTCCATCATAAATTGAGCATATAGAAGTAATTCAACTAAAGTATGAATTCCACAAAAAATATTTAATTACTTGAGATATTGATATAGCAGACCCTAAATGCAAAGTATGAAAGGAAAGACTTTATTTTAACTATTTGTATATTAAAGTGCGATAACAAATTTATTAGTTTCTATAGTTTACAATGTTACTTAACTTTATAGTGTAATTTTTTGGTGCGCAAGAGCTTACTGATATCAATACACTAATAAAATTTACTATACATACAGAAAGGAATAATTTATCGAGATAGTTAATTGTGGTGTCTCATTCAGTCAATTTCTCTGTTTCTCCACAGTTGCCAAATTGACATTAAATAAATGTCAAATAAATTTGCTTAAACTCGAATCTCATTCAGCATATCTCAAAGCTTTAAAGTACTTCATCATAGTATATTGGTTATGCGCTGTTTTTGCCTTAAAATTTAAAAATTTATTAGAAAATGCCTTTTAATGAGCTGTAATCATTCGCTGAATTCTTCAAGAAGAATCCTTAGAAAAATCCGGAGGAAGAACACTAATCAATTTCTTTAGCTTAATATTTCTTAATTTCATATATATATATATATATATATATATATCAAACTGATTTTGTGATCTCGAAAAAGTTAAAATTGAAATAATATCTGACTCAAAAAAAATTAAGAGTAATATAACCGATATTTTTCATTCTAATTAAAAGTAGATTAATTAAAAAATTGAAAGAAAACGTTGTTTTGTTATATTTTTAGGTAAAGCTTACCTTTGTATTTTACAGATTTGAATAAATATACCGAAAACTAGAGCAATATTTCTTTTGCATCCAAACCTTGGCTAAATTACATATTTTTTGTGACCCATAAATTGGAAATTACAAAAATTTCTAAACATTTATAACTCTATTCATATAAGAAAAATATCTATCCTCTTCTATATAAACCTTCTATTGCGTGAATAAATTATACAACAAAAATACTGTACATAAGTTTTTTTTTTTTTTTTTTTTTTTTTGAAAATTTTAGCTACTTTTACTATTACGCTAAATTTTACTATTACGCTAAAAGAAAATTACCATAACTATATATTTTGTAGTTATCGATTTGTTTCCTTTTATACATTGAGAATATTTTATTACTCGCTAAGAGCATAGCCCATCGGTTTTCGAGTGTAATAGTATAAGCATCTTTAATGTTTTAACTATTAAATTTCGTTATGTTCCATAATGTATTAGTCAAGAAAATTGTAGACGACCGGAAATTTTAATAACAATTCAGAATGATATCAATGACGATGAGCATCAAAAATTTTAATGAAAGATTGAAATTATCAAGGAAAAATAATTTCCTAAAATTTCACAAGCATAAGGAAAAAGAGAGAGAAAAAAAAACTACTATGAAAGTCAAAATCTAAAGAAAAATATAAGATATGAATATAACAAAGATTATGAGGCTCTTATTAAGGATTTCCATAAACACGAAATATGGCAATTTAAATTTCGTCCATGATGATCATTTAAGCCCATTAACTGAATTGAAAATTAAGATACCACAATTTATTCAAGAAAATTCTCATATAAACCACGAAATTTTAATAATTAATCAGTGCACCTTCTTAGGAGAAAAATCAATTATAATTTAGTTTTACCAATTTATGAAAAGGCTAAAATTCACAGTTGCATAGTTTTTTTAATTTTTTTTTTTTTTTTTTACTTAATTATTGGTTTTTGACAAATAAAAGAGGAGAGATACATTGCTGGCTATTAAAAAAGCAACACAAGAAAGCAATGACCTTAAAGACCTCAAAATCACATGGAAGTAAAAAGAAATTGGAATAAACAAATAATTAGCATTTCACTAAATTCGGATTCAGCAGGGGCGACAGACGACATTTGAAGCATTCCATAATAGTAAAGAACATACGGAAGTTTCATACGGAAATTTACTTTGTAGTAATCACGATATTTCTTGGAATGTCTTCATAGACCTCGGATAAAAAGACGAAATGCTCGTCAACAAATGTCGGAATTCGATATAACTTAAATACCTAGGGTGTAGATTATCGTTTTGTGATATATCACTCACTCTGGTCGAAATATAACAAATGACATGCAAGTATGGAATTGATGGGTTTATGAAAGTCATACTGTACGGCATACAGTTTCTTGGACTCCTGCAATCACTAACAATAGACTGAGGAAAACTCCATCACGTACCATTGGTTTGATTGCCTCACGTTCAGTATGTGCTCGTACATGGCAACGACGTTTGGAACAACACTGACTGACGACGACCAGGTTTCCTTTAACAATGCAACATATAGACACACGGCGACTTTGGTGAGGCAAGATGCAAAACTGTATACAAGAGTGGCAAGATTATGTCTTCAGGCGAATCTCACAACTTCCTGCAGAATTCTGTCAACCATATATGTCTCTGAAGGTTGTAAGACGAACTCACAGCCAGATTGCACTCGATGTCGTTACATAAGCCTTGCACTTGTTGCGATAATACTAATAATTACTGTACACAACACGGACATTTCTAAATTTGATCAACTATTATCTGAACGGCAATCAATATATTTCTGTATCTTAAGGTCATTGTTTGTGGCCAATCTTCGATGCCTACTAAATGCCATCTTTCAACAAGATAAAACAAGATCACGTGTTGCACGCCGTGTTCTGACCTTCATTGATATCCACGATATTCGATGGTGGTCCTAGTTGCCTACTCATATGTCTGGCATCAATTGAAATCATGTGGTTACACATTGTTGGAAAACTGAACTACGATTATGACGCACAGCATGGTATGAACATGAAATAAGCAGCCCATCATTATTGCCACTGCCATCAAAGACTATGTTGACTCCATACTTATGCGAGTAAGGGTCATTTTTACTGCTAGGGACGAGAACTGGTTCTATTCCTTTCTCACCTGTGTAAATCTCCAAATTCCTTGCAAAATTAATAATTTTGTCTTGATGCTATCTATACGTTTAACAAATTATCTGCTTTTTAAATCTGTTTCCCTTCATAAAGTTGCAATTTTAATAGATAGCAGCATATAATGTTATAAAGTTTTAACAGAAAGAAGTGTCGAAAAAATCTTTAATTATAATTAGCAAAATCATTAGAATTACAGATTAAAATATCATGATAAACTCTTTTAAAACTAAAATTATGAGCTTGATTGGAATTTTAACGTTGTTTGACAGGTACAACGTATAAGGGACGAATATCGACTTCTTACTATTGTAAAGAAATTAAGCAAGAAATTTCCAAATGATTTCCATTAATTTTCAAGCAATGAAATATATTTTTGATATTTTTAAGAGTTTAAAGATGTTATGAAACAGGTTCAAAAGCGACAAAGAAAATTTTAGGACTTGAAAGATTTTAACCAATAATAAAATAAATCAGCACCTTATAGAAACTATGTATAATAATCATTTCATGGCTTCAAACATTTGAAAAATCATTACTCACGAGTTTGGTTCAAAAACAAATCACAAATAACTTACGTATATTGGGCGGAAGAAGATTGTGCGCTTCTAGCGGTGGATGCAAAGATTCTGTCGGAGACGATCTGGATGTTGGCGACAGAGGGACGGCATATACTGGCACACATCGCCAACCTGGCAGATTGAGGTAGGCTGGTTCGAGAGTTGGAGAACAATCCATAGACACGCCAACCATTCATGGAGCATTCTTTTTAAAACAGGATGCACTTAGTTACATTTCCTCCTATTATAAACAAATGAGAATTAAATTAACATTAAAAACCATAACAGCTGAAATATAGTCAATGAAAAACTGAGTAATTTTTATTCAATCATTACATGTGATCTCGCATGTAGGAACAATGATTCGAGTTCATGGTAAAAAAAATAGCGCTGTGAACTTTAAATAGCTTGTGGATTCGTCACCCATCTCTTAAACTAGACATAGATTGCAGATGTGCGGAATATAAAGTTTAAACTAAAGGACACCAATTGAATTAGCCACGAGAGCGAAAATCGAGCACAGAAGGACTGGCAAACATAAGCTATTATATCATTGTAAATCATTCCGTTTGTTTTAACAAACTCTAGAATTTTATAATTATTAAGCTGTCAGTTTTCTTTCTATACAAATAGTAAAGTATTAACTTATTTTAATTTTAAATTCATTATTTTACATGAATTACCATAATAACATGATATTAATCCTGTTGAAGTTTGCGATAAAGCATAATTTATGAGTTCTATAAGTTACAAGAGAAAAAGACAATCAAGTTTATCCAGAAACACTGTACCATACAGTATACTATATACCATTTTCAAAATTTCAGAAGGAAAAAAATATCAGTCTATGCTAGCTTAGAGAAACACAGAACAACTAATGAAAATTGACAATAACTTTCTCAGGGGTGTCACCGAATTTGAAGAGGATCTGATTAAAAAACAAACAAAAAAAGGAATTTTGGAAAAGACTGTCGTAACAAGATGTCTAGTTACCTGTCCAAATTCAAAATTCTCAGGCGAATACACTAAGAAAAGAAATGACTTCTTCATCTTTCAAGAGGATTAACAGCATTTTACCTTAATTAATCATTAGAAAGCACAATTTTTTAATCACAACGGCTGTGATAATCCTCACAGAAAATGGCAACTGATTTTCTTTATAGTGAAAGCAAGATTTACAGGGAAAATCTTCCCCGCCTATCTGAAGGAGTGCATTTTTAATATCTGGAGTATCTGTTTTATAAATATAATGAGAGTTATGAAAATGCATTCCCCCTGTTTACAAATAAAATAATTCATTTGAATTGATTAAGGATCAAATCGCACTTCCGTTGTACTTGACAATGCTGGGCAACATCTGCCACAATCATTGATAGGTGGGAAAGATTCTTAGAAAAGTAAGATAGATAAGATTTCACTAAAATGCGCAACTTTCCCAAAATTTCTTCATTTAAAAATACTACTTCTTTTGATCTACTATTTGTCAACTTCAAAGGTAGCTGCTGTTCATTAGTCTGGTTAGTGACGGTTACTATAGTAACAAGAATTGTTTACTTTAAACGGGATTTAAAGGTGTTATAAACTGGCAGTATTTAGGGGATAGAATCTCATGTTATTCTCAAGGCATATCGTAAATATAAATTTGCTACTTTTCCGGACCTACCTGGCGAAAATGGAAAGTGTGCTGTTTCCAATGGCAACAGACAAATTGGTGGAAGCGGTTCTCACGGTAGACAGACAGTACGATACAAGAGTTCCCAACCTTTTCCCACAATTTCCCCCTTTCCAAAGAATAATTTAAAAGATCTTCGAATTTTTTTCTGAGCTATAAAGCACACAACATAAATATAATACTAACAATTGCTCTCAAATCATTTAACATAATAATTTGATTACGAATATGAACAAAAAATGAGAAAAAGTGTTTCATTATTTTCCTGTCCTGTTATTTTATGTACTTTTTCGTAAATTTTTAATAGATCTTCGACAAACTCCTAGGAAATTGAAGAACATTATAAATTCCCATTGATCTCTAAAGGTGCTAACTACAGCTCACTGGAAACCATTGCTCTAACATTTCACTAGAAAAAAAATCTGGGGAAAAGTTACTGAGGAATAATGCTTAAATAGAAATTTTCAAATCAGATTCGATTCGAACGAATACAATTTTAATTTGTTTCAAGCCAGTGTTTTAAAAAAGAAATTTCAAAATTGCACATCAAACATAATGTATAAATATGATATTAATATCAAATCATATTTACTAATTGAAATTTAAGAGTTAGCTTTGAAATTTCTATAAATATTTAAATTTCTATTTCTATATTAGTAAAAAATTGCAAGAATTAAGAAAATTCCTTACATACACTCAATTTAGAAAGATTTAATTAAAAGATATAAAAAAAGAAAAACACTGACGGAGCATTTTTCTACGTAAACAATATAACAGCGTTTTCAGTAGCTAAAATCGCTTGAACATCATAAAAATTACGTAAATATCAACCGGTCGCAGTTACAGCAATAATTCTTGATTTCATTAAACAACATTTCAGTAGTGTGAAATTAAGAAAAATATTTCAAGCACTCTTATAAGTATTTAAAAACAAGATTTAATTTCAATAAAGGTATTATCTAAGAACAAACATAGCTTTTTTATTTCAAATAATACGAATAAGTTAACCATCTTAAATTATGTCTCATGCAACATAAGTTATTACATTAATATGAATATGCACATTAAAATAAAGTAAAACGAATTTTAATTACAAAATTTTAAATAAAATAATGAATAAATATTACCTATTATAATTACATCCACAGTATGAATCCCTATTATAAAAGAACACGAATTCGGGTAAAAATTATTCACAAATAATTTGCTAGTGAAAAAAAGGATGACTATAATAAACATTAAATTGCCTCCTATTTCAAGGGGAAAATAAAATGTATAAGCAGAGCCATATGCAGAGGATTCTAAAAAAGATCTTAAGCCCTTGACTTCTGAGAATCTCTTTAAGTATTTTCTACAGCAGATATTATAAGATCTTGTCTCAGTGGTGAGAAAAATCTTACCCTTTACACATGAAAAAATAATAATATTAAAATTTTAATGTAAAAGTTAAAAAAAAATCGAAGATGTTTATTTCACTTGCACGAAAAGAAAATTTAACAAAAGTTTCACTGCAAGAATTTCGATTTAGAACAATTGAAACATAATTATTACTAAAACAATATTATATAAATTGAATTGCCATACAACAAAGAGCATATTTACTAAATTAACTCTCGCATAAAACTTAAGTTAAAGAATAGGCCCATCTATTTATTTATTTAATATAAATAGAGCTACACTGAGAAATTTACATCCAATATCAAAGGTTCATTTTGCGCTGCTTTAGAGTGGTGCAAAATAAAGGTCTTATATTTATACTTTTTTTTATTATTTGCAATTATTTTTTACGTTTTTTTATGAAGCTGTTAAAATTGAGAGCCTTAGTGACATCGACTCTAGTGATCTTCCAGTAAGGTAATGGTATGTCTCATTTATTGTCTCAATTGCTTGTTTGTGATTAATATTTTGAGTGCATGTTTTTCTTTTTAATATGATATATAAATGTGAAATCAAATAAAATCATCCAGTATTTCCACTTCATCTTGGAAATATACTTTTAGATCTTAATATTGCTCGATAATTCTTACTTTGCAACATACATTCTTTTTAATAGCAACTTTTCCCAGAGAATGTTCTATCCTTATATACTTTTTAGGAAACTAAAATTCGATTACTTCAACAACTAAAATAAGTTAAAAACTTAAAAGTAAGTTATATGATTCCTATATTAGAATTATAAAATTTCTTGCGCAGTCATCGTAAAATTTCCAATCAAAAGCAATTAATCATAACTCTTTTAAATATGCCTCGTTAGTCATAATCTTTATGGTCATTTTTTTTCTTCACAAGCACAATAGCCCTTGGGGCTGCTGCAACCACACAATCACTCCAGCGTCTTCCATCGTTAGTGACTCCTCTCCAATTTTTGATTTTTAAAGTACTGAGATCTCCAGTTTCACCCAACCATCTAGCAGGTGATCTTCCTTTAGCCTGAGATCCCTCAAGTTTTTTTTAAATGTTAAGATTTTTGTGGGATTATCATCTGGGCTTCTCCAAACATGGACAAGACATCCTAGTCGGTTAGTATCGATGAGTTGTGTAATCTGCAGTTGTCTATGGAGCCTGCACAGTTCAAAATTGTACCAGGCTTTTCAATGCCCTTCTTCTTGCGCTGGGCCAAAAATAGTTATGAGTATTTTTCCCTCAAGCAAATCCAGTGATCTTTATATATCTTTATTATATTATTTACAGTCCTAGTTTCCTTAGCACAGAATAAAATAGGTCTAATAAGCGTCTTATAAATCTTTTATTTAGTTTCATGGCTTATAAGTTTCATTCTTAATTGCCTTTTCAGTAAAAAGTAGCGTTTATTAGCCATTTTTAATTCCTTTACCAATTTAAGCTTTAAGCTTATTTCTATCATTAATTATTGTGCGAAGGTATGGTTATTCCGATTCTAGATTTTTTTCTTTGTAATTTTTACTCCTATTTAGGAGTACAATTTAATTATTACTCCTAAACCATGATTTTATTCCAAAGTTTTCTAAAATAATAGAAAATCATGACAGTAACTGTTGTAGGCATTTAAGAAATCTAAATTGTATTTCATTTCAACATAGATTATGAATTTTCACAATTAAGAGCTTCCAGATATGAATGTTTAGTATATAATTTTCAAGATTTGAAACACACAAAAACTTTGAATTTGTTTGATTCTTTGAAAGATGACATAATTCTTCTTTCGTAAGCAATGATTATATTCTGTCCATTTTTCTATTAAGTAATAAATTCGTGATATAAAAATATTCTGCAGTATTATCATAGTAAATTTAATATTCTTCATATTTTTTGATAGAGAGAGTTATATATATATATGTGTGTGTGTGTGTGTATGTGTGTGTGTGTGTGTGTGTGTATTCTACATTCATCTTATATTTAAATCAAATTTAAGGAAATCACTATCAACAGTACTGATTTTGTTCTTTTAGTGTTCAAATAAAATATATATATATATATATATATATATATATATATATATATATATATATATATATATATATATATATATATATATATATATAGACACACACACACAACAAATCTTCTTTCGCAGGAAAAAGTCAAAATTTCAATTATAGGAGGGGAAGTTACGTGAAATGCATATAACCAAATGCTCAGAAGAGCATTTTACATTGTGATCTTAAAAATGGAAATAAAGACTGCATTTGTACAAAGTGTAAGAATCATTTAGATTTTATTAAAGTGCACAACTTAACAGCGCCAATCATCATTTTACCAGAAGTGTATCTCGCCAAAATTTTCAATACACGGGTTTCTTTTCACATGTTCTTTTTTAAATACAGACGCTAATCATTTTGATAAATTATGGACATGTCTTACGCAGATGAACATCGTCAGCGAGGAAGGAAATCATAAAATTAGGAACAACTATTCAGTATCCTATCTCAGCTGAATTACTCCTAGCTTCTAAATAACATTATAGTCTTTGGAGGAAGTACTAACATAAAAAAAAATAACAAATTAAAAGATTCTAATGATAGCACTGATTGTTTTCTTAATTTTGATATGAAACTGATTGGCTTCGATAAACAATGATATTGATGACCTTCGGATTGATAGCATCTCGAATTAACAACTTGTATTAGGAAAAATGTAAGGGAAAAAACTATCGGCGTAGCGTAATTGCAAGGCAAATAAATTATATCCTTAAATATATATTTCATATTCTTAATATTCATATCTTTTTTATCCATAGCAATATTTTGAAATGTCACCAAAAATTTCGCCGAAATTATAATACAGCTAAACAGGATTTAAAATCAAGGTGATGCATTGTTTACTGTATTAATCATATATGAGATTATAAACTAATTTATAGTTTAAAATTATAAGCAAAACAGAATCAATCATGTTTTTGTTTGTTGATCAACCGTATTTTTGCACACGAGGGCTAATCAGATCGGGTCCCACAATTTAAAATGGATATCGAATCACTACACACATCCAAACTCAAGGTGGGACTCGAAGTGATAAACATAAAGCGGGTACTTAAATGAATAAATACAAAACAAACGAGTATGAAATGGGAATATGTTATCGTTAAGATCAAGAAATTACGTATCACAGAATCATTATGTTGTTAGGAAATTTTTGAATCAAAGTTAATTAATGTTGAGTAGGAGTTCAAAAGATCATTTTAAATTCATAAGGAACAGGAAAAATAATAAATAATATCCAGAAGTCTTGTCGGACATTTGGCTTTTGCAATGTAAAAATGGGAGATTCTATTTAAAATGCTATGTTTTTTAATGTCTGGCTAATGCTAAATTTCCACCTTTTAGCATTACATGGGATGGAAGCGATTCAAACTTATTAAGTGGGTTACTCAGAGGGTGTGCGATCATTGCCCCGAAAGTGTGGGTGGTTCTCCGTAATTTAGAAACAAGGACAAAACAGAAGACACCAGACTCGGGCTTCCATCCCGGAGATATCATTCCACATGGAAAACATTGCAACCACATGCCCAGCCGCCATGAGTGAATAGTGCGAATCTTTGGTTGAGTTGGGATTCGAACTCACTACCTTCTGATAACGAATCCTCCAACCAACAAGCCACCATGGCGACATGATTTGAACTACGAAATATATCCCGTTGTGTGTAAATTTAGATGATCACACAACGAGTCAATCTGGTGTAAGCTTCACTTTGGTGAAGAGGTAAAACAGAATTGTGTGTTTCAGCGGTTTCTTAAAATGCTATTTTCTTGAATCGATTATTTTTCATCTCATTATATTTACTTTTAATTTCATATAATAATTTTATGTTATTACAATTAATGTTGTTTTCTATTTTCCGAATAATTAACTCTATATTATAACCGAGCTAATTAACTTATATACGTCATTCTGACAAAATCATTTTAGCCAAAGAATTTTTACAAATATCCAATGATGATGGTAAATATAATTTTTGAGAATATACAGAGAATATAAATAATGTATATAATAATTTTGATAGTTATGTATAAAATAAATATTGCCTTCAGAAGTAATAATTGAAATATATTCTGATAATTTTTAAGTCTCAATTGTTGTGTTCTGTCTCAGAATATATTTTTGCAGCTTTTTCTAGTGCTCTGTTCTTATGGGTGTTCTAATAAATGATTTCCAGAGCTAGTCATTATTTAGTTCATTCCAAAAACATTATTGTAAGACATTAAGCTAAATTTATATTAATGATTTTGATGAAAAAATGTAGAATATTATGTATTCTTAGATGGCAGAAGAAGATTATCTATTTCCTCATAAAAGCGTTTATCGAATGGAGTAAAATGGAAAATTTTATACAATGCTTAAATAACATGGTATTAGAATAAAGATTTACACAATGATTCATTGACAATAATAAAAAAAGCTTCTTGAGTTTAAGAAATAATGTAATAATTTTGCTTATGCTTTTAGCAGAGATGCCTTGGCAGTTGAATCCAATTTGGAAGATGAGGTTCTATTATATTTCCTGCACTACTAAAAACAAATTGCTAAAATTTAAAATGAAACTTGTTTATTAAGTTAGCGTGGACGCGAAAATTTCCTTAAGATTTAATAAATTTACAAATAATTAATGGAATGTATTAATTTGCATTTGTATACGCACATTTGGATCAGATTGGCGGTTGCATTCATGAATGGATGGAAAATTTCTATTATAAGCTTTGATGGATGAGCTATATTTTTTATCTGTAATGAAAACACATCATAATCATTTATAATGAAATCATGAGAATCTTCAAATAATATTATTGTGCTTCGTCACAAGTATACAGATTTCAATTACGATTTAATGTTGAATATGTGAAGGAACGAAAGATTGAATAAGCTTACAAAAAATTAAACTGGCTAGTTGGTTTTTCTGAATTGATGACGATGTAATATGACGATGTTTTTCACATGCGATAACTACAGTTGAATCCAGGGAAATACCTGTTGCAATACTGCGTGAATGCCTGACACAGTAGGTAAATGGGATAATTTTAGACTTCGTATACTTATAAGAGCTACAGGTGCGTCATGAATCTTTCTTTAGATCCTTTAAAAAGCCTTATAACAGTTTTAAATGTTTAGGCTACTCCTAATGTAGTCTCAAAATATTGTAATTACTGTAAACTGTGTGATTAAAAATAATTTATTTTAATTACTGTCGTAATGACAGAAATTAAAAAATAAATCCGTAATGGGGAGCTCCAGCAGTTAAATAGATTCACGCCGACACCCAGTTAAGATCCGCAAAGTGAAGCATCGTTTGCCGTAGGCAGTGATAGGGAGGGTGACCACGTTCACTTCCTCACTAGGTTTCTGGAATTCCGTGGGTTGGGGTCGTGTCCACGCTAATCTGTCATTTTCGAAGTCCTATCACTGATGAGGCGAGGACGTGGAGGCGGATGCCAGAGCAGGAGTGATCTTGGTTCAAAACGATGAAGAGCTTGATGATGAATGAATATTCCAAAACCCGTTAATCGTAAGGTACAGGCCAGGGCTCGCTCGAACTGATATGCATGTATGTATAACTAATTAAGTTAATCACATAAAATGTGAAATACTTCTGCATTATAAATTATCTAGGTTATGTATACATATTATTACACTACAATTTCATAAAAGAACAAAACATTATAAATATATATCTGTATTAGGTGTGGAGTATTTTATCGCTTCAGCCTAGTAGGTTTAATATCTGACGGCTTATGTTCATTAGAATTATGTCAATAATACATCATTTCTCGCAATATCGCCAACAACAGAGTGCAAACGATTAAATTACCTTGTAATGTTTTATACAACATATTTATTATTACAGGTGCGCACTTCTATATTAATATTGTGTTATGTGTACAACAATTCTTTAAGGTCTGTTAAAACTTATTACTATTACCAATGCATGAAAAAAAAATCATATTTATTTTTTCTTATCCTGCGCCCGTATTCGTTATACATTAGTTGACGAGCAGCCCAATAAAGTGATAATGAAGCATAAAAAGAATTAAAATTAACATCCATAGACTTGTCGTCCAGAAACTTAATACAATGTAAATGCGTGAGGTGGTCACACTCTACATCCCCCTGGTGGCATAGAAGACAGCAAGAGGAATCCTCGCCCCCAGTGGGATGTAACTGCTTCTGCAAATAATCAAGTCCAGCAAACATTCGAAAGGAAGCAACTCCAACAGATCGAAGAACTGGGGATTCTATTACTTTAGTTGAGCAAGACACTCCACCTCTTACCTACAGCTGCATCACTATGCAGGGAGGTTCTGTTATTTATTTTTTAATTTATTGTAAATGATTCTTTTGATGTTACGCACAGGACATGAAAAGAATCAGGATGTGGCATGGGGGACGCCGCATTAGCATGCCTGCCACCTTGTTCATTTCAACAGATGCAGAATTATATTGAATGGATTACAGTATAAACAGAATCGAATAAATAACGGAAACATAATATGAACTTCAAATTCATTTAAAATCATATCACAGAATATTTAACAATAAAAGGTTGCTAAAAGCATATAAAACCAAAAAAATATTATACATATATATAATATATATACATAACAACCCAAAATATACAAAACATCAGTTTGACGTGTCTTGACACATTTAGAAGACACTATCTTTCACATTTTAAAGTTTTACAAAAACCTTTGTATTTTTGTTTATATATACAAAGTTATCTTTTTAAAATGACAGCGTTTGGAGTGCTATGTAACGCGATCTATTTGCGGCAATGGCACCAAATTTGGTATTTAGACTGATCAAGACAAGGAGAAAAAGATTCCTTAAAAAAACAATTTTAATTCCAAAAATCGCCGCTAGAGCATTTTGTAGTGCTTTATAATGTATAAAATGTAAGAAAAGAAAAAATATTAATACATACAATCACATAAAGTTAAATTATTAATATGTATTTATTACATTAACTTCCTCATTAAGGAATTAGACTACAGTAAATGTGAGCACCGATCTCAGAAATTACACCGTGCATTCTGTGCACAACGTTCTCCACAACCGTGCGTAACATATCACGAGGAATATTCCGAACTGTCTTTGTTATGTTGTCCTTTAGAATAGACAAATTTGATACTCCACCAACATAAACAAACGTTCCTATAACGTGAGAGACATGGCCACTGGGGCTCGTTTACTTCAGCTGAAATTATTTGTCGGAGCTGTATCACTACTTGCTTTTATAGCCCCTTTTACTGGCACTGTCATCACACAACATTTGCAATTTTCTTTGATATTTGATGCATTCGGTGTTTTATGCTAATTCTCGTTATTGTATGTTATGGAAGCGCCACAAAATGCCATAATGGTGATTATTGAAACTAAATTTTTTCCCGGAATCTTTTTTCCCATGTCTTGGTTAGTCTAAATACTAAATTTGGTACCATTTCAGCAATTAGATCACGCTACAAGGCGCTCCAAACACTGTCACTTTAAAAATGATTATCTTGTATATTAATAGCTATTTTTTGTTACGGTACATGTAGGTTGTTTCTCTATATATCAGCTTTATTTTTAAGTACTTTAGTAAAATAAAAAAAAATACTTAGTTTACAGAATTCGAAAATAACATTTTTCAAAAGTGCAAAGTAAGAAAGGACACTTTTCTCATCAGTATCAACAAATAAGTATTCCCATAAAGCTGGTTCAATATTTATGGTATGAGTCTCAAAAATCTCACTAGAGTTCTGTGATAAACTTGACTGGAAATGTTAAAAACTAAAACCTATCGCATTTTTTCTTTTTTCAAATCATCATTTGATAATGCAAAAGCGTGCTTTTGCAGCTATTTAAAAATGAAAGGAAGGCGGATTGTTTGTTCATATATCTTTTATGTAATTTTTTTCCCTCTTCAGAGACGTCGTCTCTGTTTTCGTAATCGGAGGAAGATAGAGATGGAAAAAAAAATTACACGCATATAAACATATTAAAATTGACATGAAACTGAATATTTCACATTTAAAAAAAAGTGTCTCTTTTAAATTTCTGATTCGGACAAGGTCACTTCCTCTAACGACAGAGGAGGAAATTTCCGCTAAGGGAAAAAGATAATAGAAAAAACAAATTCCCTTACAGGAAGTTGTCATGTCCATTTGGCGACTTTTTTACTTGTTGGATGCGAAAACGTGATGTCTGTTGGCGATGGTAGAGAAACCACGTGTCCTACCTATACCTTTCGGCGGACAACCTTGGATTGATCTGAAAGATAGTGGAGATCAACGAGAAGCTAGAGGAGGAAGTCATTTGACACCCCTCCCCCTCTTTTTCACCCTTTTTTTTATTGCTCGAAGGAAGTAGTTTCCTTTCTGTACAGATAGTGACGAAATAAAATAATTTATCTATTGCTTGTTGGTGCATTTTTTTTCTATGCTCCATTGTTATCCTTGAATTCGAAAGATGAACTGTTCTTTGTTTTCGGTAGCATGCCTTCCATTTTTTTTTTAATTTTATTTTCAAAAGAAAAAAAAAACCTGAATTTGGGATAAAAATTCTATTTTTTTTTTTTTTTTTGTACATACATTTTTCGAAATGTTCATTAATTATATAATACTGACAGAGGTAAGCGATAAAAATCAAGCAGAAGCATGAAAATGATCGCGATGAAAAAGTTGTCTTCACCAAGGCTCTTTGCAGTCACAAGACTAACAATCGTTACAATTACAGTTTCAAAGATGTTTTAATTTTATTATTTTCGGAAGAAATATACATGCATATATTTGCCAGATTTAAAGCCACGTTCTTTTATGTAGTACGTTAAAAATTTAATTTAAAAAATGTTAAACTTTATTATTATGAGGGTAGTGAAGGAAAATTAAGTAACTCTTAACGAAGCAAGTTAATCTTGTGCAAAATCGATTAGGAAAGAATTTGACATAAATGGCATAAAAATTTTTAAT
The DNA here is from genome assembly GCA_030067965.1 of Latrodectus elegans. Classification (NCBI taxonomy): domain Eukaryota; kingdom Metazoa; phylum Arthropoda; class Arachnida; order Araneae; family Theridiidae; genus Latrodectus; species Latrodectus elegans. Next base: position 11,817,550 of record CM057812.1, read on the forward strand.
AATTTTTACTCCATATAATTTCTATTTCAGTTTATCGACATTAAAACAAAAGAATATTTTGCCAATGCCATGATTTTGGCACTTAGAGAAATTTGACTTGACTTCAAATGGATACGATACCAATCAACCAACAAAAATCAATCAAAAGATATTTTAATAGTAAATGTGTGTGCAGAGTTAATTTCAATTCCATACTTTTAAGTGTTCAAAGAGAAACTTTTAACTGTACCTTGTCATTTTTGAAAATAAAACGCATTTAATTTTTATTTTTTATCATCACTTAAGTTTAATTATACTATATATATAATTTTAGATGAGGAACATTTCAATACATCGTATCCCTATTTTACTTCATTAAATTTAGGACTTTAAATAAAGAATAGTGTGCTTAATCTTTATAAGAACAGCAAAGATTTTCAAGTACAGACATGGCAGTTAATTACATAGCAAACTTTGAAGAATTTATTTCACTGTGTATAAAATAGAAATAAGTGTTAATAAAGTCTCTACACCAGTGATTCTCAATCTTTTTCTGCAGAGGTTCACTTTTAATGATTACAAAATTTGGCGACACATAAAGATGATTTTAAATGTTACTTATTTACCTATAATACATTGTGTAAAATAGTTTATGATAATTATTTTGAATGCAAAATAAAATAATCTAAACACACTACAAAAACAACATGTCTCATTACTTTACTCATAATTGAAAATTAGCATAATTTTTTCATACACATTTCTTAAAAAAAAAAAAAAAAAAAAAAAAAAAAACTGGTGACACACTTTGTGAATTTGTCTGAACAGTGGTTTCTAATCGCTGCTCTAAATTTAAGATTTAAGAGACTTTTTTTATCAGCTTCATTATGCTTGGAAAAAAACTGATATTTTTTATAAATCATTATACGGAAATTTTTTTATAAACAATACATTCATCGCTTTCGAAACAACAGAATCTAAATTGATATTTTATTTAAAAATTTTAAAAAATTGAAAATCTCTCAATTTTTACAAAATTTTAATTTCTAAAAATTAAAAAAAAAAACGCTACTTAAAAAACATGAAAGAAAAATATTTGTTAACAATTTTGATTGTGATTGATTCGTATCACTTTTAAAATGAATTAATTGTTTACAGATATGTAATTTTATTTCTACAGCGAAATTTCAAAATTACAACTGGCGTTTCTTAATTTTTATTGGAGAATAAATACATGGACAAATATTACTAAAAACAGGCAATATGTTGATCCATTAATATGCAGAAGAAAGCAGTGGGGATAGTTTTCTTCAGACTAAGAAGATCTTAAACGTGGAACGGGTCAGAAGTTCGAAGAGATAAATTTCCAACAAAGAATTAGCCTACAATGTATACTCTTTATAGAGAACACAAATCGTACGCTTAAAAAGCTAAGAATGAAACAGGTGAAATTAGGCCTAATTTTTTATTTTACAGTTCCTGAGTTGGCAGAGTTATATTATAGTTTGAGTTTTTGTAATCAAATTACGGTTTTCAAATTTTTATGTTCACATGGATATCAGACATCAGATGGGAAAGAACTATGGTACCAAATTTCTGTGTTTCTCGTACGTAAGGACACAAAGGGGAAAAAATTCATAATTCGTCTCCCTCCCTTCCTAGTACGTTAGAAAATAGAAAGAGGAAAAACTTTTCAAAAAATTGCGCTCCCTTGTTCTGCAGTTAAGTTTAGTTTCATTTGAGCAACTCAATTTATGGAGCATCGTTTGTCGAGAAAGATTGAAACGAATTCGTAAAAGATCGGGATTTAGTTGAAGAAGCGAACGTTTTAATCAGTTTGGATAAAAAAATTCTGAAAATAGACAAAAAATATTAAATACGATAATAAAAAATAACCAAAAAATAAGGAATTACAAAGAATAACCTCTAAGCAGTTTAAATAACTTTAAAAAAAATAATCTGAAAAAGGATACAATAGCAGCGAAGCATTATTGTCAGCTCGCCAGACGTTTCAATTTGAGCAGGATAAAAATCCCTGTGTCATGCTCGGTTTACTTCACGTCCCGATAAAAATTAAATTTTATTTTATGGATGACCAAAAAAGTAGAAAAATAATTAACTGTGTGGCGGATTATTTAGAATAATACATCATTTATTTCTGTACTGAATGAAAAGTGAATGGTTTACTAGTAAGTAGTATTGTCATCTCATCGTCTTGTTTCGCCAATCGTGGTCATGCGCGAAGTTGTGTTTACTAAGGAGTATTTGCAGTTAAATTGGGAACAGAAGAAGACAAGAAGAGACTACCATAAATATGATTATTTCAAATGAAGGAAAAGAGCTTAGGCTGTTAAGTCACTTCAAGGATAATCGCATAGCAACTTACAATCTGATCAAGATTAATGAGTATGTATGATTTCTGTTTAACCTGGAACATTAGCACCAGTATAGAATATCTCCTTTGATGAACAACATATGGACTTCGATTCCTTTGATGAACAACATACGGACCTATGATATATATATAACCTATGATAAAAGAACGAACCTATGATAAAAGAACGAATACGATGAAGAAGCCAACGGATTAGCTTGTGAAAATTTTTACAAAAAGATTAAATTCAAAAAGAATTTCCTGAAAAAGTTCTGGACTATATAATGATAATTCTTAATCTAAAAAAGTCAAAGTGTTTCTTATTACTTAAGTAACTTATAAATATTTAGGTGTTGCAAATAAAATATTTAAATTTATATTGATGCTATTTATCCTTTATAGATATGTTGCTGCGGTTCCAGTGTTCCGGTTAAAAATTTCTGATATTTTGCAAGTTTAACAATAAGCATGAATCTTATTTTGCATGCGTTTCTGAAAATTCCTTCTAATTAATTATTTTTAATAGTATTTTATTTATAAAAAATGTAATTTGGGTTAAAAAAATCAGATCTTAATAACCTAATACATTATTTTTGTATTTTAAGAACTTTTTTACCATGAACTGCTTTAATGATCCCAACGAGTTCGTAAAAACGAACGTTTTATTATGATTATGTGAAAAATACATTAATATTTTAAATATATATATATATATATATTAATTGCACTAAATGTGTACACAAAACAAATTTATCATTATGAACATATTTCATAAAGTTTATTATGATCTCGAGCGTTAGATGAAATTTTTATTTGAGTTATAAAAATATGTAAAACGATATGAAATAAGATGAAATTATATATAGTTCCATTTTCAATTTTTGAATGGAAAATAGAGACACCTAAAAATTTGTCATAAAAGATATATATATTGAAGACTTCAGGATTGTTGTTAAGAGAACACAATTTAATTTATTATAAATAAATTAAATAGTAAGCATTTTACGTTTAAAAACTAAAAAATGTACGTAATTTTGTTTTTTCAATTCAACTTAATGCAGATGGCAAATACAAGAGAAGTAATCTCTAACATTAAGAGAAGAAAGTTTCTTCCGATGACATCATTAAAAGTGATATTACCATATCAGTGCAATACGCATAAAAAAAACATCTTCAGATTTTTCACACCTAAATAATTGTGCCACTTTACCGTGATCTCGAAAAGCAAGATTCTAGCAGTGAAACAAATAAGTTGTTGGTATGAGCAACCGGAAGTTGGGGGAACTCCGGCGGTCACGTGCAGCAGAAAGTAGATCATCTGACGACCTGGCGATGTATGAGAAAGAGCACGGCAAATAAAATAAATGGGGAAAAGAAAACTGACTTTCACCTGTTGAATTTGTTTACTGGTTGACCAGGTAAATGCTGTCCTTTTTTGATGGAACGAGTGGTCAAGCGGCTCCAAGTGAAAAGGGACATGAAGCATAACAAATTTTCCATTTGTATCCGAATGGGAAAATTATGTAAGGCTTGTGGACAAGACTTGAGGAAGATTAGAAAAATAAATTAATTAAATCCTTTTTACCATGGGCAGAGAATTGATTTATACGCTATTTGTACTGTGCGTTTTATCAAACAGCTGATTGTTAATTTCTATATTCATTTGTTATTTTATTTTAAATTTAGAGATTATGTATATCTAGATGATTTATGACTTTTCCATACTATATTTTGCGAGCAAAAAAATTTAGCTTGATTCTTAAAATTAATATAATAGCTACATACACAATAAAGACGTGTTCGATTTTATTGTTATAATTAATCGTAGAAATAACCATAGATATATTAAGACGCCACTTTGCATAATTAAATAAAAAATTACTTTACTTTAGCTGTTTTATTACATTTATCACACACACATATATATAAGTTATTATTTGAAATTTAAGGTAAACAAGAAAGATAAGATTTATATAAAAGTAGATAAATTGCATACGGTGACAAAAATATTTACACATAATTTTCAATATTTTGTGGAAAAGTAAAATAAAAATATTTAGATATTTGAAATATGCCTAGAACAACTATAAATACAATTATGTTTAACAGACTCAAGCACTATTGTGAAGCGATATCAATACAATATTTATTTCTAATCTTTAGTTGTTAATTTTTATATGAGAAGTACACTTGAAAGATTGCTTTGATCACACACCTGATATACTTTCAGGTGATAAAAATTTCTTGTATTGTATTCGCAATATATACATAAGAAGAAAATCAAGATCCGCTGGAGCGGAAGAGCTCTCAACCTTTTTACTGCATAAATCCTTTTTAAAAGAAAGACATTTTTCTGTAACTGACCTAATATGTTTTTTATAACAAACAGCAAAATTATGATATTATTAATTACATAAAAATAAAATTTTAACAAAAAATATCAATAAAAATTACGAAAATTGTCTATTTGGTTTATGCTTTACTATTTTCTCAATTTATCATCAGTACTCAATAGATCCTTCGAGATTATAGATCATTTTTAGACTTCTATGGGGCCCTAAGACCTTTTGTAACACTTTCTTCACATGATATGGAAGATTACATGAAATAGGGATAGCATCCAGAGAAAAAAATCGAAATTTTACTACATATGAATATATATATATATATATATATATATATATATATATATATATATATATATATATATATCATTCATAACAGTTTACTTCTGTGTTGTTCCTTCTTTAGAATCTTTTATAAGTAAATTTGAAATGACTTTTCCTTTGACCCCTGAATTTCATGGATATAAGAATCGTAAATAATTTGATTATTTATACGCTTAGAATTTTCATCTAAATATTAAAAACTTGGAGAGACATGAATCGGGTTCACATAACAAAAAAAATTATAAACTTTCCATTTGCCCAAGATATTTTCATACTCAAACCGAATAATTGAATGGCATTTTGGAATATCAAAACATGTCTTTTATTTAACGACAATACTTTTAATATTATTATTTATGTGCGCACATATTGTTACTAAATATATAAATTTTTACACCAAAATGACCACTCTAGTAGTTTTTCAAAAATTGCTATTTTAATTATTCAATATAAAAATTCAAATTAAGCGACTTCCATAACACGCAGGCATAAGTAATTTATTAAAAACATTCACTGCAGTTGTATAATATTTTAGTTTATTTACAGTGAAAATTTTAAAAAAATGTAGTTTGGAAATTAGTAGAATTCTCTAAAATTGTAGCATTAGGCATTCGCGAAATTTCGATGGACGCATTAACAGCCTTAAAAAACTTTTACTGCAGACAAAAAAAAAAAGTTTGTCATGACGTAAAGAAAGTTTCTTTTGTTCTGAGTGAACAATAAATAAAACAAACGGTAACTGAAGCGAGCTTTTATTGGAGCACATACTTGTTTGCGTTTGAATCTAAAGTTATAACAATAAAGAAAAGAATAGTTGTGTTAAATTTGCTTTCAGAAAAATATCACTTTTATAAATACGAAAATAAAGAACTCGGTAATTCTGTACCAGAACAGCAACTCTTCGAGTAAATCTGAAATTTTGGAAAACAAAAAAAAGTTTTGAAAGAAAAGTATTTTCTGCTTTTCCATCACCTGTATATTTTTTACAGTAAAATTTGAAACAAAAGCAAAATCAGCTAAGCATACAGATTATGTGTTTGAATATTCAATTTTTCCAATAAAATTATTTTCTAGAAAAAAAAAAAGCATTTTAATTAAGAATTATTCATCTTCATTTTTTTTTCTTGATCTACTTACTTTCATAGGCAGTTATATTTTAACAGGAGTTATAATAAAATATAAACAATTTAAATACACAAAACACAAACAATATGACCATAAAATTTAAGAAATTACTTCAAGCGGATTGAAATGAAAAGAATTGTTCTTTCAAATTATAAAGAGCCTTTTACCATTTTGAATACTTTCGTTTCGTAAAAAATCGTTTGCTCAATTCATAAACTTCTGTTCTTAGATCATTATTATTATCGAACAAAATTATAATATAAATATTAAAATTATAAATATAACAAAATTATTATCGAAATTAACAATCATGCTTTACCCAAGTATTTAAGCGCAGATACATCAAAAATAAAAAACTGAAATGCTTTGAATATTCATCATAGACAGTAAAAGTTTATAATAGATAAAGTGTTAAGAGATGTTAATATGACACACAAGCATCAGCTGAAACCACAATTATAATAATAGAAAGCATGATTGTAGTGAAGTGTTTGAATCTATAATTTCTAATATAATTATTCAGCATTGTAAATTGATTCACCAAGCATGCACAGAAATGTATGAGCACGCGAACAATTAGAAATAATATTTTTTAAAGTAGGAAAATGTAAGCAATTTCAGTTGTGATGAATTACAGACTTGACCAGAGGAATTAAGGATGCAGGGAAAATTAAATCCTTTCATAGGCTTTGCATTTTAATTTTTTTTCACCGTAAACATTTTAAAAAGTCAAAAAATTTTAGATATGTATTTTCCAGAAAACTCACCAACTTCCATCGATAACAATTATTACATGACTATTAGCATAAATAATATCAAGTTTTTTTTTAAAATTTTAGTTCGTAAAAACCGGGTTTTTCATAGTGCAGTCGGAGTTAGATTAAGATAAAAGCAAAACATTGGATCACTCTCTGGTGACACATTTGACTCGTGAAACTCACTTATCATGATAATTAAATTTCAATCTTTTTATAAAAATATTAAAGCAATATTGAAGCGTTCTTTATATTCTTGTTATAAAGTTACAAGGCCAACTTTATAGATGCCCAAATCTTTGTCATAGAGAAGTGAGCAACTTAACAGCAATATCTGTCCAAAGACTTCAGATCATGTGCCGTGTAAAGGCTTCTAGGTTATTTAGTAGATTGTAATCACATATCTAAAAGAAGAAAATCAGCAGAAATTCCTAAAAATTAACTACTCTGAGTTTCTTATTGTTTAGTTGCTATAATTTAACCTGGAACCTTTTACTCTAAATAATATAATCGTTGGTATATGTAGATCACGAATTTAAAAAGCATTTGTCACCGTGAAGTGAATATCATAACAATTAAAAACCATTATGAAGTATTTGAATATTTACCATGGAATGTCTTCTGACAGGAATTTTCATAGTAAACGAGCTATGGCAAGAAGAAAACGTGGAAAATTCTCACTCACCCACAACAAAAATGTGATTGCAGGAAATAAAATACACTACTTTTATTTTCCATTTTTCATTAGTAACTAGGATTGGACCCAAAACACATACCTAGACCACAATTACATTACTGTGTCATAGTGTATCCAAATCTGAAAATCTTTGACACCCATAGTAGATGACCTAATGATATAAGTAAGGTCTTTTCTCAGACAGTGGATTGTATCCACGCCTGTTGTGAGATTGGAAACTCGAAAATTCCCAAGGACATACTGCTACAGACAAGCAACAACCATCACTCGTTGTTCAATAACAGCTGGGATCTAATCTGGGAATTAGATCTAGAAATTCTGATGGTCACGTGAATAAAGACGACTGAACCTTCTTCTCAAATCAAATCTTTCGCTTTCAAACATTTTTCCTTGTTTTTGCAGTCAAATTGTATTTTACAATCATCTATTATTGTTACATTTAAAAAATAAAATTCAGTCTCATTTTTGTCAATTTCCTGCTTTACTGAAAGACAAATTTGAGTAACTTGCTAATACATCCGATTGTAATCTAAGACTTCCACTTCTAATTATTAAGTTTAACAACCGAAAATCCTTCAAAAGATTTGACTAAACATATTGTACTCTCCCTACTTAATTGGAAATTAATCATATAGGAAATCTAACTTCGTAGGAAATTTCAAGAGCCATCTCATTGTTGTTCAAATAATGAATTGCGGAAAATATTATTTCTTTATGGGATTTTATTTTTATGCCAACAGTTACAATTAATCTAAAATGACTAATATGATGCCTTTTATGACTTTTTAAGGAATTGACTATTATTACTTAAATTTATTTTTAATCATCTTAGAAAAAAATAGAAATTTACATAATTACCAGTCATATAAGGCATTGTGTATAAAAAAAATATAAAAATTTAGAAGTTTGTGGAAATTTTTGCATAATTTTAAAGCTTGTGAAATGATGTGACTAGATTTATTGTACAACTGCTAATCTTAATGGTCGTAATGACCTTCAAATCATGTATCTCTAGAGGTGAAGGTCAAGTATTAGGGGTCTTCTGCTGGGTCCTTGTTTCTAAATTAAGAAGGATTCCAGTCGAATGCTCACACCTAAGTGGTAGAGCCTAACTAAGGGCTAGATACATAAATACATACCGGTGGAGGCGAGCTCCGGACTGTACCTTAAGGTTAACGGATTTGGAATACTCGCCCATCACCAAGCATCATTTTGAGACATGGTCAGGTGACGAGATCACAATTGCTACGGTCATTTGACGAGGTCAGCTGATGAGCTGACACCCATTTCTCTAGATTCACTCCACCCTAGGGTAAGGACTTTGGACGTCACAGATTAAAGTGGACACGTCCCCAACTAAAAGAGCTCCAGCAACCCAGTAGGGGAGGGTACGTGGTCACCTTCACAATCACTGACCGCGGTAATTGATACTTCATTTTAATGATCTTAACGGGAAGCGGCGTGAAACTGCTGAGCCACTGGAGCTAAGTGAGCTGTGTACAGGAAAGGTATATTATAGGTACTGCACAACAACAATTACTAATCAGGAAAACTATGCAAATATGTTTAGTTAAATATAATTAGTTGTTAATAAAAAAAGTTTTACTATATTAAATTAGTTAAGTTATTAAATTAAATTAATTCTCTCACATTGTAATTTTACATATATGATAAAATCCTTCAAAAATTTTCAAAGTCAATATATTTCAATTTATTACCCTCCATTTGCAAAAGCATGACAAGTAAAAATTGCCGACAGCAAAACATTAATGGATTGAATTTCAAAGTAGTGAATACTTACAGAAGAAAGAAGAATTAGTTTCCACAAAATATATATAAGAATTTAAGTGAAAGATTCTTAATCCTTACTAATGTGTGTGTAAAAGGCGTTTTCGCTGTGAATATATTCTTCTGCAATGACTTTATAGATTGGGATAGGCCAAAGCTAGTAGTAGAACCTTTTTGCAGACGACTCTGTCCATAGTTTTCCTTTATCAGTAAGTTAATCGAATTTTTAAAAATTTAGTGCACCTTTTAGCCATTTAAATTTTAATCTTCCTAAACGTCTATCACACATAGGTTCTAGATAAAAACTTAATCTCTCTACTACAAATTCGTCTCTCCACATATGTAATTACAAAATGTTAAATTGAATGTAAGCATTTCTAATGTAATAAAAGACAACGCATCCGTAAATTTTTAAGCATTCATCACGTGCATCTAATTGAAAAAGCATATTTTAATAAGTTCACAGGAAATAACCTTTATCGTATAAGGTGAATAAAAGCATTTCAAATGGTTGCGAAAAAAAGGTGTCAAGAGAGAGAAAGTAAACAAAATTTTTGACAGTTATTTCAAAACTATGACCTTTTCGGTTTACATCTGACACAATAGTAAAACATACAGGTAATTCATTTCCGTGTAATTGCAATATAAGGAACTGTGAGTCGTTTCCTTTAGTCTTTTATATCTGCTTCAGGGCGTAACTGTTACATGGAGTGCGATCGACAGATTGAATGACGAAATATAAAGAGACGTTTAAAAAATCGAAACTCAAAGTCACATGATTTGGGGAAGAAAATTTCCAAGCCATTTTTGACAAATTGGAGTCTTTTATACTTTGCAGAATAATGTCACCCAAAAATAATTTAAAAAAAAATACCTTTGAGCTTTTTCAAGCCCATATAAAGTCAAATCCTTATTCTGTTTGTCCGTGGAATTTTTTTTTACCCGAGGTTAAATTTAGAACGGTAACACGAAATGGAATAAAAATAATTTTTGAATGTTTGGTTTCAGATTAACTTAAAATAAAGGATACATCAGAAGTTCAACAACAGCATTTGTTATTAATTTAATCTATAATGGATAGGTTCTGACTTAAACTAATTGGGGCTCAGGGCAAAAACTTCTTTAGGGGATCCCCTCTGCTTGACAACAACCCACTTTCTACTTGGTTCGCCAAACGATTCTATTTATCATAAACTTTCAATTCGGGATTGGGAGCCTCTCCTGTATGAAAGCATGGGCAACTGCCCCATATGCTCTTGTTTTAGTCAGGCTTCGATAATGGGCGTGGATTTGAGCTCTCCGTAAATTTCCTTATGCCTTTAAGTAAACACATGCTTTACTCCGGAATATTTTGCGATTCAAGAAAGAGTTGTGTGGTTATTTTTTCCTTTTAAAATTGTTATGTATGAATAACCACAAGGAGTAGAGAAATAATACGTGCACGGCACCAGGCACCATATCCTTTTTTTCTACATACCGATATTGTACATACATTGATTTCTACAAACCGATATATGTATATATGTGTGTGTATGTATATATATATATATATATATATATATATATATATATATATATATATATATATATATATATATATATATATATATGAGGGTTACTCTGAAATTTTTGAGATACGCGCAGACGAGAATTTACAAAATAAAGATAACGGTTAAATTTTAAAATACAAAGTATTTTAACACAGAAAACGATATTTTACTGACTTAATTCAACTTGTTCAGCTTAGAATAAATTTTAAACAGAAGAGAAAATAGAGTTGTTTCTATTTTCTCTTCTGTTTAAAATTTATTAACGAGAACGAGAACATTTTCCCACTATGATTTTCTACGATTTTAAAGCAGGATTAAATCAAGAAGAATGCGTTCAACGGTTGCAATTAGCATTTGGTGATGAATCTAAAGCTCGTGCTATTGTATTCAGATGGTTTAGAGAATATAGAAGAGGGCACAATTTTCTTCAGGAAGACGAACACACATGAAGGCCGCGGTCGGCAGTAATCCTGGATAATATGTTTGCCAAATGAAAAATGTTAATGGATCATAATCGCTGTACCTATCAAATGATGCAGAAGGAACTTAACATTGGATCCGCAGCCATACACAAAATCATTCATGAAGAACTACGTATGAAATAAGTAGCTGTACATACCGTTTTTTGACGTTCCAACACGTCAAGAAAGCAAAGTATGGTCTTTGAAGATGATCCCAAGCCGACAATGGTGAAAAAACAACGCGCACTGAAAAAAGTGATATATGCCGTTTTCTTCAGAAGTAAGGGATTGGTCAAAGCCATCAAGTTTGAAGGACAGAAGACAGTAACAGCAAACTGGTATACCACTAAATGTCTTCCAGAAATTCCACAAGAACTGAATGTTAGGGGACTAATGCTTCACAATGACAATGCATCTTCACATACAGCCGCATTAACAGTTGAGTTTCTTAAACAAAAACAAATTAAAGTGATCGAACATCTGTCGTATTCAACTGATCTAGTTATGTGCGACTTTTGGTTATTCTTTAATCTAAAAAAGAACATACGTGGACGTCGTTTTTATTCAGAAGAAGAGATTGATGTGGCTATAAATGCATTTTTTTAAACTATTCCAAGAAATGAATGGCTTGAGGCATTATATGTGTGGGAAATTCGTGTACAAAATTGCATTGATGCTGGAGGAGACTACTTTGAACACACCTAAAACTTTGTAAGTGTAACTTTAAAAACCTAGTTGTATCTCAAAAATTTCAGAGTGATCCTCGTATATATTGATATATATAGTGTACAGCTTTTCTATTGTGAATGTTGCAATGATCTTCTCAAAATAATTTGCATGTGACGCTTATTTTATATTCTTTCATATATGTTATACATATGTTACTATTTGTAATGTGTTTTTTCATAATATAGGCTGCATACTACAAATGAAATAAATGAGGCATTTTTTCAATAACGCAGCAGTTATACCTGATGCTGTAATTTCTTGAGGATTCATATTTATACAATTTCCAAATGTTTTCTGAGATTTCATGTGTAAAAAAAAATGTTTTTTAATCTAAAGATATTTTATGGTATGATATCAGTTATCGATAAAAACAAATTGATAGATATGGATGAAACACCATTTCCTAGTATCGATGGAGCAAACAATTCACGATTATCACTTCCTTCCGGAACCCAGGAAGAAATGATATCAGTTTCCTTCCAAAAGTACACGGTTGGCTCCTTTTTCTAAACAAGATGCCTCGCGAAATCCCACGAGTGTCTTGTCAGCACAACACACATGTAGATTTCATTCTATTTTTATCATTTTATCCAAGATACTGTGGTCAACACTGGAAGGAATAGATAAACGAAATAAATACGTGTATGTGTGTCACATATTTACTTTGAAATAGTCATGATCTGTAACCATGGACGTCAATATATATACATCGGATAAAAATAAAAATGGGATATTGAATGTAAGAAAATTCCCTTTAGTTGCGAATTCATTAATTTTTTTTATTTCCAATGCAGCAGCAATGATACAAACTCCTCCTCTTCTTTCTAAGTTCTAATGTACGGAATAGAGAATAATTTTCCCCCTGTGAATTTTCCTTCTGTGTTCTTATGTACAGGGAGCACAGAAGAAGGGTTCTGGATCATGGTTTCTTCCCCTCAAATGTCTGATATCCAAGTATCTTTAACTATTCTTCCCACAATATCTGGAATGCTTAAACGTGTCGCTCCATTGTTCAAGAATGAATCAAGTTTTCAGGTACTATATAAAAAGGAATCAAATAAAATGTTTGAAAAAATATCAGATCATAAAAAATATAAAAAACGAAAGAAAAAAATTATTTGTCAAAAGCGAAAGTTGAGAAAAAAATGAGAATTTTCAAAATTTTTCGTTCTTAAATAGGAGTTAAAATTATCATTGTGGCCATGATGTCAGATAAGAGACTATCCATTAGTTGGTAAAAACGTGAAAGTTCTTAAAAACGAGTATCTACTGTATATACAAAGCAAATATAAGAAATGAATAAGAATTAAGGCCTAAAAAAACAAATAAAATGAAGAAGATAAATTGTTCATTGGCTTCCCAGTACCGAGAATAGATGCAGTTCTTTATACAGGCTGAAGATTATCAGTAACCACAGCTGCAGAGGAAGCCTGTTCACTATCCGAATTTCGTAGAGCTGAAGCACATGCCCAGTCGTGAAACGAAAGACAGCATTGATCCTAGGACAATAGGCGGCGTTCATAATGAAACGATTTTTCTTTCGTGTTCTTTCAGTAACGACATATGCGCTGTCTACAGTGCTTGATGAATCCTTGAAGTGGTGGATTTATAGCTGACCAGGTTACACAGGAATAGTTTAATAAAACAACCTTTTTTGTCTAGCTCACCTGCTTTTTCGTTATCAGGTTATTAAGGTGCGGGAAACATCACGTTTGCGATTAAATCATTTCCAATCAATAGCATATTGGCCATTAAAGGAGGTAAAACGAAATGTGGCCAAGACATCAACGCGCTTCTGTTCACCATAGTTGCAAGGGAGAAAATCTGCGCATGTTAACATTGAGGGAAATGAACAGCTGGATTCCCTCGCCAAGGAGGCTAGAAATATCAATTCCCTTCCCACGACTACCACTTGCTTCGATGCAAACGTCGTCGCAAAACATCAGCTCTTACGGGGAAAATAGTGCCTACCGGAGCTGATTCCTGACCGTGGTATTACTTCTACCATCAGCAGAATACGGACTGGGCACATGAAGGGTATGAAAATCATGCCCGAAGGATCTAGAATGTAAGCAGAATGAGGGCACTGCACAGGAGTTTCACTGGATACGAGGCATCTCTGTTGCTTCGACTCTCTTCAGCATCGACCCTAAATGCTGCCATGACACCCTTTATAAGGTAAAAGCTGAATATGTGGCCAGGGAAGGCCACCTACCTTTGGTTCCATATGACTTGTCTTTTTTACCTTTTTGCACTTGTTACACGATAACAACAACAGTATATTGGAAAAAGTACATACAACTATGCCTACAATGGGTAAAAATAATGCTTTTTTAAAAAAATCGAAAAAGAAATAGTGAATGCAGTTATATTATTTGTCATTTAAAATACTGTGGAATCACTAGAAAGATGAGTGATCCGATGCCAGCACATATTTTCTCTCTACTTCCAGCGTGCCCATCGGTCTAATGAGCTCTCATGTGCAAAAAATGACCGATGAGCGTCAAATTAATCCAGCATGTACACATGAGTTATGAAAAGAAGAGAAAAATACACGCACCTTCGTTTGGGACGTTATGGCGTGTTATTAAGCATTTTTACACTGAGCTCTAATAAGCATCAATTACAATTTAAATAAATTATAAAAGATTACAACCAAAATTTCGAAACGAAACATAATTTATATTCTAAGTTATATCCGCCAATGTTGTAAAGTTGATCTCCGGCTACTTGTGTCGATTTTTTAATATTGTGAGTCTTCTACTCTGAACGTTTCAGTTTACGAAACATTTTTTTGTTTTATTGTATGTCAAATAGAAATTAAATGACAAATATTTTAAAATAAGTCTTTTTATTATTTTGAAAACGAAATCGAAAGTGCCATTTTCAAAACGGAAGCGGGTAACAAAAGTGTTATTTTGCTTGATAACGTATTGATTGATAGACATAATTATGCGGTCGCTATTTGGCTGAATCAATCAGAAAGTTGTGGCAACATGGTCGCTATCCCAAGCGAAATTATCACTTTAAAGAAGATTTTCTAAAAACTTCGTTTTCAAAATTAATCTTTAACCCGTTAAAACGATATCCCATGTAATAATGAAGATATTTATATAAAACTTGACCTTTATGTGTTTTATATATAAATGTTATTATATATGAAATGAAGCACAACGTTGAATATACATGAACTTTTACATTTACAGCTATTTTTAAAGGGAATGATCAATAAAATATCATAATATATTAATTTTTCTGTTTTATTTTCAACCATATTTTCTTTATCGCTCAATATTTTTCTTAGATTTTGTTTCATCTAAAAGAACATGGTCGTATATATATATAAATCTTATCCCCAAATTAAACTCATGCATTTCAATTTTAATATTTAATTCTGAGATTTTTAATATTTCACGACAAAAATTCAGTTTTTGGCCACAAAATATCATTTAAAAAAAGTATAACAATAATGATAATTATACTGTTTGCTAAACAGTGCATTCCAATCACTTATTAAAATGAAATTTTCTTTTCTTTTTTTTGTGAAGAGCTGGATGAAATGGAAAAAAAATGAAATAGTTACATTATATAAATTTCAGAGAACAATGTTAAATTTTAAAAGAGCAGCAATTAGTTTTGCAGACGCTTTATTTTAGGCTTTTTACTAAGCTTACGAAACTGGCATCCGACGCATAAGAGATAACATTATGTTTCAAGACAAAATTTATGTAATAAATGAATGACAATAATTAACAAAAATAAAATTTCCTTTTTATTTTGGCTGTAAAACGAAGATTTCATGCTGAACGTGACTTTGTGTGTTTGATGAAGGATGCTGAAATAATTTGGCACACATTTTTATCAAATTTTTCAAAATTCTATCGCATAAGTTACCGTATAAATATAATTGATTTACAGCTATACAAACGAAGATCGTATAAATTCATTTATTAAAAAAAAAAAAAAAAAAAAAAGAAAGAAAGAAAGAAAAAAACTCGTTCTACTCTTTCTCCATTATGTATTATTACAATCAAATAATTCTTAATTCGTGGCAATATTAATTAAAGCTTTTTCGTGACATACAGAATGCTTATTGCCAAAAGATAAAAATATGATTAAGAATTAAATACATTAAAATTAATAGCTACATTTAAACAAAACATTAAATTTATGTGAATAATACATATTAAGAAATAAACAAAAAACACAATTAGATTTTATAAGAAATGGATTTCTAAATAACGAATTATATATGAATATATATATATATATATATATATATATATATATATATATATATATTATTGTAGCTAATATAATAAGTTTTGCAAAAATAAAATTGTTTTAATCAAACTAATATTTACAAATTTCTGTTTTAGAATAAAGAACTTTCTCGAGCTTCCTGAATTTAAAATCAATCACATATATACCTCCTTATCGGATTTCTTTGTTTACGTTGACATGTGTGATAGCCAATGTTTATTTCATTAGCGCAGAACCTGATATAGAATTGAAAAGAATAAATTATACCGACTGGGAAAGCAATGTAATTTTATTATTTTGTGAAGTTATAAAATAGAAGTAACTATGTAAAAATCATTAGACTACATTAAGCATTTTAAACAGAATTTAAACCCTTCTAGATAAGTCAGATGAAGTAACCAAGAACTAAATATTTGAAATTATTTTTAACGTCAATGTTCTGTTTTCAAATATTCGTTAAAATAATATGAAAATGCAATGAATTTATGAAAAATTGCATTTTATTTCTAAAGGTAAAAATTTTGAAATATTCGTTATACTTTCATGTGCTAATGTTATCTTAACAAATACACGTAATATTAAAAAATATATGAAGAAAAACACAAAAATAAATTAATTCTTTTTTATTTGAAAATTTTCAAAAGTTATTATTTCAATACTTAAATGAAATAAAGAAAATATACAGAATCACTTACTTTTGAATTATAATATTCTACAAGCTTCCAAATAGTATAATCCATGTTTTAGTTGATAAATAATTTTTGTTGAGGAAAATAATGAAATAGAATTTCAACAGACGATTACATAACGGCCTTAACCGCGAACCGCAAGTGAAAGCAACCCGCCAGGAAAGTAAGTAGAATAGACCACAACAAACTTTGTCTTCTTTTCTTTATTTTTTATTTATAAAAAAAGTTTTCTTATTTATTTATTATTTTATAGAGTCTCATAAAAAAAGGCGTCGTTATACGCAGGAGTGAAGACGAACGCACACAGAAGGGAGAGAAAGTGTGCGAAAGTAGAGGACAGGAAGTTCAACCGGAATGAGGAAGCGGCCCAGAGGAAATGGCGATGAGTAAGCACGTGGGCTGTAGAGGAAGTGGAATAAGAGAAAGTCTTCTAAACAGTGATCCAGCTATCTCAGTTGTTCTTTGAGAATGAAGGGCAGAATCGAGAGACAGATTACAACTTCGTTTGTTTCGAATATTCGGCGGCGGAGCTGGAGGCGGGGGGGAAGCAGAATGATATGAGAATGTCGGAATCACGAAGCTGGAGAGGAGTCTCTTGCGAAAGAAAAGAGTGATAGTCATAAAAAAACGAGAGCCTGCAGGCTGTGCCTGAGCTTATCATCTTGCTGAAATATATGCCACGAAAGGGTGTCAGGGGTATGGTTGGTTTAGTTTTTGTTCTTTTACACTAGGAAGGACTAGCTTCCGTTTCGTTTTCTTCTGGTCCAATTTTTGTTTATTATTTTGCCCGAACTTTAATCTGGGACAATTGCATTCTGTTCAAAAGACTTGGTTTCACTGATGGGGGTGTGTTTTGCTGGGAGACATATATGGACAATCTGAGTCAAGCAAAGAAATATTTTGTCCAATTTTTGTTTATTATTTTGCCCGAACTTTAATCTGGGACAATTGCATTCTGTTCAAAAGACTTGGTTTCACTGATGGGGGTGTGTTTTGCTGGGAGACATATATGGACAATCTGAGTCAAGCAAAGAAATATTTTGTGTTTAGCCAGCTAGAAAATATAATACCAGTATAATTGTATTTTATGTAGACTGATTATATATCATCCTGTCCAGAAAATACATATAGCAGTCAATTCAGGGCTATTGGTAAGGAACGGTTGGACTAGCCATGATTCTGGCGAACAAGCTTTTTGCATTCCATATAGGATATAAGTTAACAAAAAATAATTCTTTCACTTTTAACCCCAGAAAATGCATACGTACATTGAATAATTTTTAAGAAAACTGAATAAAAATAAAACAATTTACTAATATTTACAAAAAGGACATTAAAAGTGTCAGACCAATCAAACAATTTCATTGTTCTACATTCAAACGTAAGTCTTAAAAAGAAATAAACAATTTTGAGAAAGACATTTTTTCTATATATTTATCTATACATTTTTGCAATAACATTCCATATAATAGTTTTTACTGTAGTAATATTTCTATACGTTTTTTCTATAATAATACTTTGCAAATACAAACAACAGACAAAAAACACAAAAAAATTCATGCTGTTTCCCTTCCGCCTTCCCTTCACAAAATATAAAGGTTTTTTCAAATAGAATTCGAAAAATATCTAAAAAAAACTAAAGTATTTTTAATCAATTTTTCAATTTATGATCCTATATGATAAGCGTGTAATCTTACGATGAATGAGTTGCAAGTTATCTTTAACTTTTTTAAGAACCAAAGCTTCATTTTTTAAAATTAAAATAAACTTTTTTTAATAATTCAATATATAACTGAAAATTATTTTCACAGTACATTAGTAAAATACTTAAAAAAAACCTTGCGAATACTCTTTTAAGAAATGTATAAGATTTATTTTATAAATTCTAATTTTCTTGAGAAAGATGATAAGAATTTTATTAATAACATATGATCATTAAGAAAACATTTTATAAATGTTTCATAAAATAAAATATTACGATAAACTTTGTTAGAAAGAATATTAATTCGTTATATAAATATATTTTGTTTGTCCAAAATAGTTACTTTAGTATTATGTTGTCTCTCAATTACTGTTATTTTAGTATTAGTATTATGACCTCTAGAAAGATTTTTCACATAACAAAAAGAAATATTGAAAAACTAATATGATTAAATGTATAAAAGGCTTCTAAATATGATATATATTTACACTTATTATTATATCTTTGCAATGTATAACATATTTACAATTATACATTTCAAATGAGAAAGTAATTGGTATATTTAACTAAGCAACCTCTCTAATGAATTTTACAATTGTAAATAAATCGTCTATTTAGCCGGCCAACTTGTCTAGTGGTCAGCGTGTCTGACTACGGATAGGGAGGTCCTGGGTTCGAATCCCGATTCAGGCATGGATGTACGTTCTCTCTCTCTATCTATCCTGTCTTTGTCCTTTCCTTGTGTGACAGGTTGCCTGCCCTATAAACAGGTCTCTATGGCATGTGTGTATGTTAAAGAAGTCGGACTCCCCACCAAATGCTGTTCAGTTGGAAAAGTGGAGCAGTGCTGCCCAATTTGCCAGCCTAGGCGGCGCACGAGAACAGCAACAACAATCGTCTACTTAATTTTTAAATAAAAAAATTTTACAATACACATTTTAATTTAATGCTTTTCTTATACTATACATACACACACACACACATATATATATACATATATATACGTTTTTTTTAAACTAAAAGTAAAATTTATGATTTTTTTCTTATGCTTTGCGTTTTTAAAACTAAAAATAAAACTTATGACTTTTTGATAAATATTTTCAAAAAACGCTATTTTTAGATTCAAATTTTGAAATCTATAATAAGAGTTTAAATTTGCCAACAGAGAAAAAGCTATAGAAATATTGATTTCTATAAAAATAATAAATTTTAAAAATTAAATAAAGTGAAAAAAGTGAAATTCTTTTACGTATTATTAAAAAAAGGCAACAATGAATGAATCATGAAAAAGATTTCATACTGAATGTCTATAATATTATTTATTATTTGTGAATTTACAGTAAAAATATATGGCTTTTTTAATATAGATCGTCAATTTATTTATTTTATCTAAATACTTCTATATTCATGTGAGCCATCTCTGACGACATGTTATAAAAACTATGTGTAAATATTCATATTTTGGCGAATATGGGATTATTTAATATTCCGATAACATATAAATACGTCTTTTAAAATCAGAAACACTAGAAGAACGTCTTTATTTTTAAAAAATAATTTATCTATTTTTGATATTTCCTCTATTTCTTCAACATAATTTAATATAGTAGACTATCACTAAATAATTTATTGTTAAAATATATTGAAAAAACAATAGTGTTTCGGAAAATTGAATTTTCCCTTTCAATTGCAACTAAAAAACAAATAAAATTTTAAAGCTCAAGCTAATTCATAGAAGACAAAAATAAGTTATGATGTCGTAAAAATGACGGGTCAGTATGTTAAGGTTGTAGATAAGCAGATTCATGTTTACAAAAAAAGTTCATATTTAAATGAATTTACATGTCATTCAATATTATTTTTAAAGGATATCTATACTTTATTTCAACGACATAATTTTTAATCATAAAGAAAAAATTTCAGGGAAGTAACAGTAATTTTATTACTTAACCACAAAAAGGTTTTCAAATGAAATAAAAATCGAGTGGCATTTGGTTTTCATAATTTAACGAGAGTTCTTAGCATACTCACTTGTTTTAAATGGTGTTCTATTATTATTTCACCGATATATGAAAAAAAGCCCATTTTTCATCTCATTTAATTCGCTTAACGTTTACAGGGATGAACACTGTTTTATTACAAATTCATTATTAAAACTTCTTCCACACAAAGTAGAAAGTATGCCTAGTCATAAATAACAGCTTATCATTTAGAGCTAAGATCTAGTAAATCTTTACGACGGAAGTCAGGGGAAACAGTTTGCTTGATTATGCGCAAAGGCATTGCAAGTCAAACGAGTTCACTAAAACACCGACGTTTACAGTGCAAAGTCTACTCTCAATCTATATAATCAAAATCCTGTCTGTTGATTTTTTCTCTGGGGTTGAATTGAGAACGGCTGAAAAGAATGGGGCTAACTTAAAACATAGGCTATATACCATTTCTAAATTTTGATCACAGCGCTTGAAATTTATCTAAACAATAATTTATGATGGTTCGAATAATTGTGCTAATGGCATTCCGGAACTTTGCTCACTTCAAGAACTAAGTTGTGGTACTTTGTATTCTTTCAAAATTATCATCCATGCTAACCAGATACAAATATGTACCGGATCCGAACTCTCCTTCTTATATTCACATAGAATAATGTTTAAAAAAATATAAATAACAACATTTACTTAGTAGAGCCCAACTAAGTACAGGGAATTATGATGGTGCCACAATGGCATTAAGACTAAATTTTTTTTTACCCTCTCTTCCGATTTTTGAAAAAGTATTATTCTTAAACGTGTTTTGGTTTTTACCAGTATGTATCAGAAATTTAAATGAAATGTATTGGAAATTTAATGCAAGAAAACCTGATTTTTCAATATATAAAATCTTTTGAACCAAATGGAATATTAAAGTTTTCCACGTGTTTTTGTTTTTCAAGTTTCTTCAAGAGATCTTATTATGAGGGCAAAAGAGCGTTTTGAATATAATAAAATCTCAAAAAGTAGTATACATTGAATTAATTTATATGATTACTACCTTAAATATCATTTATAATGTACTCTTTTCAAGAGAATACTTTTAAGCAACTCACAAGAGAATTTCCAAATAAATTAACGTTATTAAGTATGATTTAATAGTACATTTACATTTAACATGAAGAAAATTATTGAAAAACGTGTCGAATAGCGCATTAATTGCTTGCAGTATCCTTAAGGGTATTGAGTTTTCAGAAGTCACGTGCACAAATATATTTCAATATATTAGAACTGAAAGAATACATCTCAAAAGAAAGCGTTAAAATAAAGCTTGAATAGTAAAACTATTTTAAGAAAAACACATTTTTAATAAAGTTATATTTTATATAATGGCATAATTTTTATACGCATAATTTCGAATAATTAATTACACATGTAATTAACAAGAATTCCTTGGTACAGTTAAGTTTTTTTCTTCCGCCTCAACGAATATTTTTTAAGTTGATTGACTCTTGATTACATCAGAAATAAATAACTGCTTAAAAAAACATTTTGGTAGCATTTTTCTTTTATAAAGACAAGTGATTCATCATTTAAGCTCACTTGGATAGGGTAATTCATTAAATATATGAATTACTGAATTCGTAGAACATTATTCGGATTATATTTAAGATTTTAAACAAAATTATTTCTTTATTCATTGTTAAATAAAATCGTTGAACAATTTGAATTATTTAACGTCGATTTTTCGAAATAAAATTATAGGAATTCTATAGAAAACATTCCAACAGCAATTTTTATAAGTGATGCGAAACTTTATCTTTTTTATGCATTAAAAAGGATAACTAAATAAATTTAAGAAATGTAAGCACATAATATCTATTAATTTGTGTGATTTCATGTTCCTCGTGTCAATTCTAAATTTTCAAATTTTTATTTTTATTTAAAGACTCTCTTGATAAAATATAAATTGTGATCACTCGAGTTTTGAAACAAAGAAATCATTTTCCAGTTGTCTCGTTCATTAACATTCTATTGTCCAGTGAAATCTTTTATATTTCAGTCCGTTGCCATGAATTATTTCCATAGATCTTTTGACACAGATATAGATTATAGACATTGGTTACCAAGATAAGACGAAATTTATATCAAGTGTGATATAATTATACCAAATAAATTTATTTATTTAAATTTAATTTAATTAAATTTAAATAAATTTATTAGTATTTAAATTTTTCAAAAAGTTGAACACAATAATGTCAAAAATTATTTAAAAGTAAGATTTTAAGATAATGCTGAACACGGTTTTTATAATATATATATATTAACAAATATACTAAAACAATGATTTTACTATCGATGAAAAATCTCTTACTTTATTGTGTAATAGCAGTAATTATATCTAGATTTTCATAATGCACTCATTTCCGCCAATCTCAGTGATTCATTTATCTGTCTTCAAGGAAATGCGAAAGAAACCTTATGAAGTAAAAAAAATAATAATAATAAACTTATCAAGAACACTTTCAGGAAAAGGATAGATTATGTATGAACATCATAATGATAACTATTTCTCGATGTTCAAATTAATAGTTAATTTAATCTAATAATTGGAATCTAAATTAATAACTGTTAATCAAAATTAGTCAAAATTTTGTAATTAGTTGTTATATTAATTATTAGATTTCGTCTATGGATTATTTTAAAAAGTTACAAATTAATGGTTCACTTAAAATTGATATAAGCCTTCGTAATGGAAAATTTATATAGCTGACACATAAATTGTTTTTAAATGTTTTCATTCAAAGTAATTAAAAATAAAAAATATATTACTTTATAATTTAGATTAATCCCAAAAATGCAAGGCAATAAACCAAGCATAGGAAGTTAGTGGTTTATCAGAAGAAATAGTCCCATAAAAATATTTTTTGAAAGAATAGATTTTTTAATTTTTCAAACAATATTTATAACAAATAATAATATGTTTTACTTGTTATTTACAAGTCATGTGCATGGGACAAACCAAGAGACATCATAACCTGTTCAAATATTCTACTTAAAATTTTTTACAACAGTTCAGATGAGCATTTTTTAAGACAGTACATTTTGTTGTATCATTTATATTAAAATAATGTGCAAATTAAGTAAAAGATTTATTCGTGTCTTTCTAATCAGAACGGAAAAATGAAAAAATTTTAAATTAAGTTATTAAACTTTCTTTTACTTATTTTATAATTTATTTTATTTTCACATTACCAATCCATAAATTACCTTTGGAAAGGATCTGAAATATTAGTTCATATTTCAATTTCTTATAATAAAAACTAGGAAAATTTTTTTCCCTTTCAAATTTCTGTAGAAATATAGACCTCAACCACACTATTCATAGTTTCTTTTGAAATTCCATCTCAGATAAATGGAACATAGCGATTTTCAGAAAATAAAAAGTACGATGTGATTTTCACTTCCTCATGTTTATCAAAATGACACTAAGATAGTCGCCAAGTTTGTACTTCTAGCCTAAAGTTTATGGCAACCATACATTTGCGATATCTTTTAATTTAGCAATGAAAGACTTACACCCCCTCCCCTCCCAAAATGTTCATCCCAAGAGTTCCGAAAGATGAGGCTTTAGATGATGATAGACAATCCCGTTCTTTATTTAGTTACACTTCCACATTGCACTTCCTGGATACTTGCAGTTTCATTTCATGCCCATTTGTGCATATTCGATTGCGAAGTACTATGTACTTTTCATGGTAAAACTAAACGCCATCTTCACTTCTTGGTGAATCAAAAACAGCCAAATAACGTTTGAATTGGAGAAGCATTAATATGTCACAGGATTCGTCATAAAGAGTTTGAAAGTTGATTGCCCATCATTCGGATATTTTGGATTATTTTTAGCGGGGAAACCAAGAAGTATCAAGAAAACAATCACAGTAAAAGGGTTATCAGTAATAACAACATTTATTGATATCATTTAAACCAAAAGCTGAATGAGTAATAAAGCATTTGAATTCCTGTAGGGTGCTTTTAAACAGTTGAAAATTATTGCATATACTTTAAATATCTATGGCACTTTATTTGGCTGAGAAGTATTCCTAGACAATGGAAGATATTTATGTGACGCAAGGGAGAATGCCTGGCCGAATCTGCATCACCTACCCAAAAATATAAGTTCAAAAACAAAAATGCTATATGCATTTCCTGTAGGTAACTAGAAAGTTACCTACAGGAGTGCTTTGAAGAGAGTGCAAAGTAGCTAGTTAAGCCAATTATACGATTCAAAACAATTATTATTTATAATATATTACTAAAATAAGTGTGGTGAATGCTAAGAGTAATACAAAAAATTTTTTTCGCTCACATGCATTTAGATAAAAGAAAAACTTAGACCATCAAACTCTATTAGAAATTACTTAAAAGTAGATAATAAAAATTTAACCATTTACAGCTTATATTTGACAAAGTATATTAACTTGGTATTAATATTAAAAAATCAAACATCACCTAGATCTCCGAGTCTTGATACAGTCTGTCTAGCACGAGATTAGCTCCTGCCAATTTGTCTGTAGATATCTGTTGCCATAGAAATCAGGCACGTTCCATTTTTGACAGCAAGAGACAGAAGAAAACAACAGCTTTTGTTTACTTGAGAATAGCATGAGATGTTACCCTTAACATGCCCAATTCATAACATAGAAACCACCATTTGAAATAGACATCTCTTGTCGCTATAGCAACCTCCATTAAGCAGACTACTTTTCGAGAGCTATATGTACGGTAGAGAAATAGTAAGAACTCACTTTTCGAGTTAAAATGTACCAGTTGGATACCCGAGCCATTGCTGATTATTGGATTTTACGTTCGTATTTCAGATCTAATTTATCAGAGTAAATACTAGTTATTAGATGTTTATTAAGAATATCATTGTCACATGGAGCTAATTAACTATTAAGATTCAGTTTTGGGCAAATCAAATAATTTGGTATCTATAACTTTGATCAATACCTCTGGCAATACCTCTGGTGAGTATATGAGATAAAATGTTATATATATATATATAATATATATATATATATATATAATATATATATATATATATATATATAATATATATATATATATATATAATATATATATATATATATAGATATAATATATATATATATATATATAGTCTCACGGAGATTTCTGGAGTTAATTTGCGAACATCTTATATGACTTGGAATGCATGTCTTTTAAGAATATAATTTTAGCTAAATTTTACATGGAAACGAAAGAATTAAAACGTAAATTGATTTAAAATAATCAAATTCAAAAACAGGATGATTTTTTTAAAAATTAAAAATTAAAAAAAAAACAATGGACTTTTAAAATTACATTTCTATACCAGTCATTATTATACATCAAGAGTCTTCCGAATTCTAATCATTTAGATTAAACTATAGCGAATTGAAAGGCAAGGAAGAAAAGTTCAGCTTTGGTTGAATTATTTTTAAAAACTTATATAAATTATATTTTTAAACAGCATGTGGATATTGTCTATCGAGTGAAAGTACCTGTCAAAAGCCCACTAATTACAGAGATACAAAAATTGAACTATTAACTAATTTTATTTTGAGAAACATATAGATTCAAAAACAATTTATATGTTTTCAAATCTTGTATATTTTGTACACTCATTATTTAATAATAAATGGAAACCATTCATCAGGGATTTAAAAAAAATATTTTATAAATGTTTAAGAATGGTTTCAATTTTTTTAAAAATAAGTAAAAAAGTTATTATTATCGAAAGGCTAAAGGTATTTTAAAGGCATTAGATTAATTGTGAAAAGTCTATATAAATATTCTATCTAAACAGTTTTCATAAATCCGGAAAATACACATGAAACTATATGTATTCTAAATAACATTTTTAACTTTAGCAAAATTGTTTCGATAAGAAAAGTTTGAAAAAAAAATTTATTTGTAAAACCATACTGAATAATAATCGGGTCCTGCGTATGAGGAGGAATTATAGCAGGAAACTCAAACATAAATCCAAGAATACTCTTGAGTCTCGACATTTTTTTTTAAGTTTAAGTAAAAATAAACAAATAAATATAATGAAAATAATATTAAGAGTACATTACAGAAGTATAATTCATAAAACGGATCAAACAAAAAATGCGAGTGCAATTTTCAAAAATATTATGTAAATTTATTTAACCGAATATAAGCAAGACTGCCTGAAGCATTTGGAAGTATTATTTGAGGTCACCCTCAAGAAAGTAATTTGCATATTATCTTTTTCTCTTTTGAAAATATTTGAAATATGTGACCAACAACCTATTGCCAATCTCTGAAGAAGCTATTTTAGATGCAAATAAAATAAATTTATGCCTTTAATTTAAATAAAAAAATAATTATTTCATCTAAAACCAAAAACTCTTCTTAAACTATTTTTAAAATGTTGCAAACAGGTCATTTTTGAGAATTAGTTTAAGGATAAGTTAAAAAAATTTTTAAAAACTGTTGCGGATATATTTCTATCAAAAGTGAATTTCAACAGATTCATGAATAAAATTTGATACACTGAGCCTCAATGCAAAAAAGTTAACATACATCAAAACGGTAATTTTTTATAACTGAAAATTCAATTGAAATATAAATTTATATTACAATAAATATTGTATGAGTTAAAAATGTTACACTTTTATCAAAGAATGTTATTGAATTAACTTAAAATTATTATAAAAATTTTAATGATATTTAATCCAATTAAGAAAAAAAAGGCACTAAAATATGAGAGAAGAAGGGATTTATAAACACACATTAATTTCAGGACTTAGACTTTAAATAATTATGGTTTAAATACTTTCATGATTACAATATTTGCCAAAGTAATAAAAAACAAAATTTTAAGTATAAAAATGATGAACATTTTCTAGTTAGCATAGTACTAAAAACAAAACTTTGATATTTTTAAAAATTAAATTTGGTTACCTTTTAATTGTGGCAACACAATTAAATTTTAGGTGTTTTTTAAGCTCAATTTTTTTTTTTAATTTGGGAACTTTTTGACACATAATTAACGATGGAGCAAACGATTATTTGAAATACATACTTTTGAGAAGGGATGCATAAAACTTCTGAGACAATGAAATGAAAACGATTACTGAAATTTTAGACGTTAAACATGGAAAATTTTATCAATGATTAAATACCTGATAAAATAAAACCCAGAATTTTTTTTCTTCAGAAAAAACTATTTTTGAAACATATTGGCGTTAATATTATATTTTTTGTGGAAAGTTAAAATCTGATTCAGAAGATTTGAAATCATTTTAAAGAATTTCCTTACATTAAAACAAATAAAATGATTCTTTCTTTTTCTTTTTTTTTTTTTTTTTGGAAAGAGCTAATGTAAGACAGCAAAAATAGATTAGGTTCTAAGCTTAACTTTAAGAAAAAAAAATTTATTTTTAAAAAAATTTATATCAGAATTAATAAACAAAAAATTCTACATTCTTCCATTTATGAACGGAATACACTATTGCATAATCAATTTCGGTTTGAAAGGCATTCTTTACACTCAAATGGAAATTTTGTTCAATTAATTAATCTCAGTATGTGATAAATGTGTGTGTGAAATTTTTTAAATATATTCACAGCTTGTCTAAGATATGGGCATACGGGGCAGTTGCCCCGGTCCCCTACATCAGAGGGGCCCTAAAATCGAGTAGAAAGATTATTTTACGTTGTCAATCAAATAAAATAGTTTGCAAATAAAATAGAAAGCTTATTGTTGAGAAGCAGAGGGAGCCTCTAAAGAAGTTTTTGCCACTGTCTCCAGTTAAGCTTAATCGGACCCTGAATATATTTTTATGAATGAATGAAAAAAGAATCCGAAAAGAAAATCATAATATTAAAAATAATAAAGATGGGTAACGGTAATAATATTTGAAATCAGTTTTAACTCCAAACAGTGATAAAACTGAATTCATCACCTCACATTTCAATCTCTCGAAGTTTATGTAAAAACACATTTTCGAAACACATCTAGTTCCAACCAATCATCTATCTCAAAACAGCCATGAAATCACGGCAAATGCTTCGTTGTCCTGTTTACGAAATGAGAAGATCGTTATGAAATGAATCGGCAATAAATATTAAATGCAGATTCGATCGGAGCTTAGCAACGAAGCGATGTATTCGATCATTTTTTTAAAAAGCGATAATGCGTTTCCGCTTGAGTCTGAGCTTCAAATGTTTTTGTTCTTAGGCACACAGCAGCCGTGTCGATTTCCTTTCCTGAAAGAGATTTTTTCCTGGAAAGCCCAACAAAACAAGGTTTAATGAAATTGCCTGAACAGAGGGAAAAAGACTTCCTCCCTCGCCAAGGACAAAGCAGCAGCAACTTCCTGAACATTTAAGAGACATTTGGACATCTTGAGGAAATAACATTCGAATTGGTAATTGCGAAGATTGATGTCGTCAGTGTACGACTAGTTCTCTCTTTCTTTTGTTATTCTTCGATATTCCGTGAGAGATAATTTATTCAGAAAAGCAATTACATCGCGGGCTGTTGATGGCGAATTTTAACTTCAACATGATTTAGGAGCGTGAGTTCATCACATGTTGAGCAGCAATTTGCGAGAATCGATCCTCCGAAAAGATCTTCCACGTGTTACCGTGAGACGTTTTGTAACTAAAACTGCCATCACCAATAAACTTAGGTGGAATATTATTTTTTGATAGAATTCATATAGAATCAGAATCGCATTAAAAACAATCAGATATAATTCTTAACATAAGTCATGGCCAATCTACATACAGACTGTGACGAAACCGTGAAAATTATCAGTTGAAACCAAATAACATTTACTAAAATAAAAATTATGTTATTAGTTTGCAAGAATAATTAATTAAATAAAGATTTCGAATTGTAAGTTCATTTTTTTAAATTACAATTTGAATTAATTTTTTTTGTTTCGTTTTCAAATAAATAAGAAATTTGAGTCAATTTTTTTTAATTCGTATTTTTTATTTTGATTTCAACAACAGAAAAACACATGACGATTTTTGAAATTTTTACAAAGCATGTGCACATTTAATTAGTTATTTACAAACTAAAATATTCCATTCATTTAAAATTCATAACGTTACGTATTTAAAAAATTTTTTCTTTATTTCTTTACATACACACATCTTACTATTCCCATTAATAATATAAATTAATTTTTCTTTTGTTACTTCTCAAATACTTGAGACAATATTATGAAATATAATCCTTACTAAAAAGAATTTTAACAAAAACACTATTACAAGTTGTAAAATTATCATTTGGCAAGTAGGCATAAAATGTTCAAATAAAAACGACGCTCAAATAAGTTATCGAAATTAAATACATTTTTCATACACTAGAAACAATTTGAAAAAAAAAATGGGCAATGTTTCTTTAGTGAAAAGTAAAATACAAGGTCATACTTGACTGAAAAGTTTAATTTTATTTGATTATTGTTTAATTTTTCAGTAAATTACCACCAGTTCAATAAAATGTTATAAATAAGAAATATCACCAAAATGTTTTTAAATTTTAACTGCCCACTAGAGATTGAATTGAAAACTTCGGGAGCAATTCGTTGCAGTTCCCTGCATTTCAAAACTTTTTAGAGCTTATTTAGAAATTTTACGATCCATTTCAAGTCTTGGTAAAAGAATCAAAATCTTTAGACTCATCTGCTCTTAAGAAGAGAGTGACTTGTGCTAAGAACAAACACAAAGAAGCTAATTTCCTTTTGCTAAAATAGAGTGGGAAATGTGCTATGATCGATTATGAAGGTATGATCATGCCCATGTAACGATCTCATAATTTCAATTAGATATACGTGATTCTTATTACGCGGGGTTCTAATAATGGAGAAATTTAATCCTTTAATTAAATGTCCGATATCCTTCCTCATCATAATGTATGTATGCAAATGAAGACCGATGCTTTTACCAATCATGCTTCCGAGATTTTCATTTGTAACTAAAATGGTTTGGATAGCTCAAAGTCAACAATCTAACAACAGAAGATTGTTGCAAGGTATTTCAAATTCATTGATTTTAGTTTTTCCAGCGAACTTTTCTTCAATACTTCCATCCTTTCAGTGAGTCCATACACTAAGTACCAAGCATGCTTGGGAACGAAACACTAGAGTTTTCCCGTTAGGTTGACCACTTAACCGGGACATATGCTTTACACCCCAAGGCGTTCGGTCAGGGAAACAGATATGGACATTATAGCCCTTGACTTACTTATGGGGTGTCGTGCCGCATATTTTAGTTTTTAGAACCATTTTCTCGTGTTGCAAAGTAAAACATCCCCTTGAATGACGAGCATTCAGAAACCAGAAATACAACATACGTATTCCTTTGTTCAACAGTAGCTGGGAATATATTGTAATTCTCTAATCTGAAGAACACAGTTTAATAACTAGAATATGTGAGGGCCACAGAAATATTACATTTTTATTTATTAATTTTAGACATCCTGTCATCCTTAGTGACACGACAGACACCTGCACTAGGCATGGTGGGACCAGGCTTTTTCAAACATTTCCCACCATGATTCTCTATTTTTGACCACGATCTTCCAATTGATCATTCATAAAATGGAAAATCCCATTCTAGGCAGTCAGCCCATTCTAAGGTTGGATTAGCCCCTATGTCTCGTTCCGGAAAGCCTGGCCATAAATACTTTTGAGCTTGTTAATTCTAATAATATAATTAAACTATTTAATTGTTTGGGTTCTTATGTATTTGATGATATCGGGTTCGTGGTTGGAATGCAGAGAGGAGGGTGCCAGCTCAGGTGTGACCTCGTCACCTGACCGTGGTTCAAAATTACGAGCCGCTTGGTGGTGGGTGAGTATTTCACACAAAACCGTTAACCTTAAGGTACAGCATAGTTCCCGGCTTGTCTGCACCTGCAGTTCGATACCGGGTTCTCTGAAGGGCCGAATAGAGTTCTGATTGTGAGCGACTGCACCACAAGCCATCGACTTGTAAACCTCCAAAAATAACTCTTAGTTTCCGCCGTCCAAAGCGTTTCCCTCATTATAAAATTCTGATGAGTATGTAAGTACAGGTCAGATTAGAGGTTCATAAATTAATAATTTAGTAATACTAGACATACAAATAACAAAAAATTCGGTATTCATTAGAGAAAAGCAGTTTAATTTTGGGCTACCCATAACTTTTATACCAAGTTATGCTCTAAATACCAATAAAATAATTACCAATTTTAAAAGAAAAACTGCAACTAAAATGAAAATTATAATGAAGAAAGAAACGATATATTGAACTATTCCCCCCCCCCTTTCTAGATTTAGATTTATTTTTCTATTATCTTTGAGTTCTGATTTGTTTTAAAGGTTTCATTTCATTAATTTTTACTTCCCAATATTAGTTCCATGTTAATAAGCAATTTCATTTTATGGTGAAGATAGACATTGTTGGAATAGGAAAAAAACGCAAGTTTTTTAGACATATTGTTCAATTGCTGGAAAGAAGTTTTCCTCATGGCTGAGATGCATGCAGAACGTTTTCGGAGGCAAAAGTCGTAAAATGGAAACAATTACTATGAAGGAAGACAAAGGAAATTATTTAGTCTCAGGAAAATTTCGTAGTAAAAAAAAAAATTCATCGTTAAAATAACTCAAGTACACCGACTCGAACACGAAGTAGAACTGAGTTACATAACATATGATATGAATACTTGCTGAATAAATGTGACAAAGAAATTTCTGATGAAACATGTCATCACTATCTTTTTAGATCCATCGTAAAGTAATCAAAAAAGTTCACCTGTCTTTCATTTAGCCATAAAATACAATAACTTCAGCTAATTAATAAATTAAGCTGAAAAAATTTTATTAAAAAAAAAAAAAAAAAAAAAAAAAAAATCCTATTGAACTGCATAAATTATCAAAATTAGAAATCTTTAAAAATAGGTTTCTGCATTATTTGAGGGATAATATAGTTATAAAATAACGCAAATTAATTTAGGATTATCACAATTAGGAAGAAAAAGAGCTATAAAAAATTTAAGAAAAATATAGAATTGTTTGTATTGTATCAAACAGAGAGACAGGACAAGTCTAAAACCAGAAATGAAGAAGATGGTTAAAGAAATGTAACAGCAGCCACAAAAAAGTGGGAGGGATCTTGAATACAACAGTAAAGTCAACATTTTTCTTAAACTACTAAGTGTCTGTATTCTTTGTATGCCGTAAGAGATCGTAGGAAAATAAACACCGAACAGTAAAATTAAAATACATATTTATTTTATGATGTACTTAAATTGCATTTTAGGATGAGTGAAAAAAAAATTGCCAGAACAGAGAAACAACATTCAGAAGATTAAATCAAAAAATGAAATTAAATCTCACTTCTTCTCATTTACATAGCTAATAAAAAAATTCAATGCCATTTTTCCAGCTAAGAAAATTCATTATAGTTTTCTAAAAAAATAGCGAGATTTTCTAACTTGATTAAAAGGCATTAAATGCAATACAGGAGCAAAAGTTTGCATTTTAATTCTATTTATTTTTCCATATATGTAAGCAAATCTCTCTCCAAAACACTGAAAACCAATTGATAAAACTGATTTACAACCTTACAGGGTGATTTATAGCTTCAGCCTTTCTTTCTCAACAACAAACTTTCTATTTGATTTAACAAACGATTCCATTCGACTGATAATACAAAATAAACTTTCTGTTCGATTTGGGGGGTATCTCTGATGTGAGGGCTTGGGGGCAACTGCCCCATATGCCCCTGCTTTAGCCTTTCCTGAACAAAATGATGGAAAGAAATATAATTCTTTTACTGAATCCTGTCGCATAAAGAGGAAATGATTACTCTAGCGAATTCAGATAGGAAAAGAAGGAAACAGAATTCATATTTTCTATCCTTGAAATGATTTTCTGTTCACAGAATAAACATTCATGAAAATTTAGAAAAAT
The DNA here is from genome assembly GCA_030067965.1 of Latrodectus elegans. Lineage (NCBI taxonomy): Eukaryota > Metazoa > Arthropoda > Arachnida > Araneae > Theridiidae > Latrodectus > Latrodectus elegans. Next base: position 11,851,302 of record CM057812.1, read on the forward strand.
AAAAAAAACGAGGAAAGTTTTTTTCTTTTGATCATTTTTATTCAAATGAAGCTTATGATCCATGTAATGAATAATTTGTTAATTGGAAAAAAGAAAAGTTGCTGCTTAAAAACCTTCGTTGCTTTTTAATAATGCATTTCGATAAATGTTAAATGCATTTATTAAAATTCGGTAAATCACGAATGTTGGACAGCAACACAGGAGGAGCTGAATATTTCAAGAATAAAAAATAAACATGAGAAAAAAAAACTCTTGGTTAACCGAAAAAATACCTTTATTGTTATACTTCACTTTCGAACATTTTATTTGATGCATGCACTGAAATAAATATTGTAGCTATATCTTCACAGACACAGTACATTTTTTTATCCAAGTTCATAAAAAATCAACACATTCCATGCTGTACATTAATTTTATTTACCAAGTACAGTTTTAATGTATTCCGGTGAGTTAATGTTAGTGCATTATGCTCCCAAGTCACAGTTGCCTTCGGTTCAACAGTTCGTGGGTTCGAATCCCACCTTGGGTATGGATGTTTGTAGGGGTTTGGAATCCACTTTAAACCGTAAGTCCCGGTTAAATTAGCCCTCGTGTGGAAAAAGTGACCATTGAGCGACAAAGAAAGGCACAGGTCCTCGTTGTGAGCAAGGTCGACTCATCTTTTCATACCTTCAGCGGATAGATAAAACTGAATATCAAGCATGCTTGGAAACTAAACACTGGAGGTTTTCGTTAGGTGACCACTTAACTGGGACATATGCATCACACCCCAGTTCCCTCGGTCAGGAAGACAGATATGGACGCTGTAATCCTCGGACCATATTGGGCTGTCATTCTGAAACTGTTCTAAAACAGTGGTTTAGTTTTTTAGAACAGTTTCAATAAAAGACTAGGTGAATGAACATATATTGTCAAACAAAAATTACAGTAACTAATTTAAGAAAATCGTCAAAATTTTAAAAAAAAAGTTCAGTAATTTACTATTGGTGAAAAAAAAAAATTACAAATTTTAAGGAACTCGGTATAAATTGTTTTATTTTGACACGACATTGTGTACTGTTAAGAGTGTTGCATGTAATTGCCTTCCAGGATAACTTTTCATGGAGAATGGATCATAGTGACATGTCAACAGGGAGAAAACCTGAAAAATTTTCAGGGTGCGCTCAGTTCAAAATATTGTAATTTTTTTTTCTAACTTATTAAAAAATATAGCAATTACAAGGAAATATTTCCTGATCAGTTTTCATCAAAAAATTATTTTTATTCAAAAAAGTTTACCTATGTATTCTTTTGTTTAAACTTCACTATACACATTCCAGAGAAAAGCGGGAGAAAATTATAAATTCAAATAAGCACTCTTGTACAATTTATTCCTAAAATTTTGCTTGCAAAAAGCACTTAAAAGTTTGCATTCAATATATCAGTGACTGCGTTACATAAAAATGTTGAAAAAGATGGGTACGGTGGAACTGAATATCTGTGGATTTGTTTCAAACTTCTAATGTCAACAATGAAAGATTGTCCCCAACTATTTTTAAACCAGTGTGCTCTGATTGGTCAAATAAGTGTCAAACAAGCATGTCTTTTCAGCGTAAAGAACATAACATCACAGTCTAATTTCAAAAATGAAAGCGAACACAATAACACTTAGTTTTTAAATTTAAGTCTTCTCACTCATTGAAGAAAGATGTCATTCCTCCATTTCTTTAATAATAATAAGCGGAAGGAAGAGGATAAAAAAATGTTTTCTTGTGCAAATTAATTGATATGGAAAATAAAAATACATTTGTACACTTAATAAAACATAATAGCATTTTAAAAAGCTAAATCTATAGTAAAAGATTCTAAATTTAATTTTTCCTGCATTGAAAATGAAATAAGAGAAGCTTGCATCTAATTATATGAGGGTTACTCTGAAATTTTTGAGATACGAGCAGACGAGAATTTACAAAATAAAAAAAAATGGTTTAATTTTAAAATACAAAGTATTTTAACACAGAAGACGATTTTGTACTGACTTACTTCAACTTGTTTAGCGTAGAATAAATTTTAAATAGAAGAGATAATTGAGTTGACGCGAGAACATTTTCGCGCTATGATTTTCTACGATTTTAAAGCAGGATTAAATCAAGAAAAATGCGTTCAATGGTTGCAATTAGCATTTGGGGATGCATCTCCAGCTCGTGCAACTATATTCAGATGATTTAGAGAATTTAGAAGAGATCTCAATTTTCTTCAGGATGAAGAACACGCAGGAAGGCCGCTGTCGGCAGTAATCCCGGATAATGTGTCTGCCATACGAAAAATGTTAATGGATGATAATCGCTGTACCTATCAAATGATACAGAACTAACTTAACATTGGATCCACAGCCATACGCAAAATCATTCATGAAGAATTACATATGAAAAAAGTAGTTTGCCGTTGGGTTCCCCATAATCTAACTGAGCACCAAAAAGAGGAGCGTGTCAGAATCAGTAAAGAAACTCTTAAAATGCTAGATGATGGTGGCCACAGCATCATTTCTATAATTGTAACAGGTGATGAAACGTAGATACCGTTTTCTGACGTTCCAACACGTCAAGAAAGCAAAGTATGGGTTTTTGAAGATGATCCCACGCCGACCATGGTGAAAAAACAACGCGCACTGAAAAAAGCGATGTATGCCGTTTTTGTCAGAAGTACGGGATTGGTCAAAGCCATCAAGTTGTAAGGACAGAAGACAGTAACAGCAAATTGGTATACCACTAAATGTCTTCCAGAAACTCTACAAAAACTGAATGTTAGGGGACTAATGCTTCACAATGACAATGCAACTTCACATACAGCCGCATTAACAGTTGAGTTTCTTAAACAAAAACAAATTAAAGTGATCGAACATCTGTCGTATTCAACTGATCTAGCTATGTGCGACTTTTGGTTATTCTTTAATCTAAAAAAGAACATACGTGGACGTCGTTTTCATTCAGAAGAAGAGATTGATGTGGCTATAAATACATTTTTTCTATTATTCCAAGAAATGAATGGCTTGAGGCATTTAATCTGTGGAAAATTCGTCTACAAAAGTGCATTGATGCTGGAGGAGACTACTTTGAACACACCTAAAATTTTGTAAGTATTACTTTAAAAACCTAGTTGTATCTCAAAAATTTCAGAGTGACCCTCGTATAACATATATATATATATATATTAAAATACTTTTCTGAAGCTAAAATTTAATACTTTTTTCGAATTAAAACACCTAAAATCTGAAAAAATAAAATCCTCATTCTATTTATCGATCCTTGAATGGCAGCACACAATGAAGTGAAATTTATATCAGAATATGTCAGACTTAGATAACTTAAAATAGAAATTATGTTTCATTTAAAAAATTTTATGACAGCATTTATAGTTAATTAAAAAATATTTATAGATGATTTGAATTCCCTGTCTAGTTGTTTATTCTGTAATGTTAATGGAGCTCCATTAACATTACAGAGTTTACACCACTTTCCGTTAAAATCAGCAAAGTGAAGCATCATTTGTCGCGGGCAGTGATTGGGAGGGTGACCACATTTACTCCATCACTGGGTTGCCAGAGTTCCATGGGTTAAGGTAATATCACGTTCATATGTGATATCCAAAGTCCTTCCGCTGGACTGCTGTGGATCTGGAGATAAGGATGCCAGCTCAAGTGTGACCTATTCACTTGACAGTGGTTCAAAATGATGAGCCACTCGGTGAAGGGCGAGTATTCCGAACCCGTTAAGAAGTTCGAGTACAGTACGGGACTCGTTTGCGGTGTATGTATACAATGTTGATGTTGCCATGATACAAATTCGGTATCAAGATACAAACGCGAGTGATTATTTTCTTTCTTTTTTTTAAACTGCCATCTATGCACAAAGGTTAGGAGTGGTGATAGAATATTTACTGCATCGGAATCTTCTTTCTTTCAACATTCCCAATCAGTATTTTTAAACAAATAATGATTTTTGTATTTTCGTTTTTTGTTTTATTTTTGAAAGTTTTATTGTTGCTTATGGAGACATGTATTTTCCCTACTTGGGCTGGTCGGAAATATACTGGAATGCCAATGAAAGAAGTCCCAACCTCAATATTGAATACTTTCGCAATTAAAGACTTTCCAAGCCTTTTAAACCTTATTCGATTTATTTTTTAGCTAATATATTCTCAACACCTCAATTTGAGATGCAAAACAACATCTTGAGAGTGTTAATTAAATTAATTTGTAATGTGTACACACACACACACACACACACACACACACACATATATATATATATATATATATATATATATATATATATATATATATATATATATATATATATATATATACATATATATATACATATATATTATATATATATATATATATATATATATATATATATATATATATATATATATATATATACATACATATATATATATATATATATATATATATATATATATATATATATATATATATATATATATATATAGAGAGAGAATTTCTTGTTTTTATGATTAAGTTTAAACTTTAATTAGTAGATTTTTTTTTAATTCTTTGAGTTTTTGCCTATTTCGGTATTCCCTACACAAAAATGAACTCATGTAAGTTCTATATTAACTATTTTTTTCAAAATATAAGTATTCCCCCCAAAAAACGGGATTTTCGAATCCTGAGTCCACGTTTTGCCATGGCAAAATATAAACTAGCAGTAAATCAGGTATCATCTATAAATTCATTTGAACAAATGTATAATTATTTTAATAGAATGCAACGAAGGTGAAATATTCAGCTAGTAAACGCAAGAAATGTGATAACAGAGGAGTGAATTATAACAATATAATAAATATAAGAAATAAAATATTATAACAATTAAATATTATTTATAGATGACAAAAGTTATCAAAAGTTTGTTTATGAGTCGCATTTGAAGGTTGAGTAAATAGAACAACAAATTACTGGAATATTTTGTGACAAAGTGTATTTCAAAATTATACGTGACCTTTAAAAATAGAAAATATTTATTAAAGATAAATTCTCCAATCTCTAATTAAAGAATATTTTACAACTGATTAAGCAATCACTAATTAAATATAAATGTTAAACACATAATATAAAATAGCAAGAAAACAAAAGAGTAAATAATGAGTTCTTTAAAAACTATGTGAGCGATTAAAAAATTAGGAATTAAACGCGTTGTATACATTTACACTTTTATATTAGTTTTAGGTCACAATGTTTTAACTGTGTTAAGTTTCTGGCCACAATGAAACTATATTAACAAAGGTCATTTCTAAATTGACACACTTGAATAAGTTGTAAGAGATTTTCTTTAAAATCAGTATAAAAATATTTGAAGTTGCAACATCTACTGAAATTTCAAACAAATTTTCTTTTCATGCAGAAAGAAAAATAAATTAAAACATTCATATAAAAATTTGGTAAAAAAAAATCATAACGCAATAATACGACTCTGAAGGAAGAGAAATAAAATGAAAATTTATTATTCATGGAAAAATAAGTACAGGTACAGATCTAACAATCGCCGCACACAAAACAAATAAGATTTTAATTTGCTTTAAAAGGCAGAAATCGTAATATGAAAGCGATAAGAAAATTCTTGTAAAATATTCTAAAGAAATTAATTACGATTGTCAATCTTTTTATACTCATAAAAGCAATTTTGGAGAGTTCCGATGATTTTACAATGAAAAACAAATTTAGTTTAAAAGATTCTGATGGATTTATTTACTACTGAAAAGAATATAACTCTCGAGTTATTAAGTGACTGAATTTTCTCGGATATATTTCAGAATAATAATTCCCCAAAATAGAGTAAAAGGCTCACTTGTCGCTATTCTGACTTGTTTTCAATGTAAAATTAGAAGCAAGAAATATTAAGCACTTTGATTGCAGATTATTATGTAAGTTACATAAATATATATACGAACTCACTTAATAGATATAATAGGTTGGGGAAAAAGAAACCCATTATTTTTTCGGTAGATTGCTGTAGTGACCGATATTTCATAAAGAATCCATCAAATAATTTCAAATATATGCTCGTTGTCAAGGTGACATTTCACACTAAAAAAATTCTTTTGCTGTTTTTTGTTTGGTCCATACAGTTGTGAGTTACAGGATGTTAAAAATAGGAATCAACAAAGAGAAAATGATATATTTTACAGTTTTTCTTTAATAAAGACGAAAATGCACGCCAGGTGGTTGAAATTGTGTTTGGTGTTTATAGTGACGATACTGAAACAGATAATTATGTGCAATGTAGGTTTCGTCCATTCCGTTCAGGCATTTTTTTATATCAAAGATGCACCACATCGCACAGCATCGATAAAATCACAGAAATAATCGAAGTTGACCGGCATGTTAGTGTTCTTAGCATTGCCCAGGAATTAAAGATCAACCATAAAACAGTTTTGAACCATTTGCGCAAAGTTAGATTAAAAAAGAAATTCGATGTTTGGGTGCCTCACCAATTAACACCAAAAACATGATGAATTGAATTTCCATCTGCGAAGCCTTGGCCAAACAGAATGAAGTCGACCCATTTCTTAACGGATGGTAACTGGTGATGAGAAATGGATCACATACGACAGTATATATTGGACGAAAATGATCGTGATCAAATCTCTGTGAAGCAGCTCTAACGGTGGCCAAACCATGACTAACGGTCAAGAAGGTTCTACTGTGTATTTGGTGTGACTGGAAAGGAATCATTTATAATGAATTGCTTCCATATGGTCAAATACTAAATTGAGATAACTACTGTCAACAATTAGATTGTTTGAAGCTCGATTGACCAGAAACGATCAGAGTTGGCATTAGAAGAATTGTTGTCTTCCATTAGGAAAACATCAGGCCACACACGTCTGTAGTAACTCGCCAGAATCTCTAGGAGCTTGGTTGGGAAGTTTTAATTCATCTACCATACAAACCGGACCTGGCACCAAGTAATAATTACTATTTTCTAGCATTGATAAGAAACTGGGATCAATAGAAGATTGTGAAAATCAATTACTAGAATTTTTAACCAATAAGGATTGTGAGAAAGGCGTTATGAAGCTACCTTTAAAATGGGAAAAAATTTTACAACAAAACGGTGCATATTTGACCTAAATCGGAGAATCCGAAACATGTTAAATAAAGTCTTAAATTTTAACCAAAAATAATGGATTTATTTTTCCCCAACCTATTATAATACACTCAAGTGGCAGAAAAATGAGTACAGGCGTACATGTGTAAGCAATTCAGAAATGAAAACAATCAACGATGCGAGTGACAAAGTAATTTAGATTAGTTATTGATAGTTATATGCCATGTGATATCAAGATTTAAATAACTATAAAAAGATCTTTGGGTCGGGTGCAAGAGTTAGGAAATATATTAGAGATAATGATGAATTTGGATTTTCGCGTACCACACTATTTTACAAGTGTATTGGGAATACCAGTTGCCCTGGGAAACCAGCTTGGAAAAACCCCTGGAAATAACAGGATAATTGTGAACTGACTAGAAATCTGAAATGAGATAAGAATTGCCACACATCTTTAAATTACTGCAGATTCCAGTGCTTCAATAAAGATGTGTGCGAACTGTACAGTGTATCGTAGTTGGTATAAACTTCCGGAACTAAAGGACCATTGTTGTTGACCGTTATATTAACACTTATACCATTGTGCATTCTAATGATTTTCAACAGCTCCTACAGGACAATACGAGAGCTACTTATTAGTCGCACCAGGACATTATTTCTGAACTTTGACACTTCCACTAGCTACCTAAATCCCCAGACAAAACACGATTGAGTTTATTTAATATACCTTGTAATATATCATTTAGAAAAGGCCTCCACCACTTCGTACTTCTGTGCATTTATGATTTGCCTTGCAAAAATCATCCAGTGATTTGCTTGTAAGGTAAATTCAAACATCAGTAGAGTCCATACCAAATCGAGTTGTGGTACTTTAAAAATGCTCCTTGTAGCCAATAAGCAGTAAACCTTCATTCAACCGGAACCTATTAAACTAGACTTCGCTTAATCCGGACAGCCATTTAGATGTACACACATATATATGTACATCTAAATTCCTTATATATATATATATATATATATATATATACTGTATAAATAAAAAACGAGTCAGCACAATATTTTTGTTGAAGATGGAGTGTTGTTAACCTTAGCTGTTCCAAGACACTGCTGGTTTTGAAGCTGAAAATTTCCACATCACCGTATACGAAGGAGGAGAAGCAGATGTGTCACTGGAAAACATAGAGTTGTAGTTAGATGCAGATCCAGACTATCATAATTTAACAGAGGAGGATATTGTTGAAAATGAGACAGCAAAAGGAAGATATGAAGGTCTTGACAAAACGATGATAACAACTCAAAACCAAAGCACAGGGAGAGTAAAGATTATTTAAATTTTGTGTTAAAATACGTTGAAGACAGCAGCAAGAAAGCCATATCTGGATATTGGGATCATCTGAGACATTTTTGTGCTCCAGAAATTACCACCAAAGCAAAACAAAAGATCAGTAGTTTCATCCAAGATCAGCCTGCAGGCCTTGGCTCTCCGATGGGTTAACGTGCTACATTTAATTTATTATAAGTCTTTCAAAAACATTTACCTTAATATAAATATGTATAGACAATGTTTTCAAATTATTCGTACATTGAGAGTAAAAAACATCAAAAATCTAAAAATAACAGTTGCAGAAAAAATATCAAACATAAAAAAAAACCTTTATTTGTTTAAAATAATTATATAAGTTTGAAAATCATCTGCGTTTATATATTTAATTAATAATTAGAATATTTTACGAGAATATTTTATCAGTGAAAGAGTGATCAAAAAAATATTAAGATTAAAATGTTTATAAAATGATGGGAAATATATAATTAAAAAAATTTTTTAATATACTGATATATTTGGCAAAAATATTCACATAGATTATTGAAACATTATGTTGCATTATGATGTTTTATTTAATTTTCTTAGAGTTTTAGAAATTAAAATCAGATTAAGAAACATTATCTGAATTATTTAATATTGTAATGGTTTAAAAGTTATAGCAATAGAAAACAAATAATCGTCTTATTTGAAATTATCATAATTTTTAACAAAAAGACAGTTCAGTCCTACAATAAATACGAAAGGAGTTTACTTCTAAGAATCATTAGTAAATCACCTCCATGTAAATTTTGGATTTTAATATTTATTCTGCGTATAATGTATGGTTTAATCATTAAAATATTTACACAATATGAGGCATATTTATTAAATAATTTTATTAAATTTTTGTAGTTAACATAGTTGGTAATTTGTATTAGTTGTGTTACAATAAATAATATATAGGTCCTGTGTGAATTTGTGAAAGTCGATTTCATTTATTTGTTTCATAATAATTCATTTCTGATTTTTAGATGTTTATTTTTTCTGTTATTTTGGTATTTTATATTAATTTTGTAAATTAAATATTAATATACACTACTGTCCATAAAAATTGCTACACCAGGAAGAAATGCAGATAACAAAATGATATTTATTGGACAAATATATTATACTAGAAATAACAAATGATTAAATTTTCAAAAAATTTGGCTGGATATAGATCTTGAGAAATCAGTACCCAGAACAACCACTTATGGCAGTAATAACAGCAGTTATACGCCTGGGCATTAAGTCAAACAGAGATTGGATTGCATGTATAGGTACAGATGCCCATGCAGCTTCAACACGATGCTACAGTTCATCAACCGTAGTGACTGGCGTTTGGTGACGAGCCAGTCGCTCGGCAACCATTGACCAGACGTTTTCTATTGGTGAAAGATCTGGAGAACGTGCTGGCCAGGGCAACAGCCGAACATGTTCCGTAAGAAGGAAGGTAAGTACAATACCGGCAACATGCGGTCAGGCATTATCCTGCTGAAACGTAGGGTTTCGCAAGGCTCGAATAAAGGGTAGAGCCACGGGTCGTAACACACCAGAAATGTAACGTGCACTGTTCAAAGCACCGTCAATGCGAACAAGAGGTGACCGAGACGTGTATCCAATGGCACCCCATACTATCACGCCAGGTGATGGGCCAGTATGACGATGACGAATGCACGCGGCCAGTGTGCGTTCACCACGATGCCGCCAAACACGGATGCGACCATCATGATGCTGTACACAGAACCTGGATTCATTTGAAACGATAACATCTCGCCATTCGTACGCCCAGCTTCGTCGTTGATCACACCATTGAAGGCACTCTTGTCTATGATGCAGCGTCAAGGGTAGCCGCAGCCATGGTCTCCGAGCTGAGAGTCCATGCTGCTGCAAACGTCGTCGAACTGTTCGTGCAGACACTTGTTGTCTTCCAAACGACCCCCTTTCTTAACTCATGGCTCGTGACGTGGTTGCACGATCCATTACGGCCATGCGGATAATATGCCTGTCTTCTCGGCTGCTAGTGATAGGTGGCCGTTGAGATCCCGCATGGCGTTCCGTATTACCGTCCTGAACCCATCGATTCCATTTCTGCTAACAGTCATTGGATCTCGACCGACGCGAGCAGCAATACTGCGATAAGATAAACCGCAATCCCGGTACGCTACAATTCGACCTTTATCAAAGTCAGAAACGTGCTGGTACGCATTTCTCCTTCTTACACGAGGCATCACAACAACTTTTCATCAGGCAACAACGTTCAAATGCAATTTGTGTATGAGGAACCGGCTGAACAATTTCCTCATTTAAACACAATGTAGGTGTCGCTACTGGCACCTGCTTTGTCTGAATGCGCTGAAAAGCTAATCATTTGCATATCACAGCACCTTCTTCCTTTCGTATAAATTTCACGTCTGTAGCATGTCGCCTTCTTGGTGTAGTAATTTTAATAGCCAGTAGTGTATATTCATTTATTAAAGTTATAAAAAGGAACATATTTTATTGATGAAATATTTATGTTTGTTGTTTACAAAAGTTTTTAAGCATAGGAGATATTATCTTAAATGCTTGGTGATGAAAATCGTTGGGAGGGGGGCACTTAATGATTAACATCCAAAATATTTTGAAAAGCTAATGAAGAATAAATCGATTTAGTAGTTTATCATTGCAAAATATATTATTTAGAAGGAAAAATAGTTATTGAAAGTAAAATAAATGTGCATAGGTTTCTTTATTTTTTTCATATATACAAATTTTCTAATATGTAATTTTCTATTGTTCTTTATAATTATTCATTTGAAATATATTTGACAGAAATAAGGAAGCTATTTTACCGCCATTAAGTATATTCTTCCTTCCTGGATTTATATATGATGCCGTTTAAAAGCTATTCTTCTCTTCCTGTTTAAGTTTCAAGTGTAAAATCATCTCACGAAAGTTCATAAGTTGCATTTGCTCCAAATCGGAAACAGCTCTAACACGATTGATGATTCGAAAAAGAGAAAATTTTTTACTGAATTTAAAGGAAACGTCTCAATATATTTTGTCTTACAAAATAGATGCTGTCATTATAAAATGTAGAATTTGATAAAGATTTAATAAAATTAAATTAAAAGAGACAAAGTTTAGTGGAATCTTCTTCACGTAAAGATGGATGATCAGCAATCTATATTTTTCCAAATATATGGTATGTTAGAACGTGACCATATGACAAAAAAACAAACTGAATTAGAAACTTTAAAACATTTTATGTCAAATGTAGTTTTACTTTTTCATAAATATCAACTTGCAATTCAAAGAAATGAGCATGTTACTTCAGCCAATTTAAATTATGGTGAAATTTTGGTTGGATTTTTTTTTGACCCACGCTATAAGCAATAGCAATAACTTTGAGAAGAAGGAAACCAATTCATCGTCAACAGCGATAATTTCGAAAAGAATATCCATAATAAGACTATCCTAATAATCCCGAAAAGAATATCCATAGTAAGAATATCCTAATAATCCCGAAAGAATATCCATATTTTTTTTTAGTTTAAAATAATTCTAGATTCGGGTCAAATAAAACTATCTTCTCCCTTTGAAGATAGACTTTAATATAAGAATTCTATGACTTGCGAAGATAAAAGAGTCTTACATATAAATTATAGTTTTTGTGGGAAGTGCTGAAAATTATGAACGTTATTCACTTATGTTTATCATACAAAATTTATTTATGAATAGTAAAATTTTTAGGAAAGGAAAACAATTACGAACGTTATTAATTAATTAATATTTTAATATCGGCCGACCAACTTGTCTAGTGGTCGGCGTGCCTGACAACGGATAGGGAGGTCCTGGGTTCGAGTCCCGGTTTAGGCATGGATGTACTTTTCTCTCTCTCTATCCTGTCTTTGTCCTTTCCTTGTGTGTGAATGAGGTATGAATGGTGCCTACCCTATTAAACGGGTCCCTCTGGCATGAGTAAGGGTGCGATGGTGGCCCACCCCCTGTGGTGCACCCGGGGCAAAGCCTCGGCGGCAAAGAGGTCGCTGTTTCTGTCCGGTTCCTCAGGTATAAGGGGACAATACATCCCGATATACCTCGACCATTGGGGGGAAAAAATTCTAATATCGTTATTGTTTACCTTTTTTATTTGTTTTAATCATATTTTACATTATTAATAATAATTTTGCATATTTATTAGTAATACAAAATATAAATAAAACTAATAAAATTCTAATATGTTCTACTAACATGATAGATGAATTTATTTGGTGAAGGGAGAGCCTGAAACATTTTTTGGAATATCAGTCTCCCAAACTCATAACTATCTAATATTAAGAAAAAAATAAGAATGCATATATCCTCAAATGTTTCTGAAAACACATAATAACCTAAAATTTGAAAACTGTCATAATATGAGAAGTACATAAAGGATTGCGATTTTGAATAGCTTCATAAAAATATTGATAGAAGCTATCAAAAAATTATACTAAGAATTTTTACCAGAAACTCATTTACTAACGTTCACAAAATCCCACTAATTTAGAAGTTAGTTCCTGTAATTTTTAGAAAAATCCAGAGAAATTAACAATAATTACACACGAACAGTTTAGATAAAAGCTATATTTTTATTTATGAAATTCAGAATCAATAATTCCAAAGATAAAAATGTCGAAAATTAAAAAAATAAAATAAAATTTAAGACTAAAAAGGTCGAATATTTTTTAAAATTCTGAGAGTTTATAATAATTATTAGTGCCTCATTTCTACAGTTACAACTAAAGATTCGATTTTGATACAAATAAGGAAAAATATAACAAACTGTTTATGAAATCCTTTTATTTTTCACTTTTTAAACATATTTTAATTAATATCTAATATCGAAATTTCATTTTCATTACTAAAAATCAAGATATGTATTTTCAGTAATTTCTTTTAATAAACTAGTGAAGTTTTGTGTGCAAAATATTATAAAGTTTTAAATATTTAACATTAATTTAAATCCAATTTCGCATCATTTGACAATTCTTTTAGCATTGGCATCTTAATTTGGCGATTATCATTTCTTTATTTTTCAGAATTTCAAATTTATTTTAATTTTAATACACAGATTTATAAACCAATTTTTCATAAAAATTTAGAATATAGAAGATGAAAATTTTACAAAAATTGAAATTGGGTTGAGAAATTTTCTTTTAGCGTAAAATAAATTTGTTTAGCAAGTAAAAGATGTTTGCAAAATAATATCAATAAAAAACAAATTACTATATTTAATTTTGATAAAAGTGTTGTTGTTTCTCATCCCCGTGACCAGCAGTGTTAAACCAGGTCCATGAGTTCAATTACCCTGAAGAAATCCAGTACTAATGGGGTCCTGAATCAGGTAAGTCCAGAGCAAGATAAAATGTGACCAGGGGAGGCTGGTACAGAAGAGCACCTAGTGCAGATTTCGAAGTGTTTATTACCTTCAACAAGAGTCATTGATAACAGGTGACTACTAATGAAACGATTAATAGCAGTTTGATTTTGTCTTGCCCCCTTGTTTATTGCAATTTCTCATTTGGGATGGCAGCATTATTTATATTTATCTTAGCAAAAAGTTCTGAAACGGTTACAACATTTGAGTGCTGTTACTATAATAATACATATTGTTCGATAAGATTATTATTTAATCACATAATTAGATTGATTTCTGCACATCAGAAATATGGACATTAAAAAGAAACGGCAACTGAGTGGTTAAAGAATTCAATAGCATCTAAAAATTATTAATCTAATGAAATACTAATAGTTTGAAAATTCTAACCTTTTTCATACAAAAATATGGAAAGAAATATTAAAAATTTTGAGAAACAGACGTGTAATTAACAGAGTGAAACTTATACCTCGCAGTTGTATGTTAAGGTCAATAATTTTAATATGCGTAACCATGGAAACAGAATTCCATTCTTAATTGAAAAGTCAAAAATATATTACATCACTACATACGCCGCCCAACTTGTCTAGTGGCCAGCGTGCCTGACTGCGGTAAAGGTAATCTTGGGTTCGAATCCCAGTCCGAGCATGGATGTACTTTCTCTCCCTATCTATCCTGTCTTTGTCCTTTTTGTGTATGAATGAGGTGTGAATGGTTGCCTACCCTATAAACGGGTCCCTATGGCATGTGTATATTGAGGAAATCTCCACACCAAAATATGGTTCCGTTGGTAAAGTAGAGTAGCGCACCCATAATGCCAGTCTAGCTGGCACGCGACAACAACCCCACAGTATATAACATGACAATCGATTGATTGAGAGTGAATATGAGACAACTCAAGGGAAATGGCGAACTTAAAATATTCACATAAGAAACTAGAATACATTTAAAAATATTTTTCTAAGTATATCTATTAAGACACTAGTTTATATTGAATTCACCATTGATTCCGGTTTCAATTTATTGCACTTATCAAAAAATCTTGAAATTAAAAATAGTTTATGTTTTAAATTAATCAGAGAGCAGTGTCCTGATACCAAATATTTTATACTAATACCTCTATACCAAATATCCTGATATAAAATTAATTTTACTACATTTTATGCAACTATTCAACCCAAGACAAAAATTGGACGGGAAAACACAATAAGGATTTCATTTAAAATAGTGAGATAATTTTCATTTAAAATATTGAATAGTTACATTTTATGCAACTATTCAACCAAAAACAAAAATTGGACAGGAAAAAACAATAAAGATTTCATTTCAAATAGTGAGATAATTTTCATTTAAAATATTGAATAGTTACATTTTATGCAACTATTCAACCAAAAACAAAAATTGGACGGGAAAAAACAATAAAGATTTCATTTAAAATAGTGAGATAATTTTGTTTTTACATCAATTGACTGTGAAATATTATGTTTAAAAATTAATTAAAATTTAAATTAAGCGTTTATTAGTGATATTTTGTACCAAGTGAATTATTTGAAAGAGAGGAATAACTATTCTTGCAATTTCGCCAAGGACAAAAGCTGCCAAGAGCAATATAATCAAATATATAACTAGTTAAGACATCTTTATGAAGAATATTAATTTTGTGTTAATAATTATGGCTAAAAATATACATGATGATTTATAATTGTAAATTCATATAAATTTAATTTTAAATTCATAAATTCCTATCATATAGGAATTTTAGAATATTGCAAAACTGATAGAATTCAAATCTATCATTTACATTTTACAATGTTCTACTGATTCACATGTGGAATTCATTGAAATGAAACGCAATAAGAAATAAATAATAAACAGGATAAAAAAATAAGAAAAACAAATAAGAATTCATGTGATTTATTTAAAAGCAAAAATGTGTGTGACTCGAAATTTAAAAATAAATTTAGATATAATTTCATTTTTGATAAATCTAAAACTGAACTTTATATTAGTTGATATGAAAATGTTTTTCTCATTTATTTACGACATTTAATTTGCAAATGTAGAATCCGATTTTTCTAGAAAATATAAAAAAATTATCTATTTCGTGGATATCTAAAAGTTAAATTACTCAATGTGAGATTAGTCCAAGCAAATCAATTATCAGTTTTAGTCTGTGCATTACATTTGAGAAAAATTAAATTTTTTATTAAAATTATAAAAAAATTATTTTAATTAAAAATAATTGCACTATTTAAAAGTTCTATAAGATTTTCATATCGTAATCTAGCTAAAAACTAATTTTAAAATTATATGAGTACGAGCAAATGCATATAGATAGTGTATTAATAAAATAGATTTTCTAAATATATTCAATTGATAACTTTAGCTTCACACCAATTACCAATTAATATTATAAAAATTAGTGAAATATGCTCATATCATTTTTTTCACAGATGAAAAAATAATAATTTTACAATGCGAATACATTCCATGAAAAAAAATTTTTTATATATTATACTCAAATAAATATGAATTTTATAATATAACGAAGAGATTTTTTTTAAAAAAAATTCGTAACAGCATGAAAAGAAAATTATTCAAAATAATTTATATTTTGGGGAATTAAATAACTTTGAATATACCTAAGATTTCAAAATGTGTGTTTTCAAGCATTTCAGAAAATTAACTGGCTTTCCTAATTTAATTTTTCGCGAATAGACTTATTTTAACATTTCATGTTATTGAACTTATATCTTAAAATGATTTTTTATCTTAGAAATTGGATTTGCATTTTTAGATTTGAAGAAGAGTTTCTATTTCCAAAGCTGAAATAACCTTATTAATCGTAAAAAAAAGAAAAAATATCAAACAGCATATACTATCTGAGTTTTATTTTTACCTCTAATCATTGTTCAAGCAAATTTTGTATATATTTAACGATCGTAGAAAGAAATTAAAATAATAGATGTGACTTTATTATATGCATATAAATTTAACATAAACTATAGACACAATTAATAGTATTTAAATGCTTGTATAATTTGACATTTTACGTTATTTTATGGTAATTTTACAGTTAAAATGAGCTTTGAATCACTAGTATATATTTATTCCATGTCCTTGTTAAGGGGAGTGGAATTTAAATTTCAATATTTAGGTAGTGTAATGCAAAATGTTCAATATCGATAAATTATTTGATGGAGTTTGAAATAAATGTGTCCATTGAACGACACTAAAAAAAAGATTAACAACCAACAGAACATAAATCTGAAACTAAAAACTAAATACAAGTAAATCTGAAGCAGTTATAAAATATCAAAGGACTGTGAGACCAAATGAATAATTAAAAAAAAAATTCTACTGAAAATAAGGACGACTGTTAACGGACAGCCATTGGCATTTGAGAACATGTATACAGCAAATATTTGCCAGCTTTTTATAAACAAATAATATGGATTATTATTTCAAAACATGGTTACCTACTTTTACTAATGCTTATCGATTACTCATTCTATTTTTATTATTTATACTTAAAAGAGTACGGATTAAATCTGTTACAATCAGAGTCAAATGTCCAATTATATAATTGTAATAAAAATGATGATTTTTCGAACTGTGACAGTAACCTTTGAAATCAAAGAGTTACTAAACATTAAAAAAAATAGAAGGTGATTTTTGAATCTTTTAACTGACAGCTAATTTTATAAAAATTGTAAAACATCAAATGTAAAACGATGATGAATGATGACCAGTTTGATATTAGGTTACACCAGATGTACATAATGATGATTTAGAATTATTCTTATTAAATCAGATAAAAATAAATCCAAAGTTTTATAAGATTTAAGTGTCATAAAATTGTTTCTAAGCCAAACTACATGGTTAAAAAAAAAAAAAAAAAAGGCCAGCGAAACATTGCCAAAAAGTAATATATAATATACATTTTTCTAAGTATAAAACACGAATTTTAATAAAACATCCATTGATTTACGTACATAATTACAGGGTAGGTATAACTGTAATGAAATGAGGTAAACATAGCAAACAAGTGTTTATTGCAAACGTAAATACGCATGTAAACAACAAATTTAAAATTGTCATTTATTTTGACCCGATCTTGAAAACAATTTAAATCAGAAGCATATGTAAAAATTTGGCTGAGGAACTGGTTTATATATTAATATTACATTAAAACACAAAATTTCGGTAAACTCATAATTTAGCACACACACACACATATATATATTGAAACACATGAAATAGCATGGAATCACAACTTTTTTAAAATACAGAAAATTGCACTTTCTATAATTTATCAATTGAATTCGCTAGTATTAAAAAAAAAAAAACTTATCAGATGCTATATAAACGCATAGAGCGGCATCATATGTTATGAAAAAAACTACTGGTAAATATATATATATATATAAATGAAAACAAGAAATAGCATAATAGCAATCTTAAAAGGAACTAGAATAAATTTCGCATGGGTAGTGTCGAAGCTATTTCACAGATTAAAAAATATTCTTTAATTTAGAAGTGATTTCAATATATTTAAATATAAAGGTAGATATATTTTGTTTAAATTTCCAAATGTTTTTGTGAATGTTTCGTATTTAAAACAATGGATATTTTCTCGCTCTGTTTCAAAAGACTGACATTCGATAGGCTATTTTTGAATAAAAACATAATGTATAAAAATAAAAGGATATTGCATTTATTTATTTCATTCATTTTTATATTGCTTAAATTTACATGTCATATCATTGGATGACGAACACTTATTCTTAAGACCCACAAAATGTTCTTTTCTTTTAAGAGCATTGTTTTAAGAATGAGAATCAATTCAAAAATATGAAAAGTAATCATTTTTTTCACTAGAGAAAGCTACTCAAAATACAACACTAAAAAGGGACTCCTTCAAGGAACAAAAGCATGTAAAATTCTTCGCGAATCGATTCTTATTTAAAGCATTAAATCAATACCTGTTTCAAGGTCAAGTTCGATTTTTTTACCGCAAAGTAAAATAAATTCCACGTGAGAGAAAGAGAAGAAGGAACAAAATGAAACACAAAAAAGCAACTTACTTACAGTGGTAGGGCAGTTTTACTACTTTCTCTTCTCTCTGGTCGTGGTCAACATGACTAATAACACTTTAGAAGGAATTGTCCCGCTAAACGGTAAAAATATTTCCTCAAAAGAATACAAAAAAACAGGAAAAAGAACGCAAAAGCATCATTCGCCACTGACCAAGTGACTTAAGCCTTGTAGTGGACCAATTGCCGACGAAAAAATAAATAATAATAAAAAAAAATGTTTAACACAAAGGAAAAAAATGAAAGCAAAAAATTTTAACAAAGGGTTGCATTACTCTTTAAAACAGATTTTATCATTTATCGCTATTTTGGCGCAAATAATTCAAGATGGGTTGATGTTTCTAACAGACTATAACGGATTTTATATACTTCAGTGAGCCAAGTTATTCGAACCGTAAATCCTTGTTATATCGATTCACCAAGCATTGAAACGCTCTTTCCTAATTCGTCAGTCAAAAGGGATGTAATAATTTAGATTTTTGTTGACAAATTATATAAGAAATTTCATTTTTTTCGCTAAAAATATTACTACTCCAAAAAAAAAAAAAAAAAAAAAAAAAGATATGAGTCATAATTAAAAACTGATTTTGTTTATTTGTAACTTAAATCACTAAGTATAAAATATTGCACTTTATTTTGATGAAAATAGAATTTCCTTAGTATAAACCATTAGAAATAAATCCCAAAAATTGAAAAAAAATTTAAGAGCAAAATAATGAGTTAAATAAGGGCAGTTTTTTTTTTTTAAATTCAAACTCTCTCTTTCTCTCTCTGTCTCTCTTACTCTGTTACAAAATAAAAGTAAAATAAATGAAAATATTTGAATTCGTTTTTTTAACACAAAAAAAGTCGTCGTTTCAATTTAATTCTTAAAATTTTTTGCACTTCTTAAAATTAATTTTAGCATGAAATAAACATAATTTTGTTACTTTGTTTCATTTACCAGAAAATAGATACGTTAAATAAGGCTAAAATAAATATTCTATAATTATAAATATAAGAAATAAAATTAATTTTAGCATGAAATAAACATAATTTTGTTACTTTGTTTCATTTACCAGAAAATAGATACGTTAAATAAGGCTAAAATAAATATTCTATAATTATAAATATAAGAAATAAAATAAACGTAATATAATACAAGATAATTGTTTGAAATTATATAGATAAATAACCAAAATACTTAATATTAATTTATAATCATTATATAATTGATATATTAATTAGATTAGAAATAACCAAATAAATGAAATATTTAAATAAATACATTTATTATTATTACTTAATAATTGTTAAAATTATAAAATAATTTTTATTCTTTTTTAAATTTTTTATTCTTTTTCAAATGGAAAAAAAAAACTGTTTGTTATTTCGAAAGAAATTTAGATTTTGTGATTCTGTAGGAAAATAAACGTTACAAAAGTCGTCATGAAATTCTTTTAAACTAATGATGGACACTGCAACCTAAGAAACTCTCATATCAGCCCTCTCAATATATGGTTTACATCTAAATCAAGCAGAACTTGACTTATCTTTTCATTTGTCGTAAAGACCTTTTAACGAAAGAATGAAGTATTTACATTATAAATTTTATGAAGTAAGACTAATTATATAATGTTAAATTAAAGCAAACAACAGCATTATCACAAATTTATCATGAATTTTGCTCATGAATGTACAAGAATTTGTTAGTAAACGATTTCTACTCTTCTTGAAGAGTACATTATTAAACGAACTTTTGCGTTCCAAATGTTCCTATTGTTTTCGTATCAATAAATCAAAATAGTATTATCTTTAAAAAATATTGATAGAAATATCTTAAGAAATGTGCCGGCCAACTTGTCTAGTGGTCAGCGTGCCTGACTGCGGATAGGGTGGTCCTGGGTTCGAGTTCCGGTTTAGGCATGGATGTACTTTTCGCTCTCTATCCTGTCTTTGTCCTTTCCTTGTGTGTGAATGAGATATGAATAGTGCTACCTTATAAACGAGTCCCTATGGCATGTGTGAGAGTACGAAGGTGGCCCACCCCCTGTAGTGCACCCGGGGTAACGCCTCGGCGGCAAAGAGGTCGCTGTTTCTGGCTGGTTCCTTGGGTATAAGGGGACAATACATTCCGATATACCCCGACTATTGGAAAAAAAATCTTAAAAAATGTTCCTTGACAAAATAAATTAATTAATTTTGACACCGTTATAAATAATTTATATGTATGATTAATTTTAAATTAAAAAATGTTATTTGTACATTCTACATTAAAATGCTTTTCTATTTCTTGCTAATTAAATCCCTATTTTGGATAATTATTCGATTTTTTAAATTCTTCTTTAACAAAGCATTTTAAATTAAATTATTCTTTTATGTTATTTCTATCAAGAAATAATCACTTGAATTGCAAATATATATTCTCAGTTTATGTAAAATATTCAGAATTTATCATAATTTTAAATGCATGATATTAAATCAGGATTAGGAACAATAAAAACTATGTGTGTGTGCATAATGTTAACATTTTTTTCACAGCATACATTTAAAATCACCCTTACATTTTTTGTGATATTTAAAAATTGTATATTTAGAAATACAAAATTCGTTTATTTGTAACTCCACGAGATTTTTTTTTTTATATGAAGATTCATTTATGTGGGTCCTACCATTTAAATTCATTCACTAAAATATTTCTATAGGGAAAATGAGAATCGAACCCGCGAATTATAAACCGAAACGAAATCAGGGTAAAAACAATTCAATCTTTTTTGTATATATTCGTTAGATTCTTAAAAAAATAATTTTTAAGAAGTCCATGAAAATTTTGAAATATTATCTTACAAACAATAAATAATTCATTTTGGTATGCATTCTTTGCATTGAATATATTTGTAAGAAAGAAAAATCTTGTATCATGTGTCTCCAACAATCAATACATATATGTGAAGAGAAAAAGAAAGTAAACATTTGATAGTGAGAAATTGACAACATTAATGGGAAATTTGCATTTAGAATTTACTTTTGTGGGTATTCATAGTACAATCGAAGTAAAAAAATCTCATTATAAAAAAAAAAAAAAAAAAAAAAAAATGCTTTTTGTGTAGAATAAACATTACAATTTTTTTTTTCCTTTATGGAAATCAAATATATAACGCACAAAAATAAGAGTAAAATTATGATAAACGAAATTTAATTACGAGAAGCCAGATATAGTTCATTTAATATTCTTGAATTATTTTCAGAGCTCTTGAATTTATTCTTGAATCATGAATGAAATAAGAAACAAATTAAAATTTAATATTTCTTAATATTTTACTGAACAAAATTCATTGAATTAGTTAGCAATTATTTAGCTTTATTTTTGCTATTCCCTGTGAAATGATAAACATTTTAAAATCTAAATTTTAAAACATACAAGTAAGCAGTCACAAAAAATTTAATGAATTCAGAACATTCCTCAAATCCGATTCATAATTATTTCATAATTCTACGGCTACAGTTAAGATTATTTTTTTATTAAAGCTTTTGTTGCAACTTCCAATCAAAGCAGTATTCTAAGTTCGAAAAGATAGTAAATTATTGAAAACAAAAATAATAAAAATATGTGAATGCTCCCAGCCATATTTTGTAAATGATTATCTCTTGCTGTAATTTTGCGCAGAATATTTTATAAAAAAAAAGGAGTCCATTTAACAAAATAATTTTATTTGTC
The DNA here is from genome assembly GCA_030067965.1 of Latrodectus elegans. Classification (NCBI taxonomy): domain Eukaryota; kingdom Metazoa; phylum Arthropoda; class Arachnida; order Araneae; family Theridiidae; genus Latrodectus; species Latrodectus elegans. The sequence continues at coordinate 11,873,950 of CM057812.1, forward strand.
CTCATTGAAAATTCCAACAAATAAAATTATTATAAATACATAATTTTTTTTAAATACTTAATTTAAAACAAGTTCTCATACAAAAAAATATGATTTCCCACGATCAAAAATGGCTCTTAAGAAATAGTTTGTTAAAAAATATTATTCCTACATTTCAGTTGGCAACATTGGGAAGATAATATATTGTTCTATGGCCAAAATAAGCATTTAAATGCTTAGGTTTTAAATAAAAAGCCAATCTTACTCAATGGGAGCCATAAGCCTATGAGCATAAAGCTTCAAAACAGTTTTTGTCGTAACCTAACCAAACCTAAGCATTTAAACTGAAATTAATAGTTATAACATTATCGAAATTTTTCCTTTTATTATTGGAGAAAGATCTATCTTTGTAGAAATCATAGATATTTATCAAAGTGAAAGTACGGCGAAACTCTACTCAATTTTTATTAGTAAAGAAGTTGACATTGAGGAAGTAATTTTCATTAAAACATTTTGTTACAAGCTGAAAAAGCCATTAATAAATAAAAACTTATTAAATAAGTAAATAAAGTTATAATTTTATACTGTTTACTTAAAAATTTCACTGTATAAGCTGTTTGTTTTCCTTATTTAAAATTCCAACAAATAAAATTATTTTAGAACACATTTTCATTTCAAATGTTTTCACATAAAAAGTTTATTTAAAATAGAATGTTGTACAATATTAAATATTTTGAAATACATGAATGAATAAATATTTAATGAAGAATTATTTCAAGATATTTAGAATATAAATATTTATAATATATGCCATAAAATTACAACCAATATTATTTCCGATATTAGTTTTTTTATCAAGTTGCTTAGAGAGGAAATAAAAACACATTCTGCATACAAAAAGTAATCTAAATCTAGAAAAGAATTAAAACTGTTCTGAATCTAACAGAGAGACTATATCTTCTCTTCCCCAAAATGCAATTTAAGTATCTTACTATTATTTATAAATATATTAATGAATAGACGAAAAAATACATATTTTTGTTAACAGGAAATGAAAACTCTTAATTTCTTTAAAAAAAAAAAAAAAAAAAAAAACTCTTATCATAGTAATTGGAAAAAAATTATGGAAAATATGTTTTGATGTTAATCAAATGATTGTAGACCGAAATTATTTGAAACAAGGAATATAGTTTCATTTGTTATTGTTCTACAAAACTACAAGAAATTAATCCTTCTTGCATTGCTCTCTTTCCCTCCTCTTTAATTAATGAAGTTTTAGAAAAACCGGTACAACATACCTTTTGAAACATGTGCCCGCCGAAATGGAAGTGTATTTTTCTCAAATCAGCGAAAACGAGCCACACTAACCTGAAAACGTCGGGCCGAATCAAAAGAAAGTGTATTGGGTAAGTGATCATGTAAGTAGTTCCGGTCGCGGTAGTAGATTTCCTTTCTTTTTTCCATGGACGCAAAACAGGATGCAAGTTCCTTTTTCATCTACACATATCTACGTACGTCATCTTTGCTTCGGGCAGTTTGGAAAGATTTTTTTTTATTATTATTTCTTCTCAATACGCTTTGTGATATCTGGCAATGTCTTTTTTATCGTCTGCGTGGAACTCTCCCTTTCGTCTTCGGTTCTTATTATGGCAATTCAAACGCATCCATTTCTGGAAACCGTTACCCAGTGATTGCGACCAGAAAGGATATCATGCATCCGAGGGATGGGTGTAACTGGGAACAAATGACTTGAGTTGAGGATAACTTTTCGAGGAATTGATATTTGGACCTAGAAATTGACCAAACAATTAAAAAGATTGTTCATGTGCGTAGAACACTGATTAGAGAGCCTTTTGCGTATTAAAATTTCAGTGACACGTAAAAGATTTTTTTTAAAAAATTCAGTTACAGTTTAAATTTATTTATTTATTTTTTGCATCAAAAACTTTTTTCTGTTCTTCAAGCGAAAAAATCACCAAAAAAAAAAAAAAAAAAATATCCTTTTAATCCTTGTGTGTAAATAAAAATTGATAAATAATTATGAAATCTAATTTAAAAAAGTCAAAGGTAATTACTTAAAACTTGTAATTTTTTTAACTTATTTTTTTTATTTGTGTAATTAATTCATGAAACTTGAACTTTAATGTAAAAATGAATATGTGCTCTAAAGTGGTTCAAAATAAGAATAATATCATTATAAAACAAAATTACATTATAGAACAAGTGCGAGTATACATACTCAGAAGACTTTCTACGGAAACTGTTCAATAATATAAAAATGGCTATTTTTAAAAATGCATTTAATAGAATCAGAAAAGCATCATCACATTTTCGACTATATTTTAATTAGTACATCCAATTTGAGTTCATAAATAAACAACAAGCAATCAAAAAAAATTAAACAAGCAAAAAAAGATATATTTAAACAAGCAAAAATAAACATAAATTTATATGATAAAAGCTTTTAAATGCTTATTTTTATGCTAGTTCTTTTAGGTAAAATTTCATGAGGTAATTTTTCGGTTTGTTTCAATAGTTTAGACTTTTTTTAGTTTTTGTTCGGTTCACCCGCAAGGTAATATGTAAAAGTGAAATAATTTCAGAGATTTTTTTAGAAATACAAAGCAAAATGTCTTTTTTATTTGATTAAACATTTCCTTAAATATGTAAAGAACAAAAAACTCACATTTAGGTATTTATATAATATTTAATAAAATTTCTAAATTATTCAGAATTACTTTTTTTGAATAATATTTTTTATTGATTTTAAAACATGTAGTAACATATACTACATGCTTTAAAAATCAATCATTCTGCATGCTGCTAATTAAAACTCCCCCAAAATATATCATCACTCTTTTTAATAATAATTACATTAAGTGAATTATTTTGAAAATTTGAAGCAATTCAGATAAGTTATATTTTCTTAAATAAATCATAAAATGAAAAAAAAATCAGTAAATTTCACAGAGTAAATAATTTTTGCAATTTCCAGTGTTACATAAATGAAAAACCACGTATTTTTTTTATTCAAAACGATTTCTTTCTAATTTTTAAAGGGATGTGTAAATTATACTTTGATTCACAAAAAGTGCAAACGCAATGATATTAAACTGAAAATAAGAATTTAATTTTTTTGTTTTCACGAAGAAATTCACATTAACACTTGGCAGAAAATTGTCAAAGCACATTTTTGTAAAGGCCCTGGAAAATTGGAATGTGAAATAAGTAAGATTCTTATAAATATAAATTCTAAAACTGCCATTTTACGTAAAAAGCATTTTATGAAAAATAAATGAAAAAAAAATTTGAAAAGAGAGAAAATTATCAACTCTCAATAATAGCCCTATTTTCAAGATTGAACAATATCGAACGTTCTAACAATAAAGTAACGCAGCAAATCTGTAAAACTATCTGACCTATAAGTCTGGTGCATCTTAAGATTAAATTCAAAAACCGCTTTTAAGAAATTAAAAATTAAATCAATTCTCAGAGCCTGATTAAGGCATATGGAACAGTTGCTCCAGGTCCCTAGATCAGAAAGGCCCCGAAATTGAATGAAAAGTTGAAGCAATTGGAAATAGACTGAAATGTTTACTTTGCGTTATCAATCAAATAGAATCGTTTGCTAAATCGAATAGAAAGTTTGTTGTGAAGCTGAAAGAAGCCCCCAAAGATGTTTCTGCACCTGGAGACAATTAGGCTTGGTTGAACCCTGTGAATTCGATTAAAGTATCATAACGAAGAGATGATGAAGGTCATAGACTTGCATGCTATTTGGGAAAATTTTATTTTTCCATTGGAAAAATTCCAACGTGAATATCTCGATAGTAATATTTACTACAAACATCATTCATGAGCGTAACCTGGCGTGTTCATAAGTAGGCAGATGGATGATTTATGGGAAAAGCTTTTGCATATGATGGCAACTTTGATCAGCAGCGAGTTCCTGCAAGAATTGACTCTAGTTGTTATCAAGACATGCTTTATCAATATCTTATACATTTTTCAAGGTTCCTTACTATGTGTTTCTTCTTCTTTATTGACATACAACCCAGGTTTGCCCATAGTTTGCTGTAAAATATTCTTCCAAACAGCTCTGTCTCTGACTTTAATTTTCCAGTAGGAGATCTTTAAGGTCGCTCAAGACATCATCAAGCCACTTTTTCTTTGCCTTAATGCACATGGGTTTCCAATGCAAGATCTGAACCACTCGGTTATCAGGTGATATCTCAATATGAAAGTTTCTGTGCTTTGATGAATCTCACTACATTTTTATGGCTTATAAGAGGTTTCAATCCGTCATTAGTTCTAATTTTCCTGTATTATATTGTATAGTTGTCATAATTAATAGCCTTTACAAGATGTGGAAGTCAGCCTCATGCTTAACCTTCAACCCGGAGGTCTCTTTATTTTTAAAACCCCATGAGTGCTATGTACGTCATCACCATTTAAAAATCATGTTACATCATCTAAAAATGAGCTTCCTTAAGAAGGAATCGATGATTTTGGTTGGCGAAGGCATAGTCTAGACCTAAATTCTATGGAAAAGTTGAGGTGTTATTTGATTCGTCACGCACTTGCAAATAAGGATAAAATGAAAATATAACTTATGCATATAATATAATAATAAAAAGCGTATCTTATACATTCTGCTTGACACCTTGCTATGCCCTTACATCAACTAAAAATATAATTTCATAAAGAAAGAATCGAAGGTTTTGGATGGCAAAGACATAGTCCAAGCCTAAATTCCTTTGAAAATTTGAGAAGTCATTTGATTCCTTAAGTATTTGCAAATAATCATTAGAATAATTCAGCATACGAATTATAGAAATAGTTATAATGGATGAATGGGATGAAATTCCTAAATATAACTTAAAAACAGGATTAATCTACGAAAGAAGTTGATTATTTAATCTTATATTCAGAAAAATGGTGTATTAGCAACTTTTTAGTTTCGCAAAAAATAAAAATTTTATCTAGTAATCTCATAATTTTATAACAAATTAGAAAATTTTGAAAGTGCTAATGAAATATTTATTAAATTTAAATATCACTTAAAAATATAGCTATATTTTTAAATAGCATTTATTCGCTCATAAACTTAATTCATAATTCAAAAAAGTTTTGTACTATTTATATAAATAAAGTCACAAAAATCACACAGTGGTCTTATTATTTCATAACATACTGTAAGGTCGATATTGACCAAACTTGTTTTCTGAATAAGTATGATTGTGATTCGTTATACACGTAAAACTGAGATTAATTTCTGAAGTTCGAGAAAATAAAAGGGCGAACGAGTGAATATTTATTCTCAGACGTTCTTTTTTGTTTTTGTTTTTATTTCTACGATTTATGACAGATTATTACTTAATTATTAATAACTCCGCGTATGAATTACTTTAAATTAATTCTCTTCAAAAACATTTATTTAAATTTCTATTTTCTTTTTGTAATTTTAAAACGTAAAATTAAATTCATTTAATATCAGTCAAAATTAACGTTATCGAGACAAACAAAATGAGTCTATGATAACTGGTTTTGTTTTTGAGACTTCTTCACAGTAATCAGAAAAAATTTTAAAAAGTATATCTAAAAATGTAGAAAAAAAAATTTCTCTGCAAAATAATTCTGAACTGCGTTTAACTATGAGTTCTTATAAGTAATTACAGTAATCCTCCCTATAGCACGGTACTTTTATAGCGCGATTTCATGTCCCTCATATAACAAGTGTTTTGCCCCATATAACACTTTGTTTCCTACGTTATAATCCTGTCCTGCGAAATTTATAAGGATTTGTACAGTTCACAATCAATTTCGTTTGCACATCGTGCCAAATGTGTTCTTATAAAATTCAATTCAATTATATTGCTGACCTTTGAACAATTTTCTAATGAAAGATGTCTCTGTAGAACGTTATTTCAGATAGTTCCTGTAATGAATAAACATGTCATACAATTATTTTTGGAATTATTTGATTTATTTGAAATGTTTTTTTTTAGTTGCATTTGTATAATTTTTTTTATATTTAAAATGTTCTTAATATGATTTTAATATATAGCACGCATTTCGTTCGAAACATACTGTTCCTTAATGTTCGATTTAAATTCCCTTTAACAGGAAAAGGTGAAAGTGAATCATTTGTACATAACGCGTTATATGAGGTCATGGATATATACATCGCGTTATATGGGAATGATGGTACAAAATGTTTTCCAATAATGCGGAACTAATATATCGTGATATAGAAGGATTACAGGATAGTTTTACTGAATTCCTTATGGGATGCTTCAGCTCATTCAGTAGATAAATAAATATTCATATTTATAATCAGAAAAATATCCATGTGATAAAACAATGATAATAGGGACTCTGGTAATTGCAAAGATTTATACGTCATTATGCTTAGGATTACTAATCATTATGCTCATAATGCATTACTCATAATGCTTAGACTCTACTTCATAACGTTGATAAAGTTAGGTTTTATCAAATTTTGTGCTTTTTACAGTAGCACTGTCACGACCTTCAATGCCGTGCCAACATCCATGACACTGAAGTTACCGATGTACCGATCAGACGAACCTCCACCATCTCTCGATCCCTCTTTAAAGCTCTGTCTGGTCTTTTATTTTAGCTTCATCCGAAGCGAAAGCAAACATTCATTTCATTTTAAGATTATTAGCTGAGTTCCTGCAAAAAGGCATCTACTCATTCATCGGAAATGATAGAACATGAATGTATAACTTAAAAATGCGGGTAAGAACTTGAAAATAAAGAAATTAGGCAAAAGTCTCAGAAAGTTTTGCGTCAGTAAATAAAAGAATGCTGCAATAGGTCTGACTTGGGCGTCCCCAAGAAGAATATGAGCATCAAATAGTTTTGAGAAATTTCCAGCAGTACACTTGGTCGCTTGCTTGTAGAAATTAATATTTAATTTGGGAATATGTTGCAACAGTTCATCTAGCAGGAGGCCTTATCTGATATTTTTATTTCGAACATAGAACGGAGCATTGACAATTTTCCTAAGAATTTTATTTTGAAAAGTATTTAAAAGCAGAGCATCATTATTGGATAGAGAACACCAGACAGGAGAAGCATACGTAACTATAGGACGAATAATCGATAAATAAAGATATCTCTTGAGCTTTAGTGATAATTTAGAATGTGGGCCAAAGAGAGATTTGATTTCGTGATAGCAATTCCAGTCAGCAGAGATTTTAGACTTAATGTGCTCAGTTCAGGTGAGTTTGTTGTTGATTAAGGGACCAAAATATTTAGCTTTATTAACATTTCCTATTTGCTGGCCGAAAATGTAAAGTTGATTATTTATTTTACATTTCCTTGGATGCTTACGAATAATTAAAAGTTTGAAAGTAAACATGTAATTACTATTGAGTCTATAAGCAACAATGTTATGCCAAAAAAAAACTGGTAGTTACGTGTTTAATTTAGTTTTATATAAGCCACTGTCTTTAGTGAAACTTTTATTATTTTGGACAACTTGCGATACGTGTTAAGCCAACACTATCTATAATTATTGTTAAATTTTTAAAAAAATGTCCCCAATGATACCGTTTTCAGATCTTTCAACTTCACACTTTGTCAACTTTACATAAGATATAACAAAATTCAATTGATCTCCTTTAAAAAGAAAGAGGAAGCTCCATAAATCTAAATGAGATTGGTTCTTTAGAATACATTCTAGAAATTTGGCCTAATTGTTTGCTGTGTTTGGGTAATTTATATAACTGCAGAATTCTTTAAACAACAGTTGTCTTGAGATTAATAAAAAAGAAGGGCAAATGTGATATAAGTATTTTATAAGCCACTTAACCAGGTTATATACCTAAATATATAATATATTTACGGATAAATATATGAGTTGCAAAGTATCTAATACTCGTATTGTTTCCGAAATTAATTCTCCTCATAGTGATGGAACTTTTAAGAAGGCGTAAATGCCTACTTTTCATAATAAAGAAAAACATCGTTCTAGAAACAGTTTCTTAAATCCCTCTATTCGAAAGAAATTGAAGTTGTTTTGTATTTTTTCAGTAAATTTAATATAATATGTATAAAAAAAATTAATTCAATAGCATGACAACCCGATTAGTGACCAAAGCCTACAGTGCCCATATCAGTTTTCTTCACCTATCGCCCTGGGCTAGAGTCCCGATAAGGTGACCAGCTTAACGTGAAATCGCAGCATATATATTAATAGTGTGAAATATATATATATATATATATATATATATATGTGTGTGTGTGTGTGTATTTATGTATATATATTTATAAATAATAATAGGTATAATAACCAGGTATTTAAATTTAAAAAATAATTTTTCAACGTTTTTATTAAATCACTTTTATAAACTAAACTGAGTGTAAAAAAAATTTAAATGACATTACCATTTGTAAAGCAGATAGAAATAAAAGCTAGCTTAGAGCTTTTTACTATAAAGTCTTTATTTCAAACTGATCATAAAACATGTTTTGAAATCAAATAAAATTTTCTATAGATAAAAGCACATTATAGCATTCTATGGATATATAAAAGCATTCTGTAGATATAGATAAAAGCATATCCAAATTATCTAGACACAATATCAAAATTATATCAAATATAAAATATATTATCTATGCAAATAACCAGGTATTTAAAAAATATTTTTCCACCTAAGAAGGAAACTATTTTTACAAAGTTAATTCAAGTGTCAGTGTCCTGTAGACTTGAATTGAAGCTACTAATCTTCTGTAGCCTTACGCTATATTTGCGTCTGAATCAGACATCGAATTACTGATACTGGATTCTTGGAACCTTCCTTCGAATTTTTTCACTCGTTTTTCATGAGGAAATTAATTTATAACTTATATTTGAATTAGAAATGACACGCTGATAGGATTGGTTCTTAGAATTTTAACTTGTGTTTCTTTTAAAGGAATTTTTCATCCCTTTCTCAAGAAAAATAAAATCTAAAGCTACTTTTTATAAAGGTAGCATTATCGATTGATTACGATATTTAAATTTTCTTCTTTTCTTTTTTTCAAAATCTGAAAATAATATATGATTTATTATAAAATCTAAAACAAAAAACTACTTGCTCAAACAGCATTTTTACCAATAATGAAGAAGTCATTTTCTTGCCTTATGTAAACCACAGAGCAATTTAAATTTAAATTAATGACTCCTTTGAAAGTGTAAAAGTCTTTTTTGGAAAAAAAAATAATTTTAGTAATATCCAAATACTTGACATTAAACTTTTTGAAAATATTTATATTTAACAATAACTGATTTAATACAATATTGACTAAATTAATATATTAAAGCTAAAAATAATAAAGCTAGACTTTTGATAGAATTGATTTCTTTTTACAACTGTACTTTTTCCAATTTCATTTAAATAAACTTTAATCATACCACAAAACAAAATCACTCAAAAAATTAAATAAGTACATTTAAAATAGACTGTTGTCCAATTAGTCTTATTATTAATCGCCATTTATGCTTTTCTTCTCCGTATCATTTGGCCTAGTGTAGTTTTTCCCGGTCATTATCGCATCAGCACATTGCATTAACCCCATATTCTTTAATTTATGAAGATTCTCACGTAAATATCAATTGCAAATTTTCTTTTCCACAAAATGAATGTAAAGAAGCCATAAACATTTTTATATCGATGACATATTACACGTTTTTTTAATAACAAGCGAACACTTTAAATCGTCAGCTCCTAAAATAGATATTTAATTCTTACTTAATTGGATTCTTGAAATTAAAAGGCAGATTTATTATTTATAAATGTCTAATCAGACCTATACTTTCATACTCGTAAAAAATTTGGACAATGATACAAAAAGAGGGAGATGTTCCTAGAGTCTTAGTGAGTGGATATTAAGAGCCATTTTTAGGGGTATAATGGATGATTGGTTAAGGAACATAATCCATTACAAGATTATATGTTCTCTATCCAAATTGTTCGTTAACTGATGATCAATTTACCACGGATTTTTTTGTAAAATCCATTCATTCTTGCAGGAAACCATAAAAATTAAATTAAAAAAAAAAGGATGTATAATTTCTTTGTAAATTTATTAAAAAAAATAATTTATACGTGTAGTCTTGCATATTAATCAGTCCTTTTTCATTTTTTGTATATAGGTCATTAAAGAACACGTCCAATATCGATTGCTTTTCTCACTTTTTTAAGACTTTTCGGAAGTGATTAATAGCATTGTTCCTGTAAAGGTCCCTAACTTCAATGACATCAGCTTGGTTTAGATGCTACTCTAAGGCCACTGCTCTGACATCCTCCAACTTCTTCGCCGAATAATGGAGGGAGGGAGTACTCAACATGAAATCATTTTCAGTTTTGGAATGAAATCAAAACCGAAACTGGTGATCCACTGTGGTTATAAATATTCAATGAGAAAAAATTTTTCTAATACAAAACATTGAAGTTTAATGGACAATCAACATAATTCAAGAGAGATGAAAAATCTTTTTTGGTCCGTTGCGTTTGGCAACTCTTCACACCATGCTCCGAGAGCTGAGAAGTGTTCGTTAGAATTCGTTTTTGTTCGTTATCTGAATATGTGTGTGCTGTGTCAATGAACAGTGAGTTGAAATGTTCAGAGTATATAATAAAACAATTGAAGTTATAGAAAATAATCATATTTTATTTCAATATAATTTTTACAATAAAGAAAGATCTATTTTATATATTTTACTATTGTTGTCTTGTTAAAAAGTAATATCTTAATTATTATAATGAAATTTATATATATATATACTTTTTTTTAATTCTTTAATTATTTTAAAATTTATAATGATATGTTTTTTCTTAGACTTTATCAGTGGCAGGAAAATAAAATTAACAATTTTCAAAATTGTAAAATAAAAATAGAGTTGGAAAAAGATATATACATCATTAATGGAAACCTATTTGATAAACCAGAAGATTTTAATCTTCTGGTTTATCAAATAGGTTTCCATTAGAATGAAGAAGTAAAATGAGAATCATATTCAGATCGTACTCCATGTCCTGATAAATTTTTGTGGCTAACGCTGCACAACAAGCACCAGATTCTGAAGATCGAATTCTAAGTACATCAGAAGTTCCAAATAAATCCATACATATTTAATGAAACCATCTAAAAATTCAACAAAAACATTTACTGCCATTCCGGGTTCTCAGGAATTCAGAAATTTTGCGTACTTAAAATTTACTGATAATTTTCTTATAATATCGAACCAGTTTCACATAGAAATGTTAATTTTTCGATCCCGTATATTTTAGAATAAAATGAATGCAAATGCGATGGCAACACCAACTAGTTTTCTACTCCCAAAATCTTATTAGTAGGCTAATAAAATAGAGTTGACCATACATTATCCGAAAAAATAACTACTACTTTTGTTGTTTTTTTTTCCTTTTATTATTTCAAATTCACAATCATCTTTCGAAACAACATCCTGTTCTTTAGGAACTGGAGAAAAAGAAGAATTTTCAAACTGATCAGACCTTAAGAAAGTTAAAATCATCAAAAATCCCTTACAACTTGAAAAGACATAAAGAAAATTAATTAATAAAAAGGAAACCAATGTATTATTAAAATCAAATGCACAGTTTTGAAAAGAGCGGTAATGAAATATATAGCAACAAATGTGAGATTCAATCTGTGGTGTGGGCAAGATCGAATCAACCTTTCATCTCTTCAGTGGGTCGATAAAACTGAATAACCAAACATGCTTAGGAACTAAACACTGGAGGTCTCAGATTAGGCTGAACACATAACCGGAACAAATGCTTCGCACCTCAGGGTTCTCAGTCAAGAAAACAGATGTAGATTTATAGAACTCCCATATTTATAGAGCTTTAGTTTAAGTATGAGGTTCTATAAAGAATCTGATTAAAAATCTTCTTCGACCTGGTGATGTTGAAAATATGACGTTTTGTAATGGAAAAAAATAGGAAATATATCATCATTTATTAAGCTTGTTACTTAATTTGATCCGCATCTAGCAAATCATGTTTAAAACACACCATGGAAATTCCAACATTCACAAATTTTGAAGTACGAAATTTATCTGTGACGGAGGAAACCACGTGCTTTAAACAAGGAGTGGAAAACAAAAAATACGATATATCAGCTATATAGCTTAATTATGTATAAACAGGCCATCGTTTGCTTAGGTTTGGAACAATAAAGAAGTTTTTCTTTACCCTTGTATAGTTTTGTGTGTTCCTCAAAATCCTTCTAATTTATATTAATATTTTCCATAAAACTTAAATTTAAGAATTTTAGGTATCAATGAATCCAAAACCTTAGGCTTTAAGAAATGTTGATCTTTTAACTGTGTGTGCTCGAAATTATAATTATGACAAGGGATGAAAGATTTATTTATAAACTTGCTATCCAGAACGAATTATGTCAAACTTCAGATTAGCTTTTTTGATTTATTTCAGGAAAGTTTATTCGTAATACTATCCTGTTATTGGAAACGTAATCTCATGGATACTTGTTAAACCAGTGAGAAACCTAAAATTCTCTTCAAAATTTTTTTTCAGAATCTAAATTTGAAGAACTCTGCTTTTAGGAGAAAAATACTTATATAAATAGTATTTATTACATCTTTCAACAACGCATCAATTGACAATATTTTTTCGTGTTAGAGTGGTTATATAATGCAGACTTATATGTTAAATTCTAATTAAAATTAGAAATGCCATTAAAATTGCTCCACCTGGAAGAAATGCAAATAACAAAATGAAAGTTGTTGGACAAATATATTATATTGTAAATAACAAGTGAATATGTTTTCAAGAAATTCAGAAGTATAAATCATGAGAAATCAATATGCAGAACAAGCAGTAACAGCATTCATGCGACTAGACATTGAATCAAACAGAGATTGAAGCACTTGAACAGGAACAACTGCACATGCCGTTTCAACATTATGTTATTGTTCATCAACTGTAGTGTCTGCTATTTAGTGTGTTGTTCTGCTGCCAGTGACTAAAGGCCTGTCATTGGAGACAGATAGGACGAACATGTTGGCCAGAGCAACATTCTAACATTTTCTATGTCAAGAAAGATCCATAAATACTGGCAATATGCGTCTTTTCTCGCTGAAACGTTTCGTTTCTCAGAGCTCGAATGGTGTAAAGTCACAGTTCATAATACAAAAAATATAACGTTCATTGTTCAAAATGTTGTCAATTTCGAATAAGAGGTGTGTATGTATGTGTGTGCACCCCCATACTTCCTTGTACTTAGTCCAGTGATGATGTCTACCAGCTGAGTTGTAGTAGCTGGGAGCATGCATTACTTCGCTGAAGCATATCTTTTATCAGAGCTGGAATAGTGTAAAAGCACAGGCATATCTTCAACATATCTTCAACATACAACAAACATATCTTCATAGATCAAAATCTTATCAAGAGGCTTGTGTGTGCACCATCTTACTTACTTGTATCTATCCGAATAACGGGGTCTACCTGTTGAGTGAAAGCAGCTGGGAAGGAGTAATTGTAGATAGCAGCAGTTTGTCACCTTATAAACGACTTCACTACTTAACTAAGGGAAGATAAAGTGGCTGTAGAGACCATTGAAGCCATTCTGGTAATATATACCTATCTTCTTGAAATTATGCAATAGTGAACCTTTGAGTTCCAGCATGATGTTCAGTATGACCATCTAAGACTCATCGATTACACATTCTGCCAACAGTCATTGGATCTCGATCGATACGAGCAACAACACATTCATATATATATAGCGGTGTAGGCGAGCCCCAGACTGTACCTTTAATTTAAGGGGTTTTGAATACTCGTCCATAACCAAGTGCCTCATCATTTTGAACCAGAATCAGGTGACGAGGTGACACCTAAGCTAGCTCCCTTCTCTCCACATCCATCGCATACCAGCGAAAGGACTTTGGACGTAACATATTAATGTGGACACGTCCCCAACCCACTGAGCTGCAGCAACCCAGTGAGGGAGGGTACGTGGTCACCTTCCCAATCGCTTCCCGCGGCAAACGATGCTTCACTTTGCTGATCTCAGCTGGAAGCGGAGTGAAGTCACTGGAAACTTGAGAACAACTATGCAGCAGTACGACGAGCTGTCGCCCCAGTAGATGAAGATTTTATCTCAACCAAAATCAGAAACGTGCTGGTGAGTATTTCTGCTTCTTACTCGAGGCTTCACATAAACATTTCACCGGGCAACAACGATCAAATGCAGTTTGTAAAGAAGAACCTGATGTATGATTTCTTTATATAAACACTGTAAATGCCGCTGCTGAAACTTTTTTTTACGTAAAAGTTTGGAAAATGTAATAATTTACACATCACAGCACATCGCTGGTAATTTTAAATTTTGTATGTTTTGCACGTTCCTATCCTATTGTAAGCAATTTTAATGACCAGTAGTGTTACAATTCAGGACAGATTTCGACGGATAAACTGATTAAATACTTTATTGATTCAGCTCTTATGTAATATTTACATGTTAATATAACTTTAAAGCTTAACTTCTCCCCGCCTTGTCATCGATTTCCTCTTCGTCAACGGACTCCGTCAGACCCCTTGGAAATAAGTAACAACAACTTTAAAGCCTAAGAAAACATTTGTAAAAAATTTCAAAGTTATAATTTTTTTATTATGGCTTAAAATTTGAACGTTTATATATATATATATATATATATATATATATATATATATATATATATATATATATATATATATATATACTAATCTTTAGAATAACACAATTTTTGCACATTAGATCTTATATCAATATTTTGTTCACAAAACAGTTTATTTTAATTCATGATAAAACTGTCATCTTATCCTTGACAGTAAATAGTACATTTACATAATTAAAGGTATAAAAATTGTAATAATGCAATGTAGATAATGTTGTTATCGTGTGCCAGCTAGACTAGCATTATGGATTGCGCTGCTCCACTTTTTCAACTGAACCATATTTTGGTGAGGAGTCCGACTTAGTCAGTACACACATGCCATTTATAGGGTAGACATAGCCATTGACAACCCATTTATACAAGAAAAGGAGAAAAAACATCCAATCATGAACCTGGATTCGAACCCAAGACCTCCCTATTTGCAGTCAGGCACACCGACTACTAGTCAAGTTGGGCGGCACACAATGTATATAATAAATATACATAATAATAAATAATATAACGTATTATATATTATATATACTGTAATATATATTATAAATAATTTTTTGTAAATCTAGAATTTCATAAAAACTCTAAAAATTCACGTAAACTATTATTAAAATTAATAGCTAATATCAATCATTATATTCAAATGATAAAAATTATCATTCTTAGGATAAAGTTCTAGCAAGGAAAAGGAAATTCTAAAATTTATTTTACAATAGCTCATTATAAAATACAGTTTCTTACTAAGGGATTATTTATCATTGAAGAAGTTTCCTTAATCGTAAATAATAAAATACTATTTATGTTAATAAAACAAAAAAACTTGTTACCTAATAGATTGTAACTGCAATATAAGAGTTAAATAAATAAAATATAAAAATAGGAGATAACATTGGAGCCTTTGCTAGCCAAAAAGAACATCGAAAGTGTTATTGCAATCAATATAATTCTAATTACTATGTTTTAAAATTTACTAAATGTCTTATTGCAACAACTTATCTATCTCATGAATACAAATGATTATTGTGTACAAATTTCTACGATTTCCAAACAATCAATCAATCAATTTGAAATTTAAATTTATTATTTTTTTTAATTTATCACTACTTTTGGATTATACTTAAAAACAAATGATGAAAGGCATCACAGCTAGAATAGTTTAAACTATTGTTAAAAATCTGATTAATGGATTGTATTTTATAATTAGAATTAAAGTATATAATTTTATAAATTTTATAAAAATTATAATACAGTAACAATATTAATTTTTATTTAAAGTTTAAAATTATTATGTACGTGAATTGAAAATTCAGTAGGATAATACTATCATAAAAAAAAAAAGTTTTAGAAAGATTAACTTTTCGCCACTCTAAAACTGATTATTGAATGCAAATTTCATTTCAAAAATTGTTGGTTCAATAAAACACAAGACTAAAATAATAACAACAAAACACTACTTGTGGTTTCTCTTTCCATTATGGAATCTTTATGGAAATTTTTTTTAATTGATGTCACATCTTAGTGAAAAAATATACTAACACCTTTCGAAACTTAAAAAATTTCTGAGGATTGAAACCGTGATACTCTTTCTCTCTTTATGGATTTTGTTTCTCTATAATATTAATCTGATCAGTTCTGACACGATTTTAACTAAAATCTACCTTTCACATGCTTTCATTAGAAATTTTGGTAAGTTTTATTGGTATTTTTAAGTTAACTGAAACATAATTGATTAAGTGATCAAGCCTCTTCTTTTCCCCAGCTTTTGCGGGCCGTGGTCTCCAATGGAATGAATATATATATATATATATATATATATATATATATAACAGGTTATAATTACAATATGAGAAAGGTATGAGTAGTAAACAGTAACTACAGTATGAGTAGAAATATATTTACATTTTTAATGATATTTACTTCTTTATTTCGTTCAAAGTGATGCTTTTCACCATAATTGTCACTTAAGGCTCCAGTGGCCTAGATGGTTAAGATGTTCATTCTCGTAATCGGAAGGTGCTGATTTCAAATCCCGACACAACCAAATGATCCGTCGTGTTTGCTAATGGCGGTTGGGAAAAATAAAATATATCGTGGTCGTAATGTCCTCCATATAAAATGATAATTCTGGAGGTGCCTGACCAAATCCGGGGTCTTCTGCTGGGTCCCTGTTTCTAAATTACGAAGACCCACCCATTTTCGGGGCACACCCATTGATTCGCCTTCTGCATGAGCTGCAGTCATCATTTCCACTACCTGTTATGCTGAAAAAGTGAAAATCATACAAGTTGGGCTATATATATATATATATATATATATATATATATATATATATATATATATATATATATATATATATATATATATATATATATATATATATATATATATATATAGTTTGACTCAGATTTATCAACTAGAAAGAAATCGAATGAATCATGCAACGCTTGGAGGAAATTATTACACCTTCAATTAGGGGCTCATTTCATCTTCATTCCAAAGTTTTTCCTGTCGGTGGCATGCTGAGAAAGCCCTAAACACGCTAAATGTAGAAATAAACAGACATTATTTAAAATAGATTTTAGTAGAATTCATTTAGTATTAAAGCATCAGTAAAGGAAGAATACGATATCCTACATAATTTTTCTTCATCCTAAATACTTACAGTATGGTAGTAGGTTGAGAGTGGGGCAGAAGAACTATTGTTGTGTCTTATCCTGTCTGCTTAGCTAATGTGCTAAATCAGATCCATGAAACCATAAGCTAACAAAAAATTCAAAACAAGAAGAGGACTTCTAAACAAGTCCTTCTTTTCAAGTCCTAAACAGGAAAGTAGACAACCAGGGTTAAAATGCATGATGTTGCATTTGCTACACATGGAGAATATCTAGTTTCCTCGGTTTAATTTTAAGACCTTTCAAGAGTCCACTTATGAGTCTTGATAGAACTTCCTGACTGTCTTACCACCAAACCAGTCATGAGTCAAAAGGGAACACCAAGGTGAAGCAATCATAGCTTTCACTTTTGAGCAGATCTAAAAGAAAGTCAGGGTATCAGAATTTTTTTTGTCGTGTCTATGACTGTTGTATCAAATAAAGACGTGAGTTCGTATAACGGCTTCTGCTATTTCTTCAATGTTTTCAGCGTATAGGTCTACCAGTCCCAATTCTCCATTAGGTTAATATTTACAGCTGGGTAATAAAAAAGTGATCTTGTGTCAGTTGTGTGCCGGGGCAGTTATCTTTTTAGACGGCTATCAAGAACAAACAGGGTACAAGGTTTGAGGGTATTAAAGTTTAATCCTTTGCAGGTATCATCCGCTTCATTTCCACTAAGTCAAACGAACGAGAGTCCCCTTTATCCATGAACTGGGAGAAGAACTTCATGCCTCTATTCTTGAAGCCAGCAGAATTTCAAAAAGGTGAACATTAGCAATTTTACTGTGAGTTCAAATCAGCCTTAATTAATGTTTAAATAATTGAAACATTGATATTTTGAAAATTAAACATAGCCTATGTTTGAAGTTAGCTATAGATCAACATTCCGATATATTGGGTTAGTTTCATTCCATGCAATTCAACTACGAACAAAAATTCGGAGATTTTTGGAATTAAATGAATAACGGAATTTTCTATTTCAAACAGAAGTTAAAAATAAGACTTGAGAGGAAATGGTAAAAATATATTTTGCATTTTCAACATTTTATATAAATATGCTAGAAGTGCTTATGAAGAAGCATTAACTTCAGGTTAAATAAGAATTCGACTGCAAAAACAGCGAAATTAGAAAAATAGCTGTAAGAATTATTAGCTAACATTTCTGTATTTACTTTAAACTGGATAATATGTTTTACAAATTGTTTTTAAGGTTTACACCTGGTTTTACAACATAAAGTAAGAAACTGACTTTTTTTACAAACTAATTATTATTAGGAAAATAATTCCAGAGTAAATTAACAAAGAGGAGAAAAAAGAAAATATATTGTATGGAAGTGTTTTCTTTTTTCCTATGTTGAGACAGAAAATTACTAAACACAGGAATAAATTTTTTGCGTATAATAATTGTTTTGATGCTGAAATCTCATGTTTATTCAATTATATGTAATAAATTTGCTAAACACACAAGCTGCTATTTCTTTATCAAGTTTAAATGTTTTAAGCTGCTTTACAGAAGGCAAAAAGATAATTTTTTAAAATAAATAACAGCTATCATTTCTTCAAATCTAAAAACAAATTTGTTTATGGAAAATTTAACCATATGAAATCATTTCGATTGCATTTTGATATTCATTAGAAGATTTTTTCCTAATTGCTCAAGTCTTAATACTGAATTTAGTCCCTCATGATATTCAATGAAATGAAGTTTACCGAAGCGACCACTTAAAGTAGTTAAGAGAGTTAAATTCCATCCTCCAATTAATTTAACTAAAATAAGAGCTTTTATTCTATTATAGAGAAATTTTATAAGGATTCATCGCTAGGTTTAAAGGTTTTTAAACAGAAATTATAATTTTTTTTTAAAATTCAAATTTGATTCTTTGAATAATAATATAAATTTTATTTCTTCAATAATAATCAATTAATTGGTTTTTTTTAAATCAAAAATGTATACAACTATTTATTAACTAAAGTAATCAAAAATTAAAATTATCACTAAAGTAGTCAAAATGCTACATTTGATTTCTTCATTTAATTACTTTTCAAGCAATAGAAGATCTTTTAAATTCATAAAAATAAAAATTTATTTTAATAAGAGTTATTATAATGATCAGATATGTAAGAAAAATGTATCATTTAAAATTGTTACTCGCATTTTTGCTAAAATAAAAAAATAAAAACTCATTGTAAGACTTGAAATAATGCAATGGTTTTCGCTAGATGGCAGCACTACTATTCTGAATTTTACATTCCATCTAAATCAGAATGTATATTTTACTTTTAATCGATTTTTATATTTAAAGTTAATTACTGCATGTCTATTGAAGCCTAATTTAAAAAGCAACACTTAATTTCAAATTTGTTTAAGTTTTTTTTCAAGAAAATATTAAACTGAAATCACTTTAAATTATTTCTTAAAAACAACATGAATTCTAAAAGTCCAAAATTCTTCGAAAAATTTTAAATGAAAAGATACAATAATTAGCAGTTTTAAATTTAATTTTAATTTAAAAGATTATAAAGGGAAAATAAGGGTTAATGGTATTCGTTTCTAAGAATCTTATTAAATGGTAAACAAAATTTTAAAATTTTATGGAATCAAATTTTAGTTTTGTACAACGACCAAGGGCTGTAACACATAAACTGTGAGTGCTAGAGCTGGAAACATTACGTAAAAATTAACTTAAATGGTGTTCCAAAATTCCAATAACATTTGATTATTAAAATGCAACCTAAAAATTTCATACAATATTCGAAAATTTAGTTTTCGAATATCGTAAGAAATTTTAAAGTTAAGTTATAAAATTTTAAAATTTTGTTAAAATAATTGACGCATGGGAAATAGTCAGCATAAAATATAAAATCAAAATACGAAAAAATCAACAGATCTTTTATAAAAGCAGTTTTGCAGAAAAAAGGCGGAATATATGCAAATTTATCAAAGAGTCAAACTAAAAATTTGACTGAAAAGATTATCATATACACATGGAAAATTTGTAATTGAAACACATATGATTAAAAGACATGTTGTTAACAAAGCCGATTTATAATTTTTTCAAGTGTCTGTAAGCAAAAAATTCATTACAAACACGAAATTTTCAATTTATTTCTCTCCCTTTTTTCCTCAATGGCTCGACAGCCCTGGAGGGACCCTGACCTTCTCAAAAATTTTCCTCTCTATTTTTGGCCCCGGTCTTCCAGTTGATAAGTCTTAAAATCGCGAGATCCCTTTCTAGGCAATCAGCCCATCTAAGATTGGGCATGGTCAAGATTATTTTTGTGTCGAACGCTCTTTGTTTATTCAAATAACAAGACCAGTTTATTGAATTATTTGATGAAATCGGGTTCCTTGAAGGATGATAGAGTTCAGAATTTGAGCGTCTGTGATATAAGCTATCAACTTATGTACCTCTAAAAATGTCTCTTAGAATCCGCCACTCAAAAAATTCAAGAACCATTTCATTTTTTTGTCATTGTTTAAGTTTCTGTGGTATTTATTTCTCTAAACCAGAAATTAAGTATTTTTGAGTGGGAGTCACATAATATTTACGAAAATTTCGTGATATCCAATAGACATTGAGCAAACTTTGTACACGTATTAGTGAAACCGTCAATTTCTTCTTTTGTATTGTAATGAATATATAGAAAAAATAAAAGAAAAAATACCAATAAATAATTTAAAAGATCATCCGTTTGTTTTGTGTTGTCCAGATCTCTATTTACAGGTGGCAAGACTTTCAATATCGTGATTTATTTAATATCTATATTTAATGTGAAGAAATTATTTTTTGTTTTCACTTTCTAAATGTGGAAACTTGTCTTTTAAACATAAATTCGAGTAAACATGATTAGTAATCTTTAATCTGCTTCAACACAAATGATTTGAGTATACTGCCTATTTCCGTCAACGTTTTTTATTTTTCAAAATTAATTTGTTTCATAATATTATAAACGGCAACAACAATAACATCTCTGTTTCTCTCTCTTTTTATTTTACCTAAATTATCAATTCCGAAGTATATCTGGACATACTTAAAAGTTTTTATTGCATTATCGGAGAAACAATACTTTTACTACTAATTTCAGCAAGACCGAGTTACTTCATATGCATCAAACTAGACAAAAAATGTGCTTATGGAAATCTCTGATGACCGTTTAACTTCAAAAACCTTTGGCATAAATGCCGTATAATCCAGAATTCCAAATTTTGAATTTTTTTGGCAATGAAGAAATGTTGCCAAGTTTACATAAATACTAGGGTTCCCAAAATAAAATTTTCTGCATAATTTTTATAGGTCTTCATATCTATGACGTATAAAAGTCAGGCTGCCAGATACATAAGAAAATCCGCCAAAATGTCACCAAACTCAGAATTTGGCATCCTGGATTATACGGGATCGCTGCCAAAAAGCTTCTAGCCACAAGTTCCACCAGACCATACTCAATTAGATTTTTTGTGGAGTTGGTCAAAGTTTACAATCGGGTACTTTTTGATTCCTATGTGATTTTTTTGACGCCAAGATGTGACTAACAAGATTGCCGTTACACAAAATCTATACACAAGATTACCAAAAATTGAAGTTTATCGCCTAACGAGTGATACTCGACTGTACACCGAGCCGTTGTAAGTTTTCCAGTGAAGTTCTACTTACATCAATAAATTGAAACAAATCATAACTAAAGAAGTGGGGAAAGTATAGGGTGCTCATTGGTAAAAAAAAATGGCGATTTTTGTCATCAAATGTGTTTTTGAACATGTTTAAAGGAAAAAATGGTGCCAAAAACATTATGCAGTGATACAAAATTAAAATAATTACACACATTTAAAATACTTTTAAACGTAAAAATAAGATTTTTAAATTAAATGAATATGCCACTATATTCAACCCAACCAGGCGACAAATTGTCCAGAAACCAAGGGGTACTCTAAAATACAGGCCATTGAAAGAAATTTCGTAAACAAACAACAATGTTGCAAAATGTAAACAATTAAAAAAAAAAAAGTTCGCCGTGTTCATATTTGCATTCATAATGGTGGCAAACATATTTTTAACATTTGATGCAACAAATGATAATGTAAAAAATTTGATTTAAATTATACTTTTCAAATACTAAATTATCACAGAATTAAATAATATTGTGCATCTCCATTTTTGTTTTACCTCACAAAAGTTGCAACAGACCAATGGAATTGAAATTATAGCCCATACTTAAACAAAGTTCAAACCAACTCATTTCTCATCATTAGTTACCACATGCATCCAATTGAAAAAAATAAATAAACATTCAATGTGTATCTTTCGAAACTTATCACCCTGTATTATCATTATTTTTAAGGCATGGCTCTATGTGAAAATTTTAATACACATAAAAATGTAGTACAATTATAAAAAATTCAACTACTTTATAAATTCAAGGCACAGGTGCCGTATAATCCATGCGCCAAAAACTGAAATTGGCGATTTTTTGGAGGATTTTCTTAATATCTGGCAACCTTGTTTTTGTTACGTCATACATATGGAGACCTATAAGAATTATGTAGAAAATTCTATTTTCGTAAGCCTAATATTTACGTTATCGCGCACGTCACGAAACGTCATCTTGGCAACATTTCTTCATCGCCAAAAAAATTCAGAATTCGGTATCATGGATTATACGGCATCTGTGCCAAATTCAAACATTAAGCATAACTATTTGAGTATTTATTACTGAAAAAACTTGATAAACGTTTACAAATTGTTATTCCTTTATTCTTTTAGAAGCCATAAGTAAGTACAAAATGGCAACCCTAAAATTAAAGTAATTAAAATGCTGAAAATACCAAGATTACCAGAAAATAAATTTTATCACCAAATGATAAGGTACACCTTAGTTGTATTGAACCCAAAAATTTTACTTCTAACAATGCATTACAAAGATTAAGTATTCATAGGAAGGATATGACTGTGTAATTATGTAATCAATTAGTAACAAAAAAGTAAACAATGCAAAAAAATAAACAATTTTTATTTAGATTTTATCAACACTTCAATTTTATGTCAAATAAATAGGAAAATGTCAGAAAAAGGGAAAACTCTGTCTATAGCAATTTAAGAAGTTTCTTTTTCCTGTAAAAATATAAATATCAAAATTGCCAAAATTTTTGACAACCCCTAATGTATAACTTATAAATCCAAAATAAAACTTTAAATAACATTTAGTTCTCCAAATATATGTTTCAAATTCGAGTAATTCTAACATATTTTGATTTATTTACCTTGTTGAAAGCTTTGACATACCACAAATGTTATTTATGAGAAATGATTGTTAGAGGTTTATATTTTAAAATTGTTGATAAAAAAATATCCCCCCTCCATTTTATAATGCTTCTTTAATATATGGTTGTAAAATATGTTTGAAAGTATAATTGTAGTATATATCAAAATTAAATTTTTTAGACTAAATAAAATAAAAAGTTTAAAATATAAAAAAAAAAATATCCTGACTATATCCATAGCAGGTTTTTAATTATTGTCATTGATTGTTTTTCAGTTTCATCAAAAAATAAACTGATGTACCATTCACAAAATATAATTATTTTTTTATAACGGTAAAATCAGTATTATAAATTCCACAATTTCTCTTATAAATAACAATTTTAATATATAAAATTCTTTCAATGAATTATCAGGGTTAGCTATTTAGTTATAATTTCAATTTAATTTTTATGATTAACTATAAAATTGCAATTTTATAACAAAACATGTCAATGCCTCTTGGCTGACAGATCAACAAAAACCTCTTTAGCAACTATACCTTAGTTTTTTGGTTTGGATATAGCTTAAGTGATTTTTCACACATGAGGGCTAGATTGGCATCTATAATTTAAAGCAGATTCCAAACCATGGCAAATATCCATGACCAAAGTAAAATTTGTATTTATGAACTTTTTAACCTAAAACCACAGCATAGCTGTATTTTGAATCATTACTGGCAATGAAGATAAAAATACACAATTCTTTTCATCTATATCAATTATTTTTAAACAAAACTTTTTAAGCAGAAGCATTAAAATAAAAAAGAAGTACATTTATTACTTTAAAGATCTGTTTGCATACCCAATATTTGGAACATTTTAAAGAGATTTGTTTTGCCATTAGAAATCATTTATTTTTGAAAATCAACTTATTAAAAGCTTCAATATCAATGAAGATAAAAACTAAGCTTAATGAGATAATAGAATGTAGATCTTGATATACAAAACCTGATTTATAAAATCAATTATATACTTTGACATGTACTTATTAAAGATTACTTTAAAGTTTAAAGCAATGTTTTTAAAACATATTTATTATCTTCCACTTATAGCTGTAATTAACAGAATAATTTTGAATTTATTATAAAATGTAAATAAAAAGGAACATTTTACATGAGACAAGTAGTTTGAAAATATACACTGGTTAAATGGTTGGATTTTCTGGCACAATGTCCAAAAAAATATGTACTGGATGTAATCCATTTATATATTCATATATAATCCACTATATATAATTCATTTATTTAATATCTGAGATGAATATTAAATAAATAGATTATATAACTATATTTACAATAATAAAGTGAGAGAATTTGTTGACAATCAATTGAAAGAATGAAAATATATCAAACCAATATTTATAGTGAGAAAATGAGGAAACATAAAAATGTAATAATCATTATATAGTTGAAACAAATTTTTATTTATTAAATGAATACATTTTATTTGAAAGTCAAACATTCTGACATCATTATGATTTCGTAAAAAAGTAAAGGTTGTGGTATTTATTTTCTGCTTGGTGCGTATTTGGATACTATCACCTGCACCAGGAAAATATAAAGGTACTTTTCTTGAAAATTTTTCAGAAGTAAAAATGCTTACATTGATGGTGGCTTGTCCAATTTTTGATAAAGTATGACTACTTTTTAAAAATAAATCTTCATTTTATTTACAAATTTGATATAATTAGATTAATTGATTTGATATAATTGATTAATAATTCTTTTAAGGATTTATCTTTAGGGATTGTTTTTTTACATTTAAAATAAAATCTATATATGTATCTCATGTAACAATAACTATATTTTCAAATTTAAAGATAATAAATGCTATCGTCAAAAAGTTAAAATAGCACTTGTTTTTATACTAAAATAAATTTATTTTCATGTAACCAAATTGAAATTTGTATGAAACCAATGAAGATGGTAATAAAATATTTCATTTCTTACAATTGTACAAGCACTTTATTTCAATGCAGCATTTATGATGCTAACAAATAAACTGTACCAGATTTTGTACCATTTTTAAATGAAAGTTAAAAAGCATCAATGTAAGCACAGGAGAAACCTTACTTTGGTAGTCTCAATAAAAACATCACTGATATCAAGAATGAGTTTACGTAACAGAAAATTTAATCTCAAGAACTGTTAAGATTTTTATAATTTTTCAATCCAAACCTTAATAATACTTTTATAGGTCATAATAAACCGTTATTAATATATTAGTATTATAAAATTATTTTACATAACAAAAATAATTACTCATGTTTTAAATATAAGTTTGAAATACTTTAATAAAACTAAAATTTTTAACTTTCAAAATAACATTAAGTAATTATCATTCATATTTGCTACAGACAGAATTTTCCAATTTGTTTGTTTAATATTTTATATAATAAAAAATCTTCTTAAAAGTAACTAACATTAAACAATTTTTATTATACTAAAAAATAATTTTTGCATAAAAATTAATTCAGTTTTTTTATATGATAATTTTAAATGTCTAGTTCCAATGAGCTTAAGAATTTCATAAAAGAAACCTTATGCATTCATACATTTAATTACATATTTAAGAGATAGAGGAAGCACTTAAATTAAATAAAAGTTAAATCTTAATTTTGAAACATTAGACAAATATTTATTGATTCCTATAAATTAAAATTTAGAGTGTAATTACAAAGAACTGATAATAGAATTGCAATAATCAGAATTGGAATTTTGGTAATTATCACAATCATAATACAGAATATTCTTAACAATAATGAATAAGCAGAATAAATTTTTCATAAATGTATTACATGAATTTATTTTCATTGTAAAATATTCTTTACAAATTTCTATTAATTATGAATGGAATTTAGTTTTTGGACATGCAAAAGGTCTCTTATGCAATCAATATCCTCACATTCCATTACAATTAAAACTCTCCCTTTATAAAGAGTATTATCTAAGTTAATTATAGCATCTGTGGCATTTTTTGACTTAAAGAAACAGATAACAGCTTCTGTAGGTGTTTTATCTGCACGTGCTTTATTGCAGCGAAACACTATTCTATATGGATTATAATCAGCAAATAGTTCTTCAAGTTCTTTTTTAGTTGTATGTAAAGGAAAATTGATAACCGAAACAAAACTGAACTTTTCTCCTTTACGCCGTCTGCTAAAGCTTGAGACTGTAGAAGGAGATAATGATCTACTGCCTACACTATGAGCATTTGATGCTACAGAATCTGTATCTTTATATTCTAATCTATTGCTTTGAGAACTTCCTCTGTGTTCAAGCATAGCATTAGAACCACGATAACTGCACTCTTGGGCAACAGCATTTTGCTGGGTGCTAAAAAAATGATTGCTCATTACAGATGTATTGCTAATTCTGTTCTGAGATTCTCGATTACAGGATATTGAGGATTCTTGAAATGATGCCAAGCGACTAGGATTTCGTGGTTGCCGAAATCGAGGACCATCACTATTATTAGAAGAGGGCTGGTTTTTGAAACTGCTATGTGCAATACTTTTGGTACAATAATTACTTGAATATGCATTCATTTCATTTTCATAAAGAACTTCGTCTTCTTCTGCACACTCTTCTAACATTTCCTGCAATTCATCATCAGAAGCACGAACAATTAAATTCCTCCCTTCAACATCAGCGTCATGTAAACTTAAGACGATATCAACCACTTGTTCTTGATCCCGGCACAAGATAAAAGAATAACATTTCTGCTTTTTTCGTAAGGATCTCAACAATACCAAATCCTCAAAATCTTCAAAAATACTTAGAATATCTTCATCAGTAAAATAACAAGGATAATTCCCTACATATATTACATTCGTCATATTTTAAATATATAATTGATAACTCAGTTATTTAACATGAAATACTCAAAACCTCTTAGGTTTGAATTCTTCAAATTGATATTTCGGAAATTATTCGTAAAACATAGCCTAACTTTTTGAACAAATATTAAAGTAATCATAAAATGCATGTATTTATAACAGCGTTGCGATGTGTAAGTACATCTGTAAAAATGCATTCAAGTTGATTCTCAAGCCTGTTGCTTGAACAAATTTGGCCAAAATTTTTAAAGTTTAAATTTTTCTCCTCATTAAATAAACATAATAAGAAAAAAATTTAAAAATGATTAATTAACACAGCATTTTTTTTAGTGTTACACAAAATACAAGAAAAAACCAAAGACGATTTTTTCTGTATCAATTGAACATATAATAACTTGTAATTATATTAGCAAAAATATTTAAATCAATCACAAAACGCAAAAAAATCTTAGAGGGTATACCACTCCCTAATAGAAATCTAAAAAAACACTCTACGTAAATTAGATGTAATTCCATTTTATTTCTTTTGAATTTTTATGCTGTCATTTTATATAAATGTAATTACAGTTTGTTTTAAATTAGCTTTCAAGTAAAGTAAAAGTAATTCAAGGTACTGCCTTTTTAAAAGTTTTGTTTTTACTACTACTATAACTACTTCCAACAAAACATTTGGGCGCGTAACTTATATATAGCAGACAACATATATAGGTGTGGATGTTATAAATTGCGGTTTCGATTCATATATTTTATTACTATCTTATATTATTGTTACTGATTTATATTTCTTTGCAATAACCATGAATGGTGATCAGAGGTAAAGTATTTAAAGAATTTGTTTACTTTCTAATTTTATGAATTTCTTAATAATATTGTATATTCTTATAGACATGACGAATACCAATATTTGGATCTAATTCGCCTCATCTTAGAAAAAGGACATATTAAAAAGGATCGTACTGGTACTGGAACCAAATCCTACTTTGGAACTCAAGTCCGATACAATTTAAGAAATGGTCTGAAAATTTACTGTATTCTTTACATTAAATTTATTTTTTATATAAAATTTTAAAATAAAAATAATTTGTATTTGAGATCCAAATGTTCCAGGTTAAATAAAGGCAGTATAATAAGAAATCAGTAATTTTAAATTGTCAGATAACGTATTTTAATTTAATTTTATAGAAATGCGAAATAAATGTTAAATTTACAATGCGCAATTACAAATGAAAATGTAAACATCTAACTCTGCATTATTTTTTTCCTTTGAATGAACTGAAATGATAAAATGTATTTAGCTTCGTAATGCAAATTGTTAAAATTGTTTAATGTGTTGAAATACTTCTATTTAACCCCAAAATATCTGCATGTTTCAAGAAAACTATTTTCAGATTGACAGTATTCTAAACATTAATCAGGATTTTTTCTGGATAATCATGTTACCTTTTGTATTATCATCATATCTATATAATAATTGTCAGAAAACAGGCTTGGCATGATTTGGAAATAATTTTTTGTTTTGTTTACTAAACACTGTCTAATTTTTAAATAATTTTATAAAAGTAAGAATAATCAGTGTATGAGAATAAAGTATTAGTGAATGGGTAGAAATAATATCAGCATTTTTACTGCTTTGGATAAAAAAATTCTTGATACTTTAATAAATTACATTTTAGTCACTTATGTTTCAGTTTGTTTGTTTAACAGTGAATTACCCAATTTGTATTGATTAATACTACTTTAGAAGAATTTTATATTGTTTTCAACTTTTGGAAATTACTAATTTGAATATTGTGAACAATTATCTTAATAAAATATTCAATATTTTTTTTATATTATGCAAGATAAGTCCCATCATTTGGACATATACATACATTTTTGAAATGTTTATTTAAATGAAAGATGACAAGTGACAATAATCATGGGTCATGTCATAAAATATCCAATTTATAATCATTTAATTTATTGGTCTTACTTTAATCTAAGTAAGACTTATAAATTAGAGCTTTAACAGAATTTAAGAAATAAACATCATTTTTTTTTAAAACTCAGTGGGATGTTAAATCATTTAATAAAGCCATTTTTAGAAAATTATTTGTCATGTGTATTTATAAGACATTACTTTTATTTTTATGAAAAATGTTCTTCATAATTAGTTAATTTTTAAAATTTAATTCAATCAATTTTATTATTTAATAGTAACTGGTCCCTAATTACATTTTTTGAGGAACTGCCATTATTTGACATACTTGGCAGACATTATTGTTTCTAACTATTATATATATTTAATCATAATAGATCCTAAATTTGTGCATTTTCAAAGAATACATTTTCTTGTTTTTCTTAGCACTTTTTCTGGTTATTTATTTGAGATAACAGTTAGGTTTTTCCAAGGAGAGAAAAATTTAATACATAAATTCTAAGTGTGTATATATATAATATGTGCATATTTTCAATTTAATAATTTTTAATAAAAATGATTCTTTTAAAGTGAATTAAAATAGGTCTCAAATTTTTTTTATTAAGATCACATAATTTATTAGCGTTACTTCATTAAGTGTCTAAATTATATTTATTAAACCTTATTTTCAAAAAACATGATTCGTAAATAAGTTAATAATTAAAAAATACCATGAACTTTAATTTGTCATATTAAATTTTACCAAAAGAGATTTACCATCTTAATTAGTTTTGAATGTACTTTAACTTAAATTAATTAACATAATTAAATCACAAAATACCAATTGAAATTATATTACTATTAATTCAAAACAATTATGAACTTCTAAAATTTTGTTGAGAAAAAAATTAGTCTTTTTCTTTAGAAATTCCTTACAGGCCTCAACTGTGAATTGTTTTTTACCAACAGCAATTCTTCTCCAATTCATAATTCAAGACACTTAGATTTTTTTCAGTGTCTAATCATTTGGTTGGAGGTCTTCCTCTGGTCTTAGATCCCATAGAAGTTTTAATTGTGCCATATTAACTGCACTGTATTCTGGTCTTTTCCAGACATGATCAAGCCATTTTAACATGTCACTTTCAATGATTTGTGTTATCTGTGGCTGCTTGTGGAATTTACATAACTCAATGTTGTATCTAATTTGCCTATCTCTGCTCTCTTAAACAATGCTGCTATTAACTGGTATTATGATATTTACAATTTAATATTATTTCAATAAAAATGTGCATCTGGCATGTCAAAATAAAAATAAAAATTTTTTTTCATCAAAAATTGTATTTTTTAAGAACTTAACTATTTCTAGAAGCATTGAATGCTAACTTTCCAACTTATAAAGGGGAAAAAAGCATTAAATTTTAAAGCATATTGTAATTTTTAAAATTATAAAATAAGTGTAAAATTTTTCCCAACATTTTACTTAAAAATAAGTTATTAATTAGTTTCCTTACGTATCTGATTCTATACCAATATAAGTAAGGCGAGAAACTTGCACATTATATCATCAACTGTAGTAAAATGGCTGATTATGCGTTGAAATAACTTTTTTCCTTGATTTATAATATATAGAATTGATATATAGAA
Source organism: Latrodectus elegans (assembly GCA_030067965.1). Lineage (NCBI taxonomy): Eukaryota > Metazoa > Arthropoda > Arachnida > Araneae > Theridiidae > Latrodectus > Latrodectus elegans. The sequence continues at coordinate 11,904,967 of CM057812.1, forward strand.
CCTAGAAATTTGAATGTTTTAATATCTAATAAAATTGTACAATGAAGAAAAATATTAAAATTTTAGTTGAAATTGTAATCATCTTTACTGGTAAGAAGTGATAGCAAACTGTATCCCTTATGATGCTGAAAGGCTAAAATATACTAGAAATGGCTGATCATTTGCAAATGAATGTTGGCTGAAGAAATGATATTTCTTAAAATGAATGGTTTCAAAAATGGATTATAAACAGTATTTTATGTTTCTTAACATTGAAATTTCAATTTGTTAATTTTGTATTGTGAAATGATATCGGAAAATTTTGTGCTTGATGTTATATTTCTCAAGAAATTATTAAACTGAAATGACTGAGAAGTGTTATATAATTATAAGAAACTCAAATTAAAAATATATATTTAACCAAAATTTAAAAAGAGTTGATTATATTAAAACTATAGAATTGATTTAAGTTTATTATAAACATCATCCCAATAATTCTTAAGGATTTATGAAGTAAAGATTGGAAATTTCATACTTCTTGTCATAAAATATCTGCCTCAAAAATTTCATTTTGCAAATCAATGCAAATGATTTTCTACATTCTAATAAAGATAATAAAATAATTATTTCCTTACTCCATTTTTTTATGGCAATATAATTGTCAAAAAATTTTAATAAGCAATATTTTAATATATTTGGATGGGTTTTAAGAGCAAATATGTTGTAAAACATGAACAAATTTAATAGTTAGTGAAAAATCAGTGTTGAAAAAAAAATTAAGATTATCTATATAAAAAAAATTAGCTTCATGGAACTGATATTATGCAAGACTATTTTCAATACAAAATATTTGCTTTTTGCTTAATTAAAGTGAATTAACAACAATTCAATAAAATTTGATTTAAGTACTATATTCTTAAAAAAAAATTGCTAAAAATATGTATAAAAGCACTAAAATATAATGTGGAAAGTTTATTAAAAACTTAAGTGAATTTTCATGAAAATTTTGAAACTAAGAAATTGTTGTAATTTCCCACATAAGTGTGAAGGATATTTTTAATAGTTACTAAGCTTAAAATAAGTGGCTAATTTATTTGATGGAAAATTGACTTGACATTTTATAAAAAAACTAGAAATTAATTCTCCATTAGATATTTTTAATTAAATACATAAAAATGTAGTTTAAAAGAAAGTTCAGATTATTATGTATTATCTACTTCATTTTTTGAATTTCCTTTAAGTTGATTAAGCTTTTTGAATTTTCCAGGAAAAAATTTATAAAGTATTCACATTATAATTTGAACTCAGTGCTCTATTTTTAACATTATAGCTGAAATATTAATAAAGTTGATATATAAAAAAAGAAATCAGACTTAAAGAAAAGAAAAAAAGGAAAATATTGCAATAATTTTATAAAAAAAATTTGTGCAATATTCAAAGGTAGTGGTTTGAAATTTGAAATGTTAAAAACAAGAAAAAATAGTATATTAAAACATTTATAGTTAACAAAATTTTCTAAATTATTCAGAAGATTATTGCATTTTTATTAAGCATTTCTGAACTTCTAATACAAATATTGAAACATATCTTTTCAAAAAGTGAGTTTATAATTAGAAAATTTATATTATATTTATTTAGAATGTAAAAATCTGAAATTACTTATTATTATTATTTAATGATAAACCTAGATATCATGTTTGTATATTTTTAGCAATTTATTTTTCTGAGAATAGGAATTGGCACTATAAATATTAATAATAAAAAGTGATTCTGAAAAAAGCCAATAATTTTACAAGCATGCTCTTATATTTAAAATTATTGAAACATTAAAAAGCTATTAAACTTTCTTCAAAACCATTTGATGATAAAATTTCATTTAAACAAGAATAAAATAATTTTGCATATATATATATATATTATCAAAAAATTATGTGTAAGTTTTAAATTTCAGCAGTTATTTTACACGTTACTTAAATTTTCACTTGTTACTTGAAATAATTTTTTGATTTATTGTTACTCAAACTTTTTATTTGAAGATCATTGTTCATTAAATGATTAATATCTCATTTTAAATTTTGCCATTTCTAATACCAAAATGTGTCTGTAAAATTTCCCTTCATTTCACAATTTATTTATTTTCCTTTTTAATATTTATTATTGCTTAATATTTTGCCATTAACTTAATTATGCTCAAACATAAGTTTAATGATTGTTCAATTGTTTTTAAACATTTTTACATTTGTTTTTAAAAGTTCTCAAAAATTTTATAATGTTTATTTATATATTTCTCAATAATTTAAACCATAAATTTGAAATGAAAACAATAAATTTTTACATTGGTTTGCTGGAAAATTAAATCAACAAGGCCTATTTTTATAGACACATTTCCTTTATTAACTACAAAGAAAGTTTTCTGGAGAGGGATATGTGAAGAATTACTTTGGTTTGTGTCGGGTAGTACTAATGCAAACATTCTTAAAGAAAAAGGAATTCATATTTGGGATGGCAACAGTTCAAAAGAATATATGGCATCAATAAATTTATCTTATCCTGAAGAAGGTAAGAAATTCATGAAATATATATTTTGTGTGTAATATTAAAACAAATTTCTTCTTGGGATCATATTGATCACTACAGTACATCATTTTTAATTACTTTATATACATATTGTTATTTATTTTGCAATTTTAATATATTTTTTGTGAAAATCCTATATGTTCCTGTTAGTTTAAGATTTCCAATAGTCTTACCAACTGAAATAAAACAATTTTGGTATTTTAAATGTCATAATTCCAGATATGTTTTTTTTTTTTTTTTTTTTTTTAAGTATTTTTAAAAACCATAAATTTTATGTAAATTGAATTTTCAGTTATTAAAAAAATTGTATTTTAACATATTTATGTGTATTTTTTTCCATGTTAAATTCTGAAGTATAGAAATATTTCTTGAACAAATAGTATATAAATTTATAAATTTTATATTATATTATTAATAATTATAGTTTTAATTAACATTTTGTTTTAAATTTATCACAACAATCTTAGATGTTGTTCCAAACATTTAATATTATTGTTATAATTATAAATCCAATCTTTTTTTTTTTTTTTTTCCTTTTTAACAAATTTAATTAAATACTTTTATTGATACATTTCAATGGCACATAATGACAAACATTTTTATATAAATAAATAAAAACTAAACTCAGTGACATGACAGCCCCTATAGGGCCTACAATGCCCATGTCTCTGTTATCATGACCCAGGGTCCTGGATTGCAAGGCTGATTAAGTGGTCAGTCATATGCAAAATCTCCAGTGTTTAGTTTCAATCATGCTTGTACTCAGTTTTATTTACTCACAGAAGGAATGAAAGGCTGAGTCAATCTTGTCCAGCCAGAGGACTAAATCAGACTTATACTTTGGGAGTGCAAAGTACTACCAATAAGTCATCAGGCTTCATAAAAATAAATAGGCAGTATATATTTTGATTAAAGTAATTGTTGTGTTCGTGAGTATAATTGTTTTCCCTTAAATTCCAGATGTTTTGTATAGAAGCCGCTGATTTTTTAAAAAAATTTTTAATTCATAAGCATTCACAATTTTATAAAATTTTATCTTGTCCTGAACTTGTTCCTTGGATGCTGTGATAGTCTGATTTTAATTCCATTTATGAATCAAAATTTTTAAACTTTCTTTTTTTGTAAACTCATTCTAATGTATCTTTTATTTCATTATACAAGTTTTTCATTTTTTTATATTAGGGTTGAGAAAGTCAGTTAAATTTTTATTCAAGAATCTTAAATTCTTCAAATTGCAGATAACTAAGTGCATCTGATGTTGGAATTCCAGATTTTTTTAAAACAGTTTATGGGAAATTTTCCTTACTTAATCTAAGTCTTAACTCTTTGCCATGCACCAAAGTACAATCAATAGCTTGAACTGCAAATATTATAAAATACTTTTTAAGAAATGATCATTGTTTGGAATTGCCTTATGAAATTGGAAATCTTGGCACTTGCCAATTTGTGCTTTGAATGACCTTACAAAAAATATATCTGTCAGTTTGAACTACAAGTTTCAATTAAGCAACTGCTAGAACTGAAGAAAATCAAGAACATTTACTTGATAATTGGTGTGAAGATGAGTTTTTAACTATAAATTTCACTGCTGTCATAAGCTTCACTTCAGGACTTTTTGAATGTGGGCTCAGATGTAATTTATGATTAAAAAATATCAGATGATTAAATGATTAAGAATGTAAAAGAAATGAGAAGGAGAAAGAACTTAGAAAAGAAAATTATGTTCAGTGACTATATGCAAAACAAGTAGTTGAATGGCAATGAGAAGTGCTTTTTTTGAGAAAAATACAATAAAATGTTTTCTTATTACTAAAAGGGGAGAACATATTCTTAAAAATATAATTTTGAAACAAAGAAAGGAGATACTTTGTTTCATTTGTTGCTTTGCCTGATTTTTCCTCAATAAAATGAAAATAGGAATTGTTTTTAAGTATGCTTTTATTTTATACGTGTTTCTAATATAGTGCATATTGAATAATTTTTTACTAATAATATTTTATTTATTTAATTTTACAAATAGTTATTATTTATTTTGTTTTAGTGTTAAGATGTAAGGCTTATTATTCTACTATACAAACCTTCAATTTTATGTATTATTTTACTGGTCCTTGTGCATTTATGCATTGCATTAACAAATTTATTTCATGATAAATATTTTAATAGTTCATGAATTTGTTTTTAATATTTTTTAAATTTTCTGCATTGAAAAATTCATGTGTAAATTTTAGGTATACAACTTGACTTAATATAGCTTGAATTTTTCTCCACAAAATTAAGGTTCAAATAATAGACATCTATTTTTATATTAATTTATGAAAGATGAATAAAATCTTCAAAGAAATATAACATTTATAAGCAGTTGTCAAAGACAGGAACTACGTAGCTTTATGCTTAGGATGGAACTGTTAGGTGCATTAAGATTGAATCTAAAATTAGAAGATTAAAAATATTTCCAATCAAGTTATAGCTATTTTGATGAATCCAATTATCTATCAGTAGTGGTGAAATAATAAATACCTAAACAATTACAATCAAATGTTTATGAAGATTTTGATTTCCAAGCATATATAGATAATTAAGAATGAAGGTTGCATTTCTTTATGAATTTTTGTCAACAAAGTGAATTAATTTGGTAAAAATACTTGCAAATCCTTCATCACATTAGTGACAGAAAAAAGGTACAACCTGAAGAAAAGTTTTAAAGTGGTAAAATAATAAGCACACATTTTAAAATGAAAGTCATGTAAGAAAAGATGTTTGTATTGTTTTGATTTTTTTTCATGCCAATATTTTTTGTGCAGCAATCTTCTGCTCACAAATACTCATCCTTAATGGAAAAATATATGAGGAAACGTTATGAAATGTTTCTATTTTTTTTTTTAATCCAAAATATTCTTTTACAGAGAAATATTATGCAATTGATTAATATTTTATTTCATTAATACTCAATAATAATTTATTTCTGTAATCAAAATCATTCCTTTCGTTTTATTAAGAATTCTATATAAAAATGATTTTCCTTTATTAAATTTTACTTAATTATGAAATCTTTTAATGTTTTATTTTAGGAGATCTTGGCCCTGTTTATGGCTTTCAATGGCGACATTTTGGTGCTGAATATGTAGATATGAGTAAAGATTATTCTAATGAAGGAGTTGATCAATTAAAATATATAATTGATCTTATTAAAGAGAAACCTTATGACCGAAGGATGATACTTTCTGCTTGGAATCCGCCAGGTTTGTTAACATGTGAAAATCATAATAAAATCAAATTATTAGAACATGTATTGTGATTTTACTTGCATTTGTGTAATAATATTAATAAATTATTGCATGGTGCCCATCATGATTTAGAGAGGGGAAATCAATCTTGATTTTATTTAAAATATTTAGATAGTTTATTAGTGTCACATTAATTACAATAATAAAAGATTTGATTTTTCCATTAGTTAATGCAATGCCTTTGTCTTATTTACTGGTAACTGTATATTCACTTAGGTTATAGTTCCTCTTTCTGCTTTTAAAATTTCCAATTTTTATTAGTTACTTATCTTCAAAATAACTTAATATTTTACTTATTTATTATTTTCTTTCATAATTCCTATTCTTCAAGTATAAAAATTTTAAAATTGTTACTATATAGTACTAGAATGTTCACTTTTTTAAAACATATTTTAAGATAAAATTTTAATGAAATATTGTTTTTAATTAAAATATTTTAATCAAATGATAATTTTATTAATTGTGCTATTTTCTTTATTGAGATTTTTGGCTCATTTATAGAAATTCAATTGTGATTTTAGCAAACTGTTTTTTAATTCCAGATATACTCAATGTTGTGGAAAAGAAATTGAATGTTCATTTGTATCAATATCTATGAATTAACATTCTTTAATTTACATAACAATAAATTTTCAGTTTTTCAATGTTCATTCATATCAATAGATATGTTTAATTTAAAGAATAAACATTTTTCAATATTTAAATAGAAAGATTAAAAAAATAAAAATAATAATTCCAATTTTGTTCTGACATAATGATAAAAGTGAATGTTCAATTTAAAGATAAATTTTTCTTTTTAGTTTATTTTAATTTTAAAAACTTATACTAAATTTCCCCTCAATGTCTGTTTATTTCATTAACTTACAAATTTTAAAAATTATTTTTAAAAACTTATTATTTTAAATTAAAGCTCAAATAAAACTATCTAATAAAATTATATTCTTCATATTTATTTAAATGCAATGAAAGATATTTCTTTTTATGTATCTCATACAAGAGTGTAAATTTCTACTCATATTTACTTTAAATTAATTTTTAAATGTTTAATTTGTTTATTAATAAATAAAAAATTTTAAAAATTATAAAATTTTCCAGTTTTTTTCCTTCTACAATAAGTATTTTCCTTCTTTGAATCTAAATATTTTATATTTAGATTTCCAAAATGCAGTGAACTTTATTTTTCACTTCTGGAAAAATACATCTGTTCATTTTTGCATAAACCCAAAAATTATGATAAAAAATGCTTTCAAATAGGAATATATCTATTAATATTGACCTATAAGAACATCTTCTAAGAATCTTCCCATCCTTTTTAAATATAAATCCTGAAAATCTCATAATTTCAATTTTCTTATATTTTTTGTGACTACAGGTTTGTAAAAAATTTTTTTTTAAGTTTTGAAATAACTTTAAAATGATACAAGCAAATATTGATGAGTACGTCAGTTTTGTTTTAAATAAGAAAAGTGGAAAGAAAGAGGGAGTTATGTTAAAAAAAATTTGGATAAAGAATGTTATTTTAAATAAAGTAAAAAGAAAAAAAATGTATAATTAAGAAAAGCATATATATTTTGTGAAAAAATTTATTGAAATTGTTTTAAATCTTGGAGAAATTTTTGATAGAAGGAACTTTACTATTTTTGATAAAAATGATTTCAGAAGTATTCAAATATTTCAGAAGGGTCTAAAATCATCATATATTTATTAAACATGGACTCTTTGTAATTTACTTCTATTAAATTTATATAAATGGTTAAACTAAAAGTTTTCAGAAGGTAAATATACTTGACATCTATTTGAATGAGAAGTAAATTTTCCTGATTATTATATTCTCTGAAAAGCACAGTTGAATACTAATAAAAAGTTTCTTGTACAAGAGTTACTCTGAAATTTTTGTGATGCGCGCTGACAAGAATTTACAAAATAAAAATAACGGTTTAATTTTAAAATACAAAGTATTTTAGCACAGAAGACGATTTTTTACTGACTTACTTCAACTTGTTAATGAGAATAAATTTTAAACAGAATATGAAATGGAGTTGACGTGAGAACATTTTCGCGCTATGATTTTCTATGATTTTAAAGCAGGATTAAATCTAGAAGAATGCGTTCAACAGTTGCAATTAGCATTTGGTGATGAATCTTCAGCTAGTGCTACTATATTCAGATGGTTTAGAGAATATAGAAGAGGTCGCAATTTTCTTCAGGAAGATGAACACACATGAAGGCCACGGTCGGCAGTAATCCTGGATAATGTGTCTGCCCTATGAAAAATGTTAATGGATTATAATTGCTGTACCTATCAAATGATACAGAAGGAACTTAACATTGGATCCGCAACCATACACAAAATCATTCATGAAGAATTACATATGAAAAAAGTAGTTTGCCATTGGGTTCCCCATAATCTAACTGAGCATCAAAAAGAGGAGTGTGTCAGAATCAGTAAAGAAACTCTTAAATTGTTAAATGATGGTGGCCACAGCATCATTTCCAAAATTGTAACAGGTGATGTAACGTACATACCACTTTTTGACGTTCCAAAATGTCAAGAAAGCAAAGTGTGGGTCTTTGAAGATGATCCCATGCCGACAATGGTGAAAAAGCAATGTGTACTGAAAAAAGGGATTTATGCCGTTTTCTTCAGAAGTATGGGATTGGTCAAAGTCATCAAGTTGGAAGGACAGATGACAGTAACTGCAAACTGGTATACTACTAAATGTCTTCCAGAAATTCTACAAGAACTTGAATGTTAGGGGACTAATGCTTCACAATGACAAATCATCTTCACATACAGCCGCATTAACAGTTGAGTTTCTTAAACAAAAACAAATTAAAGTGATCGAACATCTGCCGTATTTGATCTAGCTATGTGCGACTTTTGGTTATTCTTTAATCTAAAAAAGAACATACGTGGACGTCGTTTTCATTCAGAAGAAGAGATTGATGTGGCTATAAATGCATTTTTTTCATCTATTCTAAGAAATGAATGGCTTGAGGCATTTAATCTGTGGAAAATTCTTCTACAAAAGTGCATTGATGCTGGAGGAGACTGCTTTAAACACATCTAAAATTTTGTAAGTATAACTTTAAAAACCTAGTTGTATCTGAAAAATTTCAGAGTGACTCTCGTATTTCTACTTTAAACTACTTTGGAGGCAATATTACAAATACTTATAGAAAAAAGTTTTCTGACTTTTTGTTTGAATTTTTTTTATTATATATCATATTTCTTTTTGTTGCATTAGAATAATTTTGAATTTAAATAACTTCAAATTTAAAAAATTATGGTTTGTTGAGAAGAAATTTAAAGCCAATTATAAAGAAAAGAAAATGATACTTGCTGAGAAGTTTGATTTAAGTAATATTTACAAATTTTACAGTTTTCACTGAGAGATTTGATTGTTAATTTATTTTTAAACCTCTACACTATATTTTTTGCATTCAAAATTATTTTTGATATTAGCTTGTTGTATTTCATTTTTTAAGTTTCATTATTTAATATCATAGTTTATAATTTTTTCAAGATTTTTTATTTTCATTTATTGTTTTTATTTTTTGTACTATTGTCTGTATATATGATTATTTATTTGCAGTATCACCATAATTTAAATTTATACATTTCAATCACTAAGCTAATTTTTTTTAAAAAGAAATTTGGATTTAGTAAAATTCGCGATAATGTATTCATAGTACAAATGTCGGAATTAGCTGTTATAGATTTTGAAATTTGTTCTATTCATCTGATCAAAGATGAATAAATTATATTTAACTCTTCATGAGTAGAAAAGTATCATTTTGAATGAATGTATTACATATGAAATTAATAATTGAGAAAATTGATTTGCAGTGACTTATTTATCTGTGTATTTAAACATATTTTGACAAAAGATTTTTGTCTGAAGTTTCGCACATTGATTTTTATCATTATAGCAAAGTGATTTAAAGGGGTACGTATATGTTTTATGTAAAGGTATTAATGTAACATTTTAGTGATTAATATTTCCATTTAAATTCTTTGAGCAACATTATGTGCATCATTTTAATTTAGTGCAAAATGTATTTGAATTATTCTGTATTGGGAAGGTTGTGTAAAACTGCAATCAAAATAATTATTTCACCAATAAATTATCAAATGCTTATCAATTAAATGTGTGATTATACATTGTTAATATAACATTAAGTATGATATATTATTTGAGTTTAATGAATATTAAAGTTAATTGCTCCATTTTGCAGTAGTTCTCAATGTCCTTAGAAAAGAATGTCCAAAAGGCCATTATTGGATGAAATTGCTTCTAACCTATCACATGAAATTCGGAAATTTTGTAGCTAAGGAATGAAAATCATTATCAATGTTATAAATCCAAAAGAATTTTTCCTTCACTCCACATTTTAGAGAAATTGGCTCATAATTACTCAAGGAGTTCTAAAGAGTATTAAACATGGACTCTTTGATATTTTGTCTTGAAATATTTAATACACTGAAAATATAAATCTTAGTATAAAAAAAATATAAATTTTACACCCAAAAAATTTATTGCAAAAATGTTATATCAAAACTAATGCTAAAAATTTGCTTCAGTTTTTCTTTTTGTATGTTTTATTTTGTTATAATTTTGATTTTGTAGTAAACAAGTAAAAATTTTTTGTATCCTACAACCAAGTTTTTAAAACAGTAATAAAATATTTCACTGTAATAATATATATTTAAATAAAAAACGTAAACATTTTTGTAATGTATATATAATTAAAAATGTGTCATTTTTCTTTAAAATAAAGATCTTTTGCTACATTAATAATGTGATTTTTTTTATTTGATATTTTTACATATTTTAAAAAGTTTTTTCCTTATTGAATTCATAATTCAATGGAAAGTCTTAAGCAAGATTTTACAATAATCGCTCTTGCAGTTTTTTGTAAGAAAATTTTATCCAAATTTTTAGTTCTGAATTAAACTAAACAATGTAGCACACCAAGGTCTACATTGCCCATAACTGTTTTTATGACCAAGAGCCTTGGTGTGCAAAGCATATGTCCCAGTTAGGTGGTTGGCCTAACGTTAGACCTCCGGTTTCAGTTCACAAGCATGCTTGGTACTCAGTTTATCGAATCACTGAAGGGATTAAAGGCTGAGTCGACCTTGCTCAGCCATAACCAAATCTAATATATTTATTATCTAATATATTAATACCAATTCTAATATATTTGTGTGTTGTTGAACAATTTTTGTTTCTTAATTATGTAACATACATTAATCACTAATTTTAAATTAACAAGAAAATCTAAATTTTAGTAAAAAATTTTTAAGTGCAAGTTTGTTTTGTCTCCAAATTTTTTTTTTTTTAGAATGTTATATATTATTTATTATTTTCTGATAAAATATTTCTGCTATAATTTAGCAAATTGCAAATTATTATTATATTTGATAATATATTAATTTTGACAAATATAAGTATTTCCTCCTTTTTTTCAGATTTGCCAAAAATGGCATTGCCACCTTGTCATTGCCTTGCACAATTTTGTGTATGTGATGGAGAACTATCTTGTCAAATGTATCAAAGATCAGCAGATATGGTAATTTATAGTACCCTTCTAAAGTTTTAAAATTATTTTATTCAAGTCATATGTTTTTTTAACAATTTTTAATTAAAATTAAAATATTTTTAACTGTTCAGGAATAATTTTTTTAAAATTGAATGTTTGAGATTAGAATAACTTATTATAATTTTTGTTAGAATTTTTTGATTAATGTTTATTATATTTTATGAATTTCTCATTTTTTGTCAATATGCAAGTTAGAATTGCATTTTTATGATGTGCAGTTTTAGAACAATGGATAAATATACAATTAGTTAAATGCAATTTTTTATTATACAATGCATTAGCAGTTAGAGAGCTAACTATTTATTAAAAATATTATTTGAAATAATTTAATAGTGATTAAAAATAAATAAATCTATGTATTATATATGTGAAAGAAAGTTTTACCTTAGTTTTAATAAACGAATTATTAAACTGTAAAGTTTAATTTCATAAGACAGTTTTTAAGAAATATTACAAATTTTATTCCATTGCTATTTTCAATAAGCTGCATGAAATAAATGCTTAAAAAATTTCCTGTTATATATGTGAATATATATAAATGTAAATGGTGTGTGAAAGGAAATAAATATAAAGTCTAATATTGTTTTAATATTAGTACAATCAAGTTAAATAATTTATTATTATAATTGCTTTTTCATGATTTTATTCACCCTACTATTATTATTTATTATTTTTATTAGTTATTTACAAATAAAAATAAGTTTAATTTTTTTTTATTGTTAGCCATGCGTTATCAATAAAAATTTTCAGCAAGATTTACAACATTAATTAACTAATGTTTTACATGCTGTCTTAATTACTACAATGAAAATTTTAATTAATGAAAATTTTAAAGAAAATTCTATGAAGTATACAATTTGACATTAGTGTTGGTTTTTTAACCATTTAAAATTTCATTATATATAAATAATTAAACAGATTTTCCAACTAAGCAAAACTAAATTAAATATTCAAGATTTTATTAAAAAGAGGGGAAATTCCCTTAAAATCTTCAAAGTGGTTGATTAATTACAAGGTAATGATTTTATTTATAATTAACACTCTTAAATAAGCTTTTATGTTTTTCAAGCTTTTTTTTAGTTCTTACTTATCTTATAGTTAATCAGATATGATTTCTTGGAGTGATTTTTAACAAAAAAGTAACATTTCTCCCACATATTTTGCATCTATGAAAAAATTGCGAGATCACATAGCATTTTCAAGGTTCTGTCTAACATTTCCTGGGGACCAGATCACATGTCATTACTTAGAGTTTAACAAGCTAATATATTCTAATAAATTGATTATGGTTCAATTATATATGGATCTGCTAGATTGTCCCTTACGCAGACTGGGCATAGTCTTTATTCTGCCTCACTGATATGTACAGGAGCATTTCTTACTTTAACTGTATGAAATTTATTTGTCACTTGTCATCAATTGCCACTTAAGACATCAATTGTTTATAAATTATTATTTTAAAGTCATGTCTATACCACATCATCCTTTGTGTTCTGAGCACTCTTCTCATGCTCTGAGACTTTACTGTGCTCGACCTTATATCTCCCCTTTTCTAGTTTGAGTCAAAACATTATTAAATCTCTCTGAACTTCGTGATTTACGTGTCCATGTCATTGATTATTGTAAAAATGTTCCATGGAATATCCCTACAACAGATTATATTAACCCCTTCCTTAGTTTTAAAAAGACAAATATAAACCCACAATTGTTTAACAACTTTTTCGCTCGAGATTAGTATTCTTCGTACATTCCTGTTTTTACAGATGGTTCCAAAAGAGTTGATTATGTTGGATGTGGTGTATATTATGAAAGCATCTGATACAGTTATGGCCTTAAAAATGTTTGTTCAATATATAATGCAGAAGCTATCGTAATTTATTATGCAATAAAGCTTTTATATGTGATCACGCACATCATAAATTTTGTATTTATACTGACAGCATGAGCACCTTAGAAGCATTAAAAAATACTGAAATATATTATCATCCTGTGATTTCTCGAATATATACCATCTTGGAAATTAAAAAAAAACGATATTATGAAATTATTTTTTGTTGGATACCAAGCGATATAGATGGAAATCATAAAGAAGATGAAGCTGCAAAAAATATATGTCCATACTAACAACTTGTACTTCTTTCTGATATAAATAATTACTGCAAAAAATTCATCTCTTCTCTATGGCAGAAGCTATGATATTTAAAAACTATGAACAAATTACATTCCAAATATAATACCATTATCAGTTTTACCACAGCATACATCTGATGTAAAACTCACTTGTTTACTTATTGGGCATATTGGTTTTACTCATAAGAACTTGTTTTTAAGTGAGCCTAATACCTATTGTGCTGTTTAATGAATTGTACACTGTTCAGCATATTTTAATTGACTGCTCTAATTTTATTCACTATTGTATTGCATGTTTTAATTCTACCACTTTAACGTTACAAGAGCATATTGGAGAAAATCCTCACCATAACCTTTCTACGTTCTATTAAATTCCTACATTGTGTATATAGTCATTTTAATTTTACCATTTATTTTTAATATCTTATATCAATAATTTTTGAATGTTATACCATATGCTTGGAGCTGTTTATCCTAGATAAGACCTTGTGCCATTAAACTTCATACATTTTATCAAGCTTTTTTTTTTATACATTTTTAATTATAGGTTTGACTATAACTAATAGAATGCAAAAGTTCTGGGGGAACTTTTTTAATATTCTTTAAAAAATATAAAATATTTTATTGTTAAAAATTTTTTTTAACAATTTTTTAATGACATTGGCTTATTTTTTGCATCAAAAAGAATTTCTTTCAAGAATAGCTGATGTAAATTTTTGAATGATATGTTTGAAATATTTAAATACCACATTTAAACAAATATTTATATATTTTCTAAAAGTTTTAGAAGAAAAATTTTTTTCTTCTGGGAATTATATTTATAATTTTCGTTATGTTTCTCAAATATGAAAAAAAAAAATTTTTTTTTATAACTGTATGAAATTATTTATGATTTGACTGTAAAATCTTTGAATTTAGGCAAGTCCTTTAATATTCAGTAAAATGTGCAAAATGTAATGTAGACTAATATAAAATGTATTATTAAGGGCTTAGGAGTTCCATTTAATATTGCAAGCTACTCTTTGTTGACTTACATGATTGCTCATGTAACTGGTCTAAAACCAGGAGACTTTGTTCATACTATTGGAGATGCTCACATATATCTTGATCATGTTGATGCTCTTACTGAACAGGTACTTATATTATTTTTTAACTCATAAAATGGATATCAGAAAAATTAAATTTAAAAAATATGTCGTTGCATAGAACATTACATCTAAACATTAACTAATCTAACATAGACAGGTACTACTTTAATTGGATTTTTATAAAGTTTTGAATGCTAGTTTCAGTTTCTAAAATGTGTTATAAACGTAAAGAGTTTTTTATAATTAAAATTCTAATCATTTTTCCAGTTAAGTTGATGTGTGATGATTCATAATTAGATATTAGATAAATAATATTTTTGTATGAAATTAGTAAGTTAAAACTTTAAAATTCTAGATAATTCAACATTTATCTTTTTCTTTGTTAAATTTAAACAACACTAACATAACTTAAGCCAATTTTAACCACTATATTAAAATACAATAAACTTATAAATATCAATATGAAGGTATTAAATTTTAAGAATTGAAATTCTTTCTGAAAATAGTTTTAATATTGAGTTAAATTTAAGATTTCCTAAATATATGTAAGGAAAAATCAACCATTATATATATTTTTTATCTTTGGTTTTGAAATGAATATTATAAAAAACAGAAAATTTGCAGTCTTTATAATTGCATAGTTTCAATTATATGAAACATTCTATTATAATTATGAAAGTGGATCTGTTAAATTTTAATAAAAATGTTATAGGTTATTTTGTTTTGTTTTTTTAATCTAAGAAGCTGTTCTTTTGATTTCATATTGCGACATCATTGTGAAATAGAGTAAAAAACTAGCAAATTTAATATTAGTTATTCAAAACTGAAATTAAAAAACTGATTTTTGATGATTTCAATCATAATAGGGCATTTTGTATTAAAGTAGAAAATATATTCTGAAAAACATGAATGTGCGTTTATTATTTTGGAGCATTTAAATGTTATGTACAAATACTTGTGAGTATGAGTAATATGTTTTGTTAAGAGTAATGGGTTCAAATCAAAAGAAGAATAAAATTTCCAGAAAATATCTGAATTTAGAGTTTTTCGAATTTCCCAAATTATTTTAAAAGCTTTCAGTTTATCGAAATTTCATGCATGTAATTAACAATAATCATCGTTTACAAAAAAGTATATCATCATTAGTTATAGAGATGGCAAATGAAAAACAATTCAACATTAAACATATATTTTAGCAATAGTCAGTTAATAAAAAGATATACCTTTCAAACTGCTGTAAATTTTAAGCGTAACGTCTGCAAAGTTGCATAATTTTCTTTCTCACATTTGAGGGAAATTTACTATTTCTTGTAACTTTCAATGTTAAATTTCCAGTTCCTTAAATTTAATTAGTTATTAATAATACATACAAAAATTAATAGCTTAGTAGCAAATGAATTTTTTAACTCGGCCTCGAAAGAAAGTAGAAGATATTTTATAGAGATTTTATTATTCTTCATTGATATATATATCTGTGTTCATGGTAAAAATTAAAATTTGATTAATGTAAAAAGGATATAATGATGAGTATAAGAAATAAAAAAATGTGTTATCTGTAAGATTGGTATAAGGTGAATAAAAAAAAATTGTTTAGAAATAGCAAAACTATTGTATAAAATCATTGAAGTGAATAAATCAACTAAGTTTTAATTGTTTAATATAAGCTATACAATTTTTTTCTATTTTTAACATTTCAATTATGATTTCTAATTCACTCTGGTAAACTTATTCTTGTAAGAGAAACAGTACAATTTACATATTTATGAAATTTTGTAGCAACATTTAACATTTGCAATTGTGTTATAATTATGTTATAAAATGGATGGTAAATTTGTGATATTTAATTTTCTGAAAATGTTCTTCAACAATCACCAAAATTAATTGTTTCTTATTTTTGTACGTCCACACTAAACCAGTAATGCACAATAAAACATTAAATGTTGATCATGAAAGTAAATTTAAAATTTATTGTTATGTAAGTATTTTTACCAATTATATTATCAAATATAATTGCCTCTCTAGAAGGCATGTAAATTATATTTGAAAAAGAAAAAACTTAAAAATAATGTAAGTAAATATATAAAAATCAGATAAAAAGTTTGTAATATTTAATATTATATTACACTTGGCAAAGTTTTATCAACTTATAACTGTTAAGTCTTCAAATTAAATCTTATTTTTGCACTCTTATCTAAAAAATTTTTTAAGAAATTTTATTTTATTGTATTTTTTAGAAAGAAAGTGGGGCGTAATAAAGACTGAATCTTATGGGAAATATAAAATAAGAATACCAGCTGGGAAAAAAATGAGTAATTTAGTTAATTTACAAAAGAATTTTATAACAGTAACATTTCATTATTATAAATTTTTTGCAAAAATATTTATATTTTCTTGCAGAAAGTTTTTTTTTGGATTTTGTTAGTTTATTAGGAATTCCTTCTTTCAATATTAACTTTTGACGGATATTCTAATCAGTATTATTTCTTCTCACAGTTATTCAAAAATAATAAAGGGTATACATGTTAAATTTATGAGAAAATTTTATGGTATTTATTATGAATATCATCCATTGTATTATGTATCCCTACAAAGGTTATTCTTTATCTTATTTAAGCAGTTAATGATACATTTTTAACAAATATCTCCATTAATTTTTAACAAATATACAAGGAATTTTTCATATACCGAAGTTTTTATATAAATGTAATTTAAATTGAAAGGAGTTCTTAATGGAGCAGTTAAAATGTCATGTAAAATAACGAAACAAATGCAGAATTTAAATTTTTAACTTGTGTGAATTGTGTTTTAAAACGTTATTATTGTTAGGAAAAGAAAATGAGGCAAGCTAAACAAAGAATGTAATAAGGAGATTTTCAAAATGCATTAAGTGATTGAACTTAATTTTATGCTCTGCATAATTGATAAATTCTAATTTTCATAACTTTACTTGGATATTTTTATATATGTTTATCTTTTTGCTTTTAAATAATACTGTTAAATATTTTTTGATTAATTAATACAATATTGTTATTAACATGTTCAGTAAATGTCTTAAAATGCAACTTTGAGACTTATGCACTAAAGCTACTGTGTAAAAGTATATTTAAATTGAAGAGAATAAGGTCCTAGGCAACAATAATTGGTGATATTAATGAAGAATTCATACTTAATTCTTTAGTGGTGATCTATTTTATTAGTTTATAATAATTACACATTTTGACTTTTTTCCAGATTAAAAGAGAGCCAAAGCCATTTCCTAAAATGAGAATCAAGAGAGAAGTTAAAGATATTGATGATTTTAAATTTGATGACTTTGAAATTCTGGGATATGAATATCATCCTCCAATAAAAATGAAAATGTCTGTGTAAAGAAAAGAAAATTTGATTTTCATTGCATATTTTTAATAATGTGAAAAAAAGTTATGCAAAATTTATCAGTTTAACAAGAGAAAAATATTTTCCTAAATTAAAATATAACCTATTTACTTTATATCACTTATTAGTAGATTCTGATAAAAATGAAATTAAAAAATAAGGATAGTAATGAATTTTTTAAATTTTAAACCATTATTTTATGACAAATTTAAGTTTAAATTTGTTCTAACAATAAATAGTGTATTTTTGAAGGAACAAATTAATTTTTTCAAATGTTGTGTTTATATACATGTAAAACTAAACCTGTAAGATCTGAAAATATATAAAATATTTGTAATATACATTTGGAAGAATGGATGAAAGTTCTTTTAAAGAATTTTCTATGCATTGTAAATAAATATAAAACTGAATTCAACTCCTTATTTCTGATCCACTTTTATTATCTTTTTTAAAGTGGTTGCTAAAAATATTTTCCTATAAAGTATTGTATATGGCTAAAGCAAATTGAGTTTCCTTTATAACTCAGTGTCGTTACTTATTATTTTTTTTTATCTGTCATGTCAGAACATTTCAAGCATTTATACATTTTTGTTACCAAATAGAGTGATGGACGTTATTGAAGTACTAGACTTCAAAAAATGTGATGTTTTTAAACCATTATTATTTAATAAGATTTCAACCCACTGATATTCAATTTACATGATATATTAAAAATGTGTAGTATGATTATTTTGTAAAATATTTTCAAAATAAAATGAAAAATTTTGTATATCAATATTTGGCTGCAACTCAATATTTTTTCATGAGCAAAACCTTCTAAATTTTTTCCATTTCATATTGTCAGATATTATGAATATTTAGCAATTTTTTTATGATTTGATGTAAAATGTTTTATTGTACCAAAAATTTTTTTTTTAACAATTATTGATTTAACAGATTTAGGACACATTTTATTTTAACCATTTAAAAATTGAAGTGATTATATTTAACTAATATTAAAATATTATTTGGGAAATACTATTAGTTTTCTTATAAACTGCACTTTCAAGCATAATACAAAACTGAAGCTTATTTGTGCAAATTATTTGTCTATGATGTAGTAAAAAAATTCTCAGATTTTGTTGTCTCCAAATTAACCATGAAATAATAAATGAATGTCAGAAGAAAATATTAAATGTATACACATAAAAGTATAATGAAGATATAAAAACTCACAATTTTAAACAACCTTTACAAATGTTCATTGCTTTACATTTGGTGACGTGATGCACCCTAACAACAAATTCATTCCATATGTTTTGTAGCCGATTACTGTCCTTGAATTGCCAGTACTATCATAAAATGTTTTGTTTACATAAGATTTTTTCATACTTTCTTCTCAAAGAGCATATGAATAACTAGCAAATTACAGGGTACTAAAACTTTTTCTGCTACTTTCAACAATCACCAACTATATTACTGCATACTATTGGAAGATAATGAATTTTTTCTGCCACCAGAAGTATACAATACGAACTTGGGTGACTTTGTGTTTCATTTCACACCCCTCTTGTGTACAGGTAATACTTATAAAATTATGGCCTTTAAAAAAATAAATGAATCCTTTATACAAGTGGTAACCAAACTTTTCGACCTCACGAACCAGTAAGAAGAAAATTAAAACCTGCAGATAACTGATAGGATTCTTCAAGTGTTTATAACTGCAATTTAAGAGCAGATAAAATGTATTTAGTCAACAAAATGAAACTATTAATTGTAAACAAATTATGAAAGCTTTATTAATAAAATAAACAAAATGATTAAAAAGTGGTTCAAGCATATCAAACTTTTAGCATCATACATATATATGGTGATGTTCCTGCTTACTTAAAATAAGATCTACATAAAATCAAATATGAACATGGTTAGATTTAAAATCATACCTGTCTTTAAAAAGATATACAAAATCTTCCTTAATAGCCCACCTTTAAATGATATATATATGTGACATACAGAAAAGTGAAACATTAGAAAAGAGTCTAGACAAAACCTGTCGCAAAACAATGCAGATACAGCATAGTCTTGTTCACTGTAGCATTATTCTATGAAGTAATATTTCTAAAATTTTCCATTGAATTATGTTTTAATGCATCTTAAAATATTACATAACAAATAAGTATATTCCACATTTTTCAGAATGCAAGAAAAATTTTCCTGAAGTCTACAGACGATCACTTTGGAGACTTTGTTTTATGCAAACACTACATATTAAAATGGGCTTAGAAGATCTTTATAATCAACAGGTTTCATAATGATTCTTTGTTCATTACACAGCAATTGAACACAATATAATTTGGGAAAGAGAAATTCCATGTATCTAAACAAAAGTAGATTTAAACCCACAAATTATTGAACTGAAAGCCTAAGTACTAACCATGCTTTCACACGAGAGATAATTGAACCTGCATTTACAGTTGATTTTGAGCAACAGCAAACATCCATGCTACAAATAGGAATCAAATTAAAGACTAGATTAACTCAGTATTAAAAAAATCGGAACTTTTTAAATGTACCATTTAGTAATATATCTAATGATACTAACAGAAGTTTTTAAGATTAAAAATAGACAATAACATGCCACATTCGTGACTTTAATTCCAATAAAAATAAAGGTAATAAAAAGAAAACTTAAGATAGAAAATATTCATTTTGAATCAATCATATTGCTTCTATAAGATTAATTTCCTAAAAATTACTCTGCATAAAATTATACATAAATATTTAACTAAAATATTAATTTAAATTTAATAATGAAAAGGCAGTTGATGAGAAATTACAATACAATGTGTTGTATATCAGAAGTAGAAGTGATATATTACGACTGAAAATACACAGCTTCACTCGTTTTTTATTTTCAAGGTGGATATATATAAATCAACTTAAAATATGCCAATTTTTTATTTTCATTACATGTGAGGCAACTATTCATTTTAGATAACTGGTTGCTTTCACTGCTCCAAAATATTTTTATAGCATTCAGAAAATCAGTAATTCTATAATAAAATTATAATTTATTAATGGATACAGAATGGCAGCTTGGGCTGAAATTGGAGAAAAAAATTGGATTTTCTGGGTTTGAATCAATAAAATTTTTTTTAAAAAGTGCCAGGAATTATATTTTTTACAAAAGAGAATTCTGACATTAACCCCTTGACTGACTTTGACGAGTCTGACTCGTCATTGATTTCCTGGGCCATCACAGACTTTGACGAGTCAGACTCGTCAAGCGCTTCTTTCGGCGGACGCCGTGCAAGTTACAATTAGATTACATAGTTGCTTCACTCGTTCGACGATTCTCATTTAAAAAAGCACACTGAAAGTAAGAGTTCAGTTTAGCAGAAGTCTCGCATGGTGAATGTTATACTAGCCAATATTTGAGTTTAGTAAAGATTATAAATAATCCCCGTAACATGTATAAGCCGGATGCATTATATGAAAGTGGGGATGATGGTGTAGTTCAATTAAGCGAAATTAAATAGTTTCTTTTGTCGCATCAAATTCCATTTAATTCGTCAGTCAAGGGGTTAATTATGCATAAATATTCTATCAATTACTGTCAAATGTGTCCACATACTTCAACTATACTTTTAAATGGTAACAATAAATATTTGAAAAAAATCAATCTGAATATTTTTCACTTAAAATTAATTACTTTTAAAAAAAGCAGCTACAATAGAAATGATCCAATTTAAATATAATCAAAACTCTTTACATTAAATATTTTAATGCTTCTGTAGCTCTTTTTAATTAAATAATAAATGTAACAAAAATTTTATTTAATTAATTGAAAAAGATAATTTTTCCTAAACTTCAAACTGTTCAATTATATTTACATATTCTAGATTTGTCTAGCAATCTATTAATTTAATACTTTTATTTTAAAATATAATACTGAATTTAGCTTCCCTGAAACTCCTTTGATAACACGTGCTTTACTAACTAATAATATGCAACTTAAAGATAATTTGTCAGCTCTTTCACATAAATTCTAAAATTTTCAAGTTTGAAATTAAAGAAATGCTAAAATATAAACAATTTTTAAACAGCTGTACTTTTTTCACTATTAAATATTGTCCCTTTTTTTCATTTTGGTTTAATTATAAATAACTAATTTTTGTTTGAGATCCTTAACAATAAAGTAGGTCTTTAATCATGATATTGCTGATAGCATTTATTTCAGTACTACAAATGATAATTAATCAAAATCCTTTTAATTCATTGTTATTTTCCATCATAAATTGATTTTACAAAAAATATGCAATCATCACAATCTTTAACACAAGATAGTAGCACACGTAAATTAATTTTAAATAAAATTAATTTATTTAATTTAAAATATTACAATATGTAACTCAAAATTCCAAGAGTTTAAAGGAGATGAAAATGCATAAACTCTGAACTTAATTAAAATTTTACCACTGTTATACTTTACAGGAATTTTAAATAGTTATGCTAATGAATCATGTAAGTTAATAATAGTATACAAATTATAATTCTTGATGTTAACAAACTTTAATGCATTGCTCAGAATTGTCAACTTCAAAAAGTAAAAACAGATTTATTTCACGATTCAAATCTACAACAAAATTAATATGAACAAGATTGAGTAACTATAAAATAGATACAACTTGTTATGTTTTACAAGATGTTCTTATTTCTGTAAGTATGAAGATGAATAATAAAAAAAAGCTAAAAATAAAATTTAATCAAACTTAATAGATTTTACACTTAAATCTATTTTGCCAACTGCATTATTATTTCGCTTCTTCTTTGTCTTCTCATGCCTAAACTTCTTTCCTTGAGAATTTGCTAATGAAGGTATTTCATACTACATAAAAAAAAATTAAAAAAAAATTAGGAATGGAACACGCTTCAATATGTAAATTAAAAATAATCAAATACTATAAATAACAGACACATACAAAAATGAATTTAAAAAAAAATATATATACATATATATATATAAAATACTAGTAATTAATATTGAAATATTAATGAAATTTTCTCTCAGATAATTTAATTAGTCTTATTAGATTTAATTTTGATATAAGGAAACAGAAACATATCACAAATTAAAGTATTAAACAGTAAATGTGGATCATCCAATATGGAATGAAAGTAAATGCATTTTTGCATGATAGCTAGGGTTTCTTTTGCATGAATTTTTTGCTTAAAAATTTTATATAAAGCTAAAATGTAAAGAATAGAATACTTTAGAAATCCCAGTTTTTCTTTGAGAATTTTTATACAAATAGTTGAAAAAAGGATTAATAGCAATTAGTATAAGATGAGAAAATTGTAAGGAAGTTTAACAAAATATATTATTTTCACAAGATTTTTAAAAAAACTAAGATTGTATACAATTTCTAGTCAATATGAAAAGTGTGGATATGAATTTACATAAATATGAAGACTGATTACATCATTTACATATTTTCCCTTTAACTAATTATCTACATACAAATCAATAAAAACAAACCTTAGCTTTTTCACTTGATTTCTGTAAGCGCTCATCAATAGGGAAATTTTTACCTCCTACTCTTTTAAAAGGAGATGATCCCTAAAATAAATAATTACATTTATTGAAATTTTTTTTTTACAAAGAACACTAGTAAAACATTTAATAGAAAACAGTTACTATGTGGACTAGATATTTATATCCATCATTTATAACATAAAATATGCAAAGAAACTTTTAATGGATTCTTAACCACGGCTGATATGTATGCCTAAGATGGAAATGAGGACATGAAGCTCAGAATTTCATAAATCAATAAACTGCTAAACTTGGAAATATTACTGTATTACTATTGTTTATGATAATGAAAGAAAAATTAAGTTTTGCGTCATGTAAAAAATATTAAAAGCAGACAAAATTATGATTTTTATTTATATCTTTTTCAACAATAAATGGATTTTAAGATGATCATTCTTGGTAAACTAATTTTGAAAAATTTATTTTTTTATTACATTGAAATATATTAGGGTATTTTGATGTTAAATTATAATTATTCTTAATCTACGGCAAGTAAAATAAAGAAACCATTTTCTATTTATTACTGGAAAGCAAGAACCAAAGTAGAATTTTTACTTTTTTCGCTGTAACTTTATTTTAAAATTAGTAAGTTTCATGAACATGTTTTAAAATGCTATTTAATTGAAAACAATGTCATGTGCATTAAACTGCATCAAATTATATAACAAATGGAAATGATTGTAGCTTTAAAGTAATCTTTAAAAAATTAAACAATGAGACAAAACAATAGAATGCCCTTTCAGACAATCAGAATTAACTCTTTGACAAACAGAATTAACAGAAGTATGCCAAAATTTTAATCCATTTATTACTGATATAAATTTACATTTCAACAAATTTCTTTAAAGTTTTTACTTTATTTACAGATGGGAAAGCTTAACAGCATATATTAAATTCTATGTTTTATTAAAAGAGGATATCTTACCGCAATAACTTATTTCACAATATTAAAAAGTAATAGAATAATTTTCTGTCACAAAGCATTTTCTCTAATAATAAGCCAATTGATGAAGTTAAAGAAATAGTGAATTTACAGCTGCAGTTCAGAGTTCCTCAAAAAAGATAGCAAGGAGCTTAATTTAACAGAGATTATTATAAAAAGAAAAATGTTTGAAAATAAGGCTTTTAAAAAGAATTCAATGTTTCTGGACCATAAAAATTTTTTTTTTGATCTTTTCAAATCACATTTTTTAATTATAGAATGATGGAAATTCATCTGAATAAAAAGTTTTTAATATAGGAGTAAATTTTATGATAGGATAGATTCATGATAAATTTTATCATAGGATAGATTAAATTATATCTTTGATTTACAAGAGACACTTTTTTGCTATTTGCCGAGTAAAATATAAGAACTATTGTTTTTAAACATTCAATCTGATAACATTTGGATTGGAAATGTGAATGGCCTTTTCCACAATTTCAAGAAACATGGCTAAGTGACTTTTCATTATTTTATGAAACATATCATTCAAATGGCAGCTAGTGTATTTTTCCTTTAACCAAGTATAAAAGAAACATACATAATTTTCTTTAGAGTATTAATTTCTATTTTTAAAAGGAACTCAAATTGTTTCAAGGTATTACTCAAAGTTCTAATTTCTTTACTCGCTAGAAATTCATTTCATTCAGTAAATAATCTTTTGATAAAATGATAAAAGTTTTCAGTTGACTGTAAAAAACTTCCCATTACTTTTAGTAAAAATATGCTTTCCTACTTTTTGGCTGTTAAATTTTCTCCTAAATGAATTTTTGTTTATTGTTATTATAAAAATATTTAATTCGCAAGTTAAGTTTTATATTAGCAATAAATATCAATTTCTTAAACACCTGGAACTTTTTTGGCATTCGTAAAAATAGTGTCTTGTAAAATAAATGATAGAAGATTTTTCTTATTTGGATTAATATTGCTCATTTTGCATACATACATTTCTAGCCCCAAACTGTTTTTTATAGAGTACGAAGAATATTTATAAATTCCCACAATTTGTTAATATATTGACAAGTTTATGCATATTCTGAGATAGTAAATTAGAATAAATTTGTAATTACAATAGTTTTAAAATAAACTGCAAGAGCATTTCTTTTAACCTATAACTTTTACATTTAATCCTTAAATAAAATTGCTTTAAAAATGCATCCTGTCGCAAAACAATTTTTAAGATAACTGTTAAGAGATGTCAAGGAATATTTTATAAAAATAAATATGAGCAAAATTAAAGCTCAAAAGTAATCAAAAGATAAAGACATATTCCTCATTGTGAAGAACTAAAGATTTGAAATTATTAAAACTGCTTTGCAGTAAATAGGTTTTAAAAATTTTTAATTATTTTTTTTATAATTTTAATATACTTAACAGGCACATAATAAAGAGGAAAAAAAACTTGATTATATTAATTTTAGTTTGTATTCATAATAATTTTAATGTAGAATTATAGCAGCTCATTGCGAAATTAAAATGTGATTATTTACTTTTTCACAGTTACATCTATATTTCAGAACAATTAAACAACTTCTATACTTAAAATTCTGTTTAAAAAATGTTAATTTATTATTATTATACAGCTTTCAATATTTTGAATTGAATATTAACTTAATTTCTCAGTCAAACAGAAACATTAATAAGTGGCTTAGTTTTAAATATGGGAATATTTTTATGGAAAAATAATCCAAAATATTACATTTTTACAAATTTAATCATTTATGGCTGAGGTGAGACATTTGAGAATGTTTATAACAATCTATTTTAAAATACTGGAAGACAATGTATTTTTCCCTTTTGCTTTTAAACTGTCCAAAGATATCACTCATAACTTCATTGGTATGCTATGTATTCTCTAACATTTCAAGAGCCAAGTTAAATTCATTTAACAATTTTGTTTCAGATTATGCAACATTAATGTTTGTTTCCATTTTGAATCATCAGAAAGTTAACTTAAAATATATACCAATGAAGTTATTTTTCATAAACAATAAGATTGAAAACTCAATACTTTATAAACATTTCTCACTTTTTTGTAAGAATTGTTAGATTTTCCTTTATATGGTGAATACTCATTTTGATTTTGTACTGATTCTTCTTAAAATTTTAATAAATTATCAATTTGAATAATTTGTCAATTTTTAATAATGTTATATTACTATGTTTGAAATTACAAGCAAAATTTTCTAGATTCTAATTACACCACTACACTAATATATACCAAAATTTTAATTTAATTTTAAATCAGGGTAAAATTGAATATTACGGTCTACCAGTGTGAAATACAAAACAAATATAAAAGATGGTATTGAAATCTCTGCACTATATACCCACAGTGAAATAAAAAATAAATATAAAAAATTAGGATTTAAATTGCAGCACTTTATACCCGATAAAAAAAATTCCAAATGAAAATGGCAATCATTTCCGGGATGTGCGACAGACATTCTGATGTTGTATTTGGTGACACATTTAGCAACTAATCGCTTTTGGTGATTTTTTGGCGAGGGGAAATTTTTAAAATTAGATTTAGTGGTTTTTTTGTCCTTGGTGAGCTGAGATCGTAATAACTAGTTTAGAATATATATATATTATACTATTTATAGCATGAAAATTGCTTCAATCAAAACAAATATTCAATATTAATAGCTATCCTAAAAAAAATTAAAAAATATTTATTTAAAAAATAAAATTAATAAGCCACACTTAGAATCAATGATTTTATTCGAAAACAGCCTTACTAGTTGTTTAAATATTTTCTAAACGTAACAATAAAAATATTATGTTGTACAGTATCAAATGTCAGTTTGCATTAGTTTCGACTTACTCTCTTTTTTTTAGTAGAATCTGAAGCCACAGGTGTTTCAATTTGTGAATTTGGGGTTGAATTATTCAATTTTTTCTTCTTTTGTGGTTGAGTAGTCATAGTAGTTTTAGATTCAGAAGTATCTGAACTGTTATCATCTGAATTACTATGTTTTCTTTTTGTTGAGTTCAATTGCTTATTGGGGGTCACTGTATTTACTGCTGGAGCCTCATCAGAACTTGAAGAATCACTAGTATCTGCTTTTTTGATAGCACATTTTTTAGCATTAGGTGCATTTGCTTTTGGAGGCTCATCAACATCACTTTCTGAACTAGATGATACATCATCCTTAGATCTTTTAACTCCTTTTTTAATAACAGAATTTTGATTAAATGCCCCTTTTGTGTTGTTTAATAAGTTACTTGGTGTATTACCAATTTTTTTTAAAACTTGTGTGGAAGTATTTGGTGTGGACTTGGATTTTACTACATTGGATTCAGAATCTGAACTGGAGTCATCAGAGCTGCTTGCAGCTACTTTTGAAGCAATTTTATTGTTTTTCACAACAGTGCTGTTGCCTGCAAGATTGTTAGAAGGTGTAGATGATTTTTTAGCCAATGAAACCATTAATTTTTGGCCATCATCAGAATCAGAACTAGAATCTGATATTTCAGCAAACTTTGTTATAGCAGAAGTCCAATTACTTTGGGCAAAAGGTAATTTAGTATTACTTGCATTTTTTACTTTTGATTTTGAATCAGACTCTTTGGAACTAGATGAACTCTGTTTCTTCTGCAAATTTGAAGATTTTACAGTTGTTTTCTGCACATTTGCTACTTGTTTTACAGGATTTTTTTGTTTCTGAACTGATTTATTTGTAGGTATATCATCTTCTGAATCTGAACTATCTGATGATGACTCTTTCTGCTTAGAAACTTTATTAACTTGTATCTGACCAAATTTTGGTTGATTAGATGGAATATCATCTTCAGATGAGCTATCAGAAGAAGACTCAGCTTTAGATGATACTTGCTTCTTTGTAGATGAATTCAAAGTTGCAGTTTGTTTATTAACAGGGGGTTTCACATTTTTATTGGTATCTTCATCTTCTGAATCTGAACTATCAGATGAAGACTCAGCAGCTTTAGGTACTTGTTTCTTTGTAGATGAAACCAAAGTCACTGGTTGTTTATTAACAGAGGTTTTCAAATTTTTGTTGGCATTATCATCTGAATCTGAACTATCAGAAGAATCCTGTTTCTTCTTTTTCAGAGGAGAAGATTTTGCTGTATTTTTCTGCATACTTGCAGTTTGTTTTATAGGATTTACCTGTTTCTGGACTAATTTATTTTTAGGGACATCATCTTCAGAATCTGAACTATCAGATGAAGACTCAGCTTTAGATACTTGCTTTTTTGTAGATGAAATCAAAGTCGCTGGTTGTTTAGTAATAGGGGTCTTCATATTTTTGTTGGTATCTTCATCTTCTGAATCTGAACTATCAGATGAAGACTCAGCAGCTTTAGATACTTGCTTCTTTGTAGATGAAATCAAAGTTACTGGTTGTTTATTAACAGAGGTTTTCAAATTTTTGTTGACATCATCATCTGAATCTGAGCTATCAGAGGAATCCTGTTTTTTCGTTTGCAGAGGAGTAGACTTCACTGTATTTTTCTGCATACTTGCAGTTTGTTTTATAGGATTTATCTGTTTCTGGACTAATTTATTTTTAGGGACATCATCTTCTGAATCTGAACTATCAGACGAAGACTCAGCTTTAGATGATACTTGCTTCTTCATAGATGAAATCAAAGTTGCTGGTTGTTTATTGACAGGAGTTTTCAAATTTTTATTAGTATTTTCATTGTCTGAATCTGAACTATTGGATGATGAAGACTCAGGTTTAGATGCTTGCTTCTTCGTGGATGAATTCAAAGTTGCAGTTTGTTTATTAATAGGGGTTTTCATATTCTTGTTGGTGTTTTCATCATCTGAATCTGAGCTATCAGAGGAATCCTCTTTCTTCTTTTGCAGAGGAGTAGACTTCACTGTATTTTTCTGTACATTTGCTACTTGTTTCACAGAATTGGTTGGCTTCTGAACTAATTTATTTTTAGGGACATCATCTTCTGAATCTGAACTATCAGATGAAGATTCAGCCTTAGATGATACTTGTTTCTTTGTAGAGGAAATCGAAGTCACTGGTTGTTTATTAACAGGGGTTTTAATATTTTTGTTGGTGTTTTCATCATCTGAATCTGAGCTATCAGAGGAATCCTCTTTCTTCTTTTGCAGGGGAGTAGACTTCACTGTATTTTTCTGCATACTTGCAATTTGTTTTATATGATTTGCCTGTTTCTGAACTAATTTATTTTTAGGGGCATCATCTTCTGAATCTGAACTATCAGACGAAGACTCAGCTTTAGAAACTTGCTTTTTTGTAGAGGAAATCAAAGTTGCTGGTTGCTTATTGACCGGAGTTTTCAAATTTTTGTTAGTATTTTTATCGTCTGAATCTGAACTATCGGATGATGATGACTCAGGTTTAGATGCTTGCTTTTTTGTGGATGAATTCAAAGTTGCAGTTTGTTTATTAATAGGGGTTTTCATATTTTTGTTGGTGTTTTCATCATCTGAATCTGAGCTATCAGAGGAATCCTGCTTTTTCTTTTGCAGAGGAGTAGACTTCACTGTATTTTTCTGCGTACTTGCAATTTGTTTTATAGGATTTGCCTGTTTCTGAACTAATTTATTTTTAGGGGCATCATCTTCTGAATCTGAACTATCAGATGAAGACTCAGCTTTAGATACTTGCTTTTTTGTAGATGAAATCAAAGTTGCTGATTGTTTATTGACAGGGGTTTTCAAATTTTTATTAGTATTTACATCATCTGAATCTGAACTATCAGATGATGATGACTCAGGTTTAGATGCTTGCTTTTTCGTGGATGAATTCAAAGTTGCAGTTTGTTTATTAATAGGGGTTTTCATATTCTTGTTGGTGTTTTCATCATCTGAATCTGAGCTATCAGAGGAATCCTCTTTCTTCTTTTGCAGAGGAGTAGACTTCACTGTATTTTTCTGTACATTTGCTACTTGTTTCACAAGATTGGTTGGTTTCTGAACTAATTTATTTTTAGGGACATCATCTTCTGAGTCTGAACTATCAGATGAAGACTCAGCTTTAGATGATACTTGCTTTTTTGAAGGTGATTTTATAACTGCAGTTTTTTGATTAACACTGGTTTTTAAAGCTTTATTGGTATTTTTCTCATCAGAATCTGAACTATCAGAAGACGATCCTTTCTTAGCAGTTTTCTGTGGAGTCTTTCCAACTAAATTAGAATTCTTTCCAGGCAAAGGTTTATTTTCAGATACCTCTTCAGAGGAATCAGAGCTGTCAGAGTCACCTTTAGAATTTTTTCCTCCTATAAATGGAAAGATAATATAAAACTTTTCATTAATATAAAGAATAATTTCTATTGCTTAAAATAAATCATTCAAATTCAACTAATTGACTAATTTTAACCATTTAAAATAAAAGTTATAAAAATGATAGAATTTTAAAACTGTGTGTATTTTTACTATAACTTTACCTTTATAATAATAAATACTGGAAAAGCAGTCAATTTTATTTCAGAAACATTAAATTCAAAAGATCAGATTATGTTTGGTTTTACATAATCTGATCTCTTGCATTGATCAAAGATTATAACAGCTACATTTTTCACAAAATACAACTTACAGCCTATTACTGAAAGTTGTTAATTTTTGTAATTTCTAAAAAAGCATTTTATTAAATTTTTAATATTTTTCTCTGAATTACGTAAAAGTAAATCTATATATATTTCCAGAGTTCACTAGTCATTGAAAGGACACTTTCCACCAAGTATATAAATTTATTTCATTGACAAGTTATCCTTTTTCACTGAAATTGTGTGTAATTTTCACCAAGGAAGATATGGGGAGTGTATTTTAACCCAAAAACTTTACTCAAATATTAATATACAATGAATTTTATGCAATATAAAAGACAGAAATGCAGAAAAAGAGTTAATTAAAATCACTTCCTTGATCGCACCATAAAGCGATCTTATTGGCAATTACACGTCACACACATCAATTAGGCTTTTGGAGAATTATATTGAAAATTTTACAATATTAAAACAAAAAACTCATAAGAAATTTCTAACAAAAAACAAATGCTTCAAGTAAAAATTCTCAGAGTTTCAAGGGCCCTTAAAAATTTTTTCAAATTTTAGGAATTGTATGAACTCTGCAAACATGACAATACAGCAGATTTGAGCTATTTTTATTAATGTTTCCTAGCCTTATTATAAAATTTGGATATCAAAGAATAATATTTTGAAAACTTCACAAAACATTTAATTGTTCTGATTAAAAAAATATCTACAAATTTAATATGTTACTGCAAAATTTTCATTATATAATTTGATGGTTAAATACATACATATACACATACATAGGAATGCTACTTTAAAATTGCCACATTGGAAAATTCAGGATTAGGAGTAAGTAAATTCTCAGAATAAGACTTCACATCAAATAAAATAAATAATGTGATAAAAAATCTACATTACAAATTTAGCATTTGTTTAGAAAGCAATAAAATTCTTTAAAAAGTTATTTAAGTCTTATTTGTATAAGTAAAATATTAAAAATATGTGTAGAAATTCAATTTAAATACACATAACATTAAATAAAACTGATTTTTATATTATAGTGCAATTTGATTTTTTTTCGAATATATGTCAGTATTTAGTCATTTATTCCAACATTTATTTTAGTATGGATAAGATACAATCTTTTAATTAATAGCAGTCAATATTAACTGCCCAGCTTAAATATCATTCATATTATCAATATTATCACAACAGTAAAAAGTTTATTTGCCACAATCATCCTAAGTTTTTCAGTAACTTAAAGATGCAAACAAAATATTTTGTTCTTAAAATATATTCATTTTTAAGAGATGAGAATACTCTGATTCTTTTTCACAAAAAGTTGCATAGCTGTATTGCATTTTTGTTTAGATTTTTCTACATAATGCATATTATGCAAAATATATCTCAATAAAATAAATAGATCGCATCTTGGCAAAATTGGAAAAAACAGAATATTAAAGCATTCAAATGAAATCTTGATAAAGTTTGTGTTCATGTATTTAATTATAATAAATGTGCTTTGTCTTTTGTTGCTAGAATTGTTCAGTGAGAAATCTCTCAACTTAAGAATTCATATTAATAGACAGACATGCTGATCTAAAGAGTGTTAGATAATTATAATTCCTCCTACATCATCTTTTTAACTGAAAACATTCAATCTTAGCCATTATTTTGTTTATCACATTTATAAAATATTGATTCTTAGTTTTTCTCAATTTGTTTCCTAACATATAATCTATATAAAATTTGTTTTATAACAAATCTGTTCAACTCACGAAATTGAAGACAGCATGCAATAGTGATATTCACAGCTATAACTGTGCAGCACTTTGAGCTAAAACAGACTGGCTTATTGGATTTTACTGTTCTCTCTTCTAGAGAAGCATGTTAATTTTTTTTAAAAAAAATTAACTATGACAGTATTTTTTTTTTTTTTTTTAAGTTTTGACATTACAAACAATAGATTATACTAACACACTTTCATAACTTTTTACACTTCATATTGTTCAATCATTGGCAATAACATCCATAATATAGAAGAGACCTTCAATCAAATTTCTTGAAAATCAATCATAACAGCTTTCAACAAAAGTTAAATAGTCATATTTTAGAATGCAAATTATGTTAAATTATTTTAAAGATAAGAAATCATCAATTAATTCTGACTATATTATTCCCACTGTATAATTTAATATTATCCATTTCATTATTGTTTCACATATTGCTTTACTTGTGATTTATTTAAAAAAGATAATTTATTTTTCTTCAGAGATCACAGAAGATATTTAACTTGAGCTATAAAATCTGATAAGCTTGTGAATTCTGCATTTTTAATATTACATAAAATAAAAAGTAATACCAAATTTTTTGTAAATTTAATTTCTTCTATTTTAGCATATATATTTTATGCTAAGAGTAGTTTTTCATCAAGTTAGTATTTTTTAATAAGCTGTTGGGAGACATTTGATTAACAGACAGCAGTTGATAAACACAATTGATTTGCATAATTTTAGAGCCATACCATGCTTAGAATATTTAAAACACTCTTTCAATTAATTAAGCAAGGCAATGATAAGTAAAAATTCATGAAGTAGTTATGCACATTAGGCACAAATTATGCATGTGAATAACTATAAGCTTAACAGAATCTTATAACCTAATATGTATACCAGAAAAATAGGATTTTACTTTTATTAATAAGTGGTAAAGTATTTTTTTTTATGAAAACAAATAATTTATGAAAGCAGCTGTAAAAATTCTTACTTTCAATAGATCCAGTAAATTAAATTCCTAAGTGGCCTAAATGAAATTTATATCTGAAGTTTAACAAATACTATTCCAATTATTTCATAAAAAAGAAAACTCAAAAAAACCATGCAATTTATGAACCTTATTACCATCTATTTCAAAATTCTTATTTACTGTCAAAAGATATTTTCCTTAAAGAAAATATTTCTGTATTATTTTTAATTTACATACATTTAGGAAAAAATAAAATAAACATTTTACAAATATTAAATACATTTTCACCTTTTATCATATATATAAACCGTATTTTCCTGTATATAATCCACGGATTATGTGTTAAAAAAGTTCCGAATTTCATTGTGCGTATTATATGCCGCCGCAGGTAATCTGACAAAAAATATTTTTCATCAGAAAAGTTTATAATAAAGTTTTAATAAAAAAAATGCAGTTTTTGTTTCATAAAGTAAATAACAGATGGCGCCAATATTCAGTTGCCTTATTTCAACTACAACCAGCATTGTCCAATTATGTTGAAGAAGGATTGAAGAACAGATTCAGTTCTTCTGAACGGTTATTAAAGTTGCAATTCGTTAATGTCATTTCACATTCTATTTTGGCATGATCTATCTCGCTCTGAAAACATTCAAATTAATATATTGTAATAGGGAAGTGATAGTTATTAATTTACAGAGTAAACTTTAAATTGAAAGCTATAGAGAAGGCAATTGAAAAAAATGGCAACAAATGTGTAATGTAAGGTGTAAAACAAAACCTGCACAGTACAAAAGAAAAAATTGTATTCCATGTGCAGTAATCCATTTCTTTCATTTAACTATTAACAAAACAAATATAATTTATTTTAAAAATATTTCTAAACCTCGTTTTGAAAATTATTAATATCTAAAAATCAATTAAGTTTTACTAGCATCTTCTTAAACATTGATCGATATAGAACTTTCATCTCAGTTAATTGCACTTTGCGTTGAGGTAGATTCAAACAGATCTTTATAGATATTTTTTCTGTAGAATTTATTATATTTTTAATTATAATGAATGTATTTTTATTTTATTTGGCACCAAATTATCAACAGTACAAATTTTCAACTATTCGTTTCAAAAATTGCTGCGGATAATATGCTGACGCGGATTATATACAGGAAAATACAGTATATTTATTTATTTGCAGTTCATAAATATTTCTTTTTGAATTTAAATGAGCAGTTATCTATTTTACATCCATTTTATTTACAATTTTATTAATATTTATTAAAAACAATTTGCTCCCTTTCTTTTAAGAAATAATAATTTAAGCCAAGAATCCTTATACGTGATGTATAAATTTTTCCCATTTTTAGTCAGCACAAAGCTGATTCCTTGTTAACTAATCTCTACATGAATTCAATAATTTTTAGAATTAAAGTTTTCAATCATAAACACAGTGATAACTGCTCAACCCCACAAAAGAAATTTTCAGATTTTTGAATGTGACATTGAAACTAGTTTGATCATAATAATATTGAATGATGAGGATATTGCTCTGAAGATACATAAAATTTTGGATAAAATTAGCCTGGAATGATCCCTTTAACAGAGTTGGTTTAAAAGCTCATTAATAGTAAATTTTAAACTTAATTTGAAAATTTTTCATTCATAATTTTTTAATTGAAATCTGGCTTTTAAAAATTTAAGACAGAAATCCACCCCAAAAAAGAAGAGAAATAGCAACCCTGTATGCATGTGTATGTACACATAAACATACTCAGTATAATGAACATAAATATATTAGTCAACATTTAGATATATTTTAAACACTTTTTACTTATTATTTTTGAATAATATTTTTATTTTATGCATTTCTTAAAATTGATACATTATATATCAAAACACAGTATGACTGTGACCATCAGTCAAAATCTTGACATATGACAATAGAAGTTTTCATTTTTCATGTTGACCTACAGGGGAATGAAACTGCAGACACCTTGGCCAAGGCAGGTCTTGAGGTCCCTGAGTCATTGACACCTTTCACCTTTTTGGAAATCTTTTCAAGAGTAAAAAATAGGATTAATACCACATGGACAATCCTTTCAGAGAACAAATAATATCAGTGTTCTTGTCCAGAAAGCTCAACGGCTTTAAAAGACTGGAACAAACTACGCTCGCCCTCTTTCGAAGTGGTCACTGCAGATTGTTAAAATTTTCAAGACCTATACCAACTGTTTATCGAAATAAGCAGCACCAGAACACATTCTTGACTGCCTAGGTCTATCCAAATGATGATCCTTTGATGGGGCTAGAATTTTTAGGGGTCTTTAATGTTAGGGATCTGGTCTAGTATTATTGGAATAAGGGATATGCAACAACAATATCACAAGTTTTCATAACTGATATTCACAGTTAGATCACTTACAATTTAACATAGTACAATGAATTGAGTGATTATCACGGAATTTTTAACTTACTTTCTTTCCAGTGTGGTATTAATAATAAAACAAAGACAGTATATTCGTAATACAATTAAAAGATTGTTCTTATTGAAATACATACTCAGGATAAAATTTATTTTTATTTCAAGTAAGACATCTAATATAATCTTAATAAGAGATTTAAAGAACTGTTTGAGGAGAGTATAAATATGAAAATATGTTGAAAGATTTTTTAATTAATCTTTTAAATTAATGCTTTTATAAAAAAAACTCATATTATATAATGTAGCAAAATTAATGTATGGAAAAATATTTTTACAAAATATACTTAAACTATAAATTAATTCAAGTACATATAAATAAAATAGATATGATTTTATAATTACCAGCATTTAGCACTTTTGTATTGGCATTTCCAGAACACCTATAAAGAAATTTAAAAAATTTAACACAAATCTAAAAACTTAATTCTAAAATTCTAAATTTAAAAAAGAAACTGGATATTTAATTTATAAAAAGGTATACTCATTTTTGAAAAGGGATTACTACTTTAGCATATAGGAAGGAAAAACTTTATTATGCTAATGTATAAATATCAGAAAAATATTTATACTTTCGCGTAGTTAAATTTGACATTAAACAAACATTTTATAAGCTAAGTGTTATAAACTAATTCTAATTGATTCATCAATAATTATAACAATTTAATTCATGGCTTAATAGTTCTCCCCCTTATTACTCTACAGATAAATAAATAAATGATATAAAACATTACATTTTATGCATAGTGAAATATTTTAAATAAAAGTAAGCATTAAAAAAAACATTTTTTAATATCTGAAACATAAAAATGAGTTGTTGATAATATATGAGCTAACATTAGAAAATCCTAATAAGTTATTGAAATTTAGCTTTCATTCAAATAAAGAAAATTTTAACATTACTAAAAAAGAAATACTTACAACTACATAATATAAGCAAATTGATTGATATATATAACAAACAATATGTGAATTTTTAAAAAGAAATCATAATAACAAAAAATTTATTTTACATCTATATACTATTAAGTAAAATTTCTAAGTTTGTCTTAATAAAATTCTTCAGACCAACATATATAGTTGATTTATTTTAAGTGTATACTGTTCAGAATATTTTTACCAATAAAAAAAATCAAACTAGTAAACTAATTAAAACAGATGCAAATATAAAAATTATAAGGCTTTTATAAAATCACATTTTTTTAATGCTAAGAAACCATATTGAAGTTTTCTTTTCAAATTTCAAAAATATCTTTAAATGAACATCATTATAAAAAAAGTTTTAAGAAATTAATTCTGAGAAACTATTTACTTACAAATAATGAAATAATAGCAAACAGTGGATTTTTTCAATTGATTCACAATCCATTTATTTAAAAAAAATGTGTAAGTTGCTGGAAATTCTAGTGTATTACAAAAATATTTGATGAAATCATAGGAGCTGGTACAGAGATAAATGCACAAAATTATAGTTTATTGCTGTTTACTGTAGTAAAATGTATTCTTGGCATTTTATGAAAGATGCAACCATAATAGAAATTTGTCTGGAGTTAAGTAACTCTTCAAGCTCTTACTGTATTTCATTTTTTACATTTATAGTTGAAATTTTAAGTCTTTGAAGTTATACTTTGTTTTGAAAGTAAATCAAATTTTGAATTTTAGCATTAGTGTATGTAGTAAAAGTTATGGATAGTTAAAACTAAATTTGTGTGTATTTGTTATTTTTTTTATTCTGCAAGTGATGATTAAGTGAGCACTTTTACTTTATGTATTTTTCAATAAAATTACTGTTATGTGTAATATTTTATGTACTTAATACTTCTGTAGTATTTATAATGGAGTATTCAAATTTTAATATTTGAAACTTCAATAAACACAAGACTACAATCTTTAAAGTCAGAGTACAAATTAGACTTTGAAACCATATACTGCCCAAGGTGATATGACTTAGGGTGGTGAGATAAATGTGCAGCAATGACGCACAAATTTGAAATTGCATCAAACCAGTACCAGCTTATATGATTTTAGTAATTATTTATTAGAAATAATTTTTAAATTATGCTGTTGATGCAAAGAAGTGATTATTAAAAACGTGTTACCACTTTTATTATCATAAAATGCTCTAAATTAAAAGAAATTCTCACCTTAAAAAAATGAGATAATAAACTTTTATATCTGCTATTTCACTCACTTTAAAGTGGTACATTATACAAATATTTTGGTTAAGAAGGAAAAATAACTTTTTGCCTTAGAGTTATACATGAAAAAATATGTATAATTTATAATAACTATATGAGTTTTATAATAAATTTTATGTATTTAATGATTTGCAAGTTAATCATGAAAATAACCACAATAAGAGAATTCTGGTCTACAGCAAATATGTTAAAGATTCACATTAGATAACAAACATAAAAGGATATACATACATTTTTCACCAGAAATATTACTTAATTATTAGAACCTTATTTTATTCAATTAAATAACAGGAGGCAATACAAAATTGACTGGCAAAAGATCAGAATATATGATAAAATACATTTTTTTCATTATAGAATGACTTTTTTGTGACACTTAATCTACAAATATATATTAATCTATATACCTTTGTGACACAATTTCTTCCAAGGAAAGAGATCCAGGTGGCAATAATCTCTAAAAAGAAAAAAATTAATAACATTAATAATCCATCATTTTAAAAAGGCAAACATTTCATAATTTAGTCAATTTAAATGATCAAATCTATTCAATTTAATTTGTTAAAATTAGAATAGCTGTCTTGTGAAATTTATCTTAAATTTAAGTTGTTCTTTTGAAATTGTTTCAATTTAAATTTAAGTTTTAACATTTGTGTAACTTAGTGATAGAAATTTACAAATGGTAATAAACTATAAATTTTCCAATGGGTGATTAGGTAAGTACTTTTACTTTGTAAATAAATTAGAATTGCATGGAATAATTTACATTATTTAGTGAGTATTATATAAAATATTTGACACATTTAGGTTTATTGTGAATTGTAAAGATTAAACGAGTTTTTTTTTATAAAATGTTTAGTAATGTAATTAAAAACTTTGTTTTTTTTATATAAAAATGTATTTTATTTACACTATTAATTTAGCTTTATTGCCAGAATATCTTCAGAGACAGATTCCATTTTCATTGATGTTTTTGCAAGGTGGGCACAACAGACCAGTTAATAAAAATAGTTCTCATAAAAATGTTTTTTTATTTACATTACATATTTAGTTTTATTGAATAGTTCAATGCAACTGTAGAAAGTACTACACTATATTTTTTTAAAGGTGGGGAGTCACTGTGGTTAATTAAAATTCGAATTTTCATAAAAATGTATATTTCTGCCAGAGATTTAGCTTTATTGCCTGACTGTCACCTGTTGTAGACTGTGTGATATTTCGTTTATAATTGTATCTTATTATGTAACTTTTGTAAAATTAGTCTATGTTATTAGCATTTTAACACTTTTGTAATAAGTAATAATGAAATATTCAAAATTTTGTTATTTGTATAAATTAAAATAACTATATTCATTCACAATACTAAAATTTATGTAAATACAAATACAACATTTTTTTCCATACAATTTACATTAAAATAAGATTTTATGACATTTTCAACAATAATTTCAATACAAATGACACAGCACTTAAAAACACAACTAAAATAACTATTGCAAGTAAATTTTTATAATGTAATCAATTGCTCTAAAGCAATGGCTACACTTTGTCACAAAATCACACAATATGAGTTTAGTAGCAATTACAATATTTAATGAAATAGTTAAGAATTTACTAAGTAATGTTGCATAATAAGGATTTTGGAAGAAAAAGTGATGGAATTCTTGACATATTGTTATTAAAATTAAATCTAACTACAGCTTAATGACATTTTAAGCTTTTAAATGACTAGTTTGATAAAACTGATTATTACGGTCTCACCAAGGCAAAATTTTTTTTCGCCAAGTGCCTGAGACGGGTGTTTTGGAAATTGATTGGCAACCCAAAGAGAGTGCCAATCGATCTGTAATTGGCGCGGAAAAATGGCAGGAGTTTCACCCGACTAGAAATTCCCCCTCCCCTCCCTTAAAACTAAATAA
Organism: Latrodectus elegans; assembly: GCA_030067965.1. NCBI lineage: Eukaryota > Metazoa > Arthropoda > Arachnida > Araneae > Theridiidae > Latrodectus > Latrodectus elegans. The sequence continues at coordinate 11,945,388 of CM057812.1, forward strand.
GAAAACAACCATGTAATTAAAGTGGGTTTTCCCCCCATATTTCACATTGCTAAGCCTAACCGCATGCAAGAAAACAGTAATCGTAATAAGAATTGATTAAAGATCCTATTTAAAAATATTTCAGGATTAAAATAAAGGAAATAAAGTAGCAAAAATAATTACATTTAATAATATTTAGTTAAAAACAAACAAAAAAATGAATTTCAGCTATTAAACACTGAATGTTACAAATCATTACTACATAAAAGTAGTCACCATGATAGAAATGATAAATGTGAAATTTTGTTTAGTTTTTAGAGTGATTACTTAAATCTCTTTGTCTAGTCATTAAAATTAATCCATTTGTTTCAGAAATTATTTTTTCCTGCAGTTTCACTAAGTCAGAATTAAAATGTTACAGTTATTGATAAATAAAAAGTTGATGAATGCAACACTTTTGCTTCGATTCATATCAATTCAATTATTGTGAAATTATTGCTATGTATGAAAATCAGTGCATGATTAATTTTTTATGTTTAATTCTATTTTAATTAAGTATCTATCTTTAATAAAAGATTTGGATATCAAATTGGAATTGATTTGTAAATCAAAGGTCTACAATGCTCATATCTATTTTGCTGCATGAGGGCCTTGGGGTGTTAAGCATATGTCCATTATTAGGTAGTCAACATATAGTGAAACCCCTAGTGTTTAGTGCCCAAGCATGCTTGGTCCTGAATTTTATAAACCCATTAAAAGGATGAAAAGCTAAGTCGATCACACCCAAATCAACGATCGCACATTGTACCTGTGCCTTGGGGATGTGAATGTTTCCACTAAGTCACAAGCTCATTAAAGAAATATGAAAGTAAAAATTACTAAACATATAATAAAGGAAAACCTTATTTTGCACTCTTTAAACCTCATGAAACACATTCATAACATTTTAATGAAATCAAAATAAAGGAAATCAACAGAAAACAGTCTCTGATACATTCAAATTCATTTCTTGCTCAAACATTTTGCAGAAATAAATAATTTTAATCGTTTAGGCTGCTTTCAACAATCATACATAAAAAAACTAATGCTTTTTATTATCTTCATTGATTTAACGAATGCCAACTTCTGCGGAGTACAATAATTTAGCCCATAGTTTCAACTAAATACACAGAAATTCTTAACTATTTTTTCTGTGCTGATCCATCAAGATCAAGCGAAAGATACTTCAAAGATTTTAGCTTGAAAAATTTAAGCTAAAAATTTATTGTATTTATCACATAACTAAAGCTTTAAAAGATAATCACTGAGATGGTTTATGGAAAACCTATTTATTAGTTAATTAATTTGTACTTAAAATAACTTATCAGAGAAACAATAACTAGATATATGGATTCAAGAATTAAAATAAGTTGTACAAAAGTAAATTATACATCGGTATAAAAATTTACATAATCATTAACCATAAGTAACATACAAAAATATCACACGTGTTTGCAGATTTAAATCAGGTTATAACACGACCGGTAAAAATAAAAGATACCAACCGATTTTGTCGATTTTGCGAACACTTTCGCACTTGCAGGACACTTTTTATGGAGGAAACTATACACTAAGGAATTAATGTCAACGTTAAGAGAATCCATGACTTATAATCAATTTAAAACATAAAATGCGCCGCTACACATGTAACACCATTCGTCTTCAGATCACAGAAACAAGACAAAAATAACGTGTTGCCATCTTCTCTTTTAGAACAAACGTGTTCAATGAGAAGAGGAATGAGGCCAGATTCCAGCAGTAACAGATGACGTCAAATACAGCATTAACTGAATGTTTGCACTAAGTTTATTTAAAACAATTAAAAATTATGTTTGACTAAGCCACATGGAAAACGCATATACATTGTTTTCTGATTAAAATACATTATTTTCTAAAGAAAATTATTTATTATTCATTGATATTAAAAATTATATATTTATATTTCAATTTTTATAGCTGAACAAACCTTTTAAAAATTTATCGACTTAAATAAAGGTAACAAAAATGGTAGTACACTAATTGATAATTACTAATCGAAAAAATGACATTCATAAATTCAATTTATGACATTTTGAAAAAATTATTTTTAATAATACAGATATAAGATTCACATTGCAGAACAAAAAACTTAAAATTAAAAAAAAAATAAAATAAAATAAAATAAAATAAAATAACCAATATGTAGGTTGTTGATCCATATATACTTATTTAATGATCAGGAAAACTATTATGTTTACAAAAATCGTAGTCTATAAGAAATCTGCTACTTACTCAATATCTCTTAAGTTACAATAGACTATTTTCAAAAAATGAATCCATAAAAAAAGAATAAATATTTAAAAATTAAACAGGACTCTTCTCAATATCTAGAGACCTTACATTGCTATATCTGTTGCTGCAACTTTAGGTAATTTTTAATTGCTCCTCAATTATAAACTGTTTTGATGCAAACAGTTCGATACAAAATATATTTTAAAATTAAAAAAAAAAAAAAAAAAAAAAAAAAAAACAGTTATTAAACAAGTCAAATTTACGCACTATACTCAATTTACATTATTAAAATAAAGGAATATATTTCTATACTGTCAATAAAATTAATATCATATAATTATTTGGGTAAATGTGTTGTTCTTTAAAAGATAAAAATAATATATTAAATTAAGACAACGCATTAATTTATCTTTTAAGGAATTATATTTAACTAATTAAGATCTTTTTGTATAATTTTATGATAGTGATACATTTGTTTCAATGTACCCATAAAAAGCTATCATATAAAGACTAAAAGTACTATAAATTGAGTTCGTACAATATGCATAAAAATAAATAAAAATGCAAAGAATAAATTTTATTGCATAGTATTTAATTATAACATTGCTAACATATAACTTTATAAAAATTAAAATACTATTTCGATATAAAAACATGCATTAAATCTGTTTAACAGAAAGTCACACTTTAAAATCTGATCTGTAAAGTATTTAATCACATTGGTCATGAGATCGTATACACGCAAAACTTTGTTGCATTTCAATTTTATTGGCTTTGCAAATATATTTTTAATGAGACAATGGTAGTATTGATGCTCTTCCTGATTGTAAAATTGTTATTTTTGATTTTAAATTTTCGCTCTTCAAGCTAAATTTTCAGTTCTTTCCCACCTGGTGTTGTCGACTGATACGTTAACAGTTCTTGGAAAATAGCAAAAGTGTTGTTTCTTACATCTTTCCTTGATGAAAGTGTATACTTTTCTTTTTATTTTAGAATAATTCTTTCTCTTCGATTTGAAAAGAATGTTTTTGGTTAAGTTTTCTTCCTTCCATCTGCCGAGTTGGTAGCCGAATGGATAATTGCCTTACCTTCGGTTCAACAGTCAATCATAAAATAAGTGGATTTTTATTTATTTAAGAAATGTCTGATGAAAAAAACTTTAAAAATTTCTAAATCATCTGAAAAATTTCAAAATTCTCGAGGTCTTTCGAAACTCCCGCGAAATTTTAAATTCCCAAGGGAATAAGCTGAGTTTATATCCTGGAAATTTCAGAAATTATGAGTTTATTTCCTGGTTTTTTCCTTCCTTGCAACACGCTTTGATTACATTGATGTCGTTTGTGACATTTTTTTCCGGACATTTCCATGGGCATGACCTTTCTACGGAATTATGTATTTACTGTCTCATAACAAGAAAACGTTTTCTGCATTTTATGGATATCTCCTTAAAATTACAAATAAGGTAGCAATTGTTAGAAAATTACTTCAAATACTAGAATACTACTGGCCACAGGTCCTACAATTCAATGAACACTCAAATTATTAATGTGATGGAGTTCTCTCTATAAATCCTTTCAAATTTAAAAAAAAAAAAAAAAAAAGATTATCAACTCTCTGGCCTTTGATACAATAATTCACAGGTTCGATTCGCATTTCAAACATTGGATACTTCTAATGGTACTTTACTTTATTTACTTTAGCCAACGCCCGTTCTTGGCCTTTCGGCCATTTGACACAGAGCCTCCCAATAACGGCTGACGACATCGTCAGCTGGATGTAGGGCAAGTGCAGAGCATTGATTTAGATGGTCGGCATCCATCCTAGCATGGCCACAGAGTGGGCAGGCCTCATCAGCAGCCAGGCCAACCGGTGTAAGTGGACGCCCAGAAAGTCGTGTCCAGTGGTAAGGCAAAAGCGGGCAACAGCCTCGGCTCTCCCCAGGTGACTTGGGAATGGTTTGGATTTCACTTTGAACTGTAGTTCTCGGTCTAATTAAAATCCTTTTAGCGAAAAAATATTATTGAGCTGTAGATTAACCAACCAAAAGAGATAAATTAAAACAAACAAATTTACTGCCTAATACCATATTCTAGTTAACATTACTAATTAAATATTATTACTTTACTGTACGATATTTTATAAAAAAAACTAAAAAAAATTAGAGAGAGAGAGAGAGATTTTGTATTTTTTTTAAGTGTTTCTGTAGGAATCACATTGTGAGATTTTAAAACTGCATAATGATTTAAATTTCAAATTCAAATTTAAAAAATTATCATTTGTAAATTTATTTTGCTTTTTTAATTATGACAAAAATCACTAATTCTAAATTAAGAAATAGTTTTTAACCAAATATTTTAGACTTATCAGTTCATTGCTATGATAACGGCAAAGCAGGAATTTTATTAGAAAATAAACTGATATTTAAACATTTTGTATCCATTGTGATATGGATATTTTAAATTTAGGCTTAATTAAAACATTTCCTAATTTATTCATCCAACATTCTCCCGTCATTGAAATGTATTCTTTTATCGAAGCTAGTCCTAGAAGAATTAGAAGCTGTAAGCTAAGTGCTTGTTGATGACAGCAATAAAAAAAATCCTTTATGAATTGATCCCTTCTCTGGAAATATGTTATCTCTACTTCTATGTTATAAGGACTCGACAGCATATTTTGAATGCTGTCGAGTCTTTATGATATTGAAGCAGAGACTAAATAGAAAATTTTCAAGACTTGACCTGCCATTCATTTTCAGAGACATTATTTCACTTGAAGAGCATTGCAACCACGTAATATTTAATTTATCTCAGTCGCCTTAAATGAACACAAAAGATCTTCAGTTAAGTCAAGAATCGAACCAAAAAACATCTAAATGGGAATTTTATTCTAGCTGTTATATAGAAATGTGGGATGACTGTTGCTAGTTTCTTCCATTTACATATTAAAGGGAAGTGTTAAGAGTTTACTATTTTTATGTACAAATGTTCTACAATCACACACAGCTTTTAGAAAGATTTAAACATACTATATTCAAATATTTGTTTCACAAATATATTGCTCAAAACATATTAGATATCACATAGTAAACTGCCAAACTGCAAAAAATTCAAATAAATTTTTGGAATTTAAACATAGTTGAAATTTTGCGCAATAGAGTTTAAAAAATTCAGTTATACTTCAATTTGTCTTATTTATTAACGCAATTAGAAACTAGACTAATAAAGAATTATGGACCGGAAAGCAGGAAACATCAGAATGAGATGACGTCTGATTGCGATGACGTCAAAGACCCGGCCTAGATTTTAATGTCATCCGCCCAAAGTACATCCTCAGTAGATAAACCATATTGATATTGTAATCACTTGGGTTTGGAAATCAGTTAGCGAGAAGTGATCGAGATTTGGCGATGTAAATAAAACTGGTAGTCAAAAGGGTATATCCTCTTATTTATTTAGCGTTTTAACGTTCATTTCATAGTTACTTTTCGTGAGGATTTTTCACAGACATTGTTTGTCTCAAGGAAGGGAGCAGGGAAATCCATCTTAAAAATATGCTTTATCCCCAGCAAACATAGAAACAGATGTGTCTGAAAACAGAAATGCAATATCCAAATACCGCTATTCAATAAGCAATTTAAAAGCCGATGGTTAGTGCTTTGATTTTCGTTCAATAGTTCTTGGAATCGAATACCATTTTGTTGTTGTTTCACCAAATAATCTTCTGCACTTAACCCAGAGTTGGACTTTCCAACTAAGTGGAAGTCTTTTTGAAGTTTAGAAACAGTACCAAACAGAGAAGACTCCCAATATTCATCATCTGTTATCTCAAGATGTATTATTTTACTTGGAGGACATTGCGATTACGGCTTATTCAGCGTGCATCAACAGCCATAAGTGAACACAACGGATCTTCGCCTAACCAAATATTCGAATTTACTGTCTTTCGATGATGAAAGCTATGTATTAACCAATTAGAGCAGAGCGGCCCTACGTTTCCAGTACCTCGGAATCCATTTTTAAGTAGTAGTCCAGGTTTAGTTAACATACGTGTGTAAAGAGTTACTGTTCAGTAACTATCATAACTCGAGTTATGATAGGAAACGTAACTAGGATTGGTGCCAGAGCCTTTCCTCTGAAGAGCTGAAGTTCCTCTATAAACATGGGTTCCAAGGTGAACCCATATTCCAAATAAAAAACAATATTTTGGTAATGGTATCTTCGCGGGTAATATATAAAGCAAATTTTAAATCTATTTTGCTTTTAGCCGCCATGTCACAAGGAAATTCAAGCACATTTTTGGAATTTTTAGATTTAGTCTCTACATTTATTTAGAAATGTGAAATTTCCGGGAATTTTGAGAATAAGCCATGGATTTTAGGGAATATCGGGAATAAACTCAACTAATCATTTTCCGTTTAATGGATTACTTTGCCTTATGAATATGAAGAGAATTAAAGAAAACTAATTAAATATGTAACAAAAAAGTATTTTTTCTGTCTTCTAATATAAAAGTTGATAAGTTCTGTTTTGAAAAAAAAAATACTTGTTAAAATTATAAAAATAATGAATTTAATAAAAGTGATATCAATAATATTTTCATAAGATATATTTCTCAGGACTGTCGCAATAATTATTATTGACATTTCCATGTTTCTGTCGTCATAAATTCATGCTGAGAAAGGAAGAAAAAAATATTTCCTCAACATCAATTTTTGAAGTTTTTCTAAATTGATCATTAACGCAAAACTGTTTTCTTTTCCTGGGAAACTTATTTGTAGAAATAATATAAAAAGTGAATTTTTATTCATTTTAAAAAATAATTTAAAAAATTTCAAAAATTTTTAAATCATCTGAAAAATTGAAAAAATTTCGAGGACTTTAAAAATTTTCAAGAAAGGGAATTAACCGGTTTTATTCTCGGAAATAAACTTATTTTTTCTCTCTTTTATAACACTACGTTTATTGCAGACTTCATGATGGCCTTTTCTAGTGCAATTTCAAATAAAAGACATGCACGCATTTTTTTAAAAAAAAGTTGTAAACGTGCCCTTATAAATCAGTTTTGTGAAACATGTTATCATTACCAAATTTAATAGCTTTATCGGAAAGTTATAGTCAAGCCGTTTTGAGTATTTCATCGTGATCATTACTACCATTTTCCATTTGGCAGTCAACTAACACAAGACGGATGTCCACATGGAATTCCTACTTAAACTGATAAAAACAAAAACGATGGTGCACAAGGAATTTACCAGTTCAAAATTCACATAGCGTAACTAACAATAGTATTACTGTAAGGAATAGCTCTCCAGTCCAGCGATTTACAGAAAACTTTATAAAAAACGAATAAATGAACTAAACCGTCTGCAACAGTCATTCTCAGCTACTGTGCTAGCGGAACTTTTGTGTTCTGCTAAATCTTAGAAATGTATATAGTAAAAATTATAAGTTTTTATTATGAGTAAAGTAACAAGTATACTGTTGTTTCGGAAATATATATTATATTATCAGATTTTACATTTCAAAATTACTATCATAAATTATTTTACATGGTGTTTTATAGGTAAGTCAACAAATTTTAAACTTATCTTTTTCTTGTGCGCCTCCAAATTTGGAAATTGTTAAAAGTGTGCCGCGACATAAAAGGTTGAGAATCAATGGTTTACAATATTTATACAGGAATTCTTTTCTTTGTAAATTAGGCGCAGAACACTGTTGAACCAATTCTGTTATTTTCTGAATAATTTAAACCAGTGATTCTCAAGCTATGGAACACTATCACCTTAAAGGCGGTTCATGAGCAAATCCAAGAGAAAATGTTAAAAAAAAGCGATTGATTGATTGAAAGAGGAAGCTTGCACGCACATATAAAACAAAATACATTTCAACATATATTTAATAATCAAGTTATTAAACTAAAAACTTATTTATTCAAAACTTAGCTGAATTAAAAACAAATTTAATATATATTAGTAACCTTCTTGAACGTGTCACGCAGAATAAAATGTTTCGAAGGAAATCTTAAGTTTATAAATCGATACTCTCACTTCTTTTTCTGTATTCAACTGAGATTTATATTTTATCTTTAAAGGAGCCAATGCAAAAGTCAGCACATCTTGTCGCATATCTGAATGTCCGAGAACAGGAACATTTTGCGAAATTGCGATAATGTCCGATATGATTGATGCAAGAGTCACAAAAAGGCACAGGATTATCGTGTTTCCGATGCTAAGGATTGGTGTTGTCAAATGTCAATACATTTGCGTATTCTTGGTAGTTTTAAAATTAAGGTCAAAGTGTACATTTACCGCCAAAATACTCAAAATACAGTCTTATCCTATGCTAAAGGAACGCGATGAAATACACGATTGAAAATCGGGAAGCAAATACTAAAAGGTTTAAAAGGTTGAGTGAGAACTGCTTTAAGCATTCTGGATATTTCTAGGAAAAACTTTCATAATTTTTATTCCCAGTATTCTTTAACACTCCTGTCTTGAGATCGACCTCAGTCGAGTTGAATTTTTTAAATCCTCAGCCACAGAATATTTCTTGCAATTTCGGTGGAGGTAATTTTTTTCAGGAATAATTAAAAATGTCTTCCTGTATAACGTCGCAAAAATTAAAACATTCTCTATTTTTCCTTAATTCTTCGAAATACTCGATGAAATATAAAGAAATTAAAGAGCTTTCAATAAGGATGTTGTGTTTTTACCTTAACAAAAATTGCTTTCAGGTTAAAAATTTTTTGACAAATCAATACACCCCTCAAAAGAAATATTCAGTAAACTGCTATGAAAGAATATTTTCAGGGTTCGTACAAATTTCAGGAATTTTTCAGGGCTCAAATAAAAAATTTCCAGAAGTTAACGACATTTATATTAAATAATTTTTCATTTTATTTTAAAAATTGTTCTTAACCACAAATATGCATATAATTATGAATATGTAACATTTCTCAATTATATTAGTAAATAAAAGAAACAAATAACTCCAAAAATTATATTTTTTTAGGTTATTATAATATGTAATGAATACTTTAAAATCATTCAATGAATTTACAGCTACAAAAGAAATTTTTTTAGTTTTATATATATATATATATATATATATATATAATCAATATATTCATTACATTTTTTCTGAATTACACATTGTAATGTTTAATTTTGGAGTTTTTTAAACTCCAAAATTAAATTTTATTAGATTTCCAAAATTAATCCATCAGATTTCTATTACTTTATTGAGTATTTCAAGATGCGTATAACAATCCCTTTCCAGAGAGATGTATTTATTTATCTATGTATAACTATTAGATAAAGTTTCCAAAGTGTGGCATTTTTCCAATTATTATTTAATAAATGCAATTGTAAATTTTTCTTGTTTATTTTCAAGGTCTTTTAAAACAATATAATTTCACACTCATATTCAAGATTTCTTTGTGTTTCCTTAATCATTGAATAAATATTTTCACATATCTTGGTTATTTACGTATACACAACATTGCGATTAGAAAATGCTAACTTTCCATCTTTAAGGTTTTCGCTTTTTTTTTAAAATTCGTTATTAATGTTGTACTGTTGTTTCTAATCCCAGATGGTGTAGCTAAGCCAAACTCTCTCCATAAAATTAAAAATCACCAAAAAGTCTAAAAATAAAATAGTATTCTCCAAAACCTCGTTCCTAGTAAAATTCAGAGAGTCAAGAATATGTCTTGGGGAGACTTGTTCAGCCTTGCACCAGTGACACTCCAGAAAGAATTTCTGGCTCTGTTGAAAAGAAAGGGACCTAATGTGGCCACTCAAAAAACGTGAAAGAGCAGCCTGCTGTATCCTAGAAATACTGAGCTGGTGACACCAACAAGGTTTTTTCCCAAACTGCATTTATATATAAATCCATCTTTTTAACAGAGGAGATTTCCGAAAACGTAAGAATAGCATTGACCTGCAGGGTGTTAGCAGTGGCAGACTTGGCCAAGCTCTCTGCAATTTCATTGCCACTGAATCCAACAAGGGAAGGAACCCATTGAAAATCTATAAAGAGTTTAGTAGGAAGTCGTGTCAAAAGGTCTAAAATATTCAAACTACTCTTATCCCTAATAGCCGTTCAATAAGACAGGTGCTGTATAGTCATTATTTATAGTAAGTAATAACATTTGCTTCCGCGAAACACCACAATGATTTGTGTTTGATAATGCAATTAATGTTAATTTACCAGTTCTTTCAGCAATTCCTATTTTAGGTTTTTCAAGTTCAAATATGTCAATTTGATTTTCAGTCCCTCTTTTTCAAGTTGTGCTTTCCTTTTGTTATCGGCTTTTTTTTCCCATTTTAATTTATCAAAACATAATTCATATTTTTTCCCGGCACCATTAGCTCTTTTCACTAGTCTACTAATTATTATATTGACACTTCTGTTTCGGATGTGATCATCAATGATGCACCTAACCGCAATTGATTACTTAAACACTCTACCATCAAATTTTTGTTTACAGAAAACCCACGTGCAACAGATGCTTGACTATGGGGGAATATTAAAGCAAATTAACTAATTTTAATAAGTGACAATAATTTTGTCTATCAGAAAGTAAGTTAAAATAAAAAATGTCTATTCTATCTTTAATGGGATCAAATTTCTCATTAATGTAATCATGAAATCTTACAATTGGTTGTAATGATTTAAAGTTTTTTATTAAATTTCGAAATTCTTTTTTTCTGTACCATGCAAAAGCCAATCTTTGTATGGCTTTTCCAGTTCACTTGGTCATTGTAAAAAGACACTTTCCACCAGGCATATTCAGTAATTTATTTCAGCCTTTATTTCATTGATAAAAAAATTCATTTTCTTTTCACTGAAATTATATGCAATTTCCACCAAGGAAGATGAAAATAAATTTTAACTTAAAATACTTTAAATGCAAATACTAATATTCAGTGAATTTTGTACAGTAAGACACACGAACAGAAAATGAATAAATTAAAATTTCCTCCCTATTGCACCACATGATGATCTTATTGATAATTCACTTCACTTCACTTCAGACAGTCTAAATTCTACAACTCGCCCTGAATAAACTGGATCATAATGAAACTATATCTGAACTAGATCCTTAGTTACGCCACAGTAGTTATAAATACAATCTAATATCGATCATTCTGTCATCTAGCGGTTAGATTAAGAGTTAATGCTCAATTTGGTTCTTGAACAGTTTTATTGAGAATTTTATAAAAAAAAATAAATGGATCAAGGTAAGTAAAAACTCCTGGAGCAACTCACGATTTTTAAGGAATTAAGTTAAAATTCCAGAGCTCTTAAAAAATTTAAAAATGCTATTTAAAAAAAAAAAAAAAAAAAAAAAAAAAAAACTGAAGAAGCTGGGGAAGAGGGTACAGTATTTATTAATGATGACGTGTAGCATTTATAAAAATAGATGTGCTTACTGATGAACAGTCACAAAAATAAAGGGAGCATATGGGCTAACAACTTCAAAATGACAGGAACACAATGTGGTGAAATCATAATCATGTGAATTTTTTAAATCCTTTCCAGATAATAATTCAAAATAAAGTCAAGTTGAACAAACCAATCATGAAAGTTCTTAATTGGGATTTATATATTTGGTTATTTACACATGTAGCGACGTAAAAAAATGGAAGTTAAAACAAAACAAACATTTATTACATTACACATAATTAAGATTAGATACAAAAAGAAAACACTTAATAATTATAAAATAAAATCAAGGTTACATAGTACCAGGGTGGTACAAAAAAAACGTATTTAGGAACCGGATGGTTCTTCCTTGCCATTTCTCACATCACTCTCCTCATCTCATTCGAAGTTGTTTGTAAATAGGGCAGCAGCGCCATCTACTGTCAATATTGTTAATATCGGTCTGTTACAACCTCCCCCTCTGACCCCGAAGACGTCCCGACCAGGGGTCAGCAGGAGTTTTCTTGGAATGGCTTTGTTCTTGAGCATGAGCTTTGGCAGGAGTGTTCCTAGAATGGTTTTTTTCTCTAGCATGAGCTTTGGCAGGAGTGTTCCTGGAATGGTTTTTCTCTTGAGCATGAGCTATGGCAGGAGTGTTCCTGGAATGGTTTTTCTCTTGAGCATGAGTTTTGGCAGGAGTGTTCCTGGAATGGCTTTTCTCTTGAGCATGAGCTTTGGCAGGAGTGGGAGTTTTAGGACAGTTCATTTTTCTGTAATCCACGCAGAATCTATAAGCACCATTTGGCTTCGGGATGAGCACAACAGGCGCTGCATAAGGAGATTGGCAGGGCTCAATAATTCCTTCATTCAAGAATCTATCAATTTCATTTTGCATAATTTCTTTCCTTGCTGAAGACACTCGATACGGAGGAACAGCAACCGGAGGATGGTTCTGCGTATCTATGTAATGTTCAATAAATGGGGTTGCTTCTCCCCCTGGATTGAAGATAGTTCCAAACTGGGACAAGAGTTCATTTAACTTAATTCTTTGTTCACCTGTCAGATCAATACCTTCATCTTCACGCAAATGATGAGGATGATTCTTTAATTTCTTTTCCCAGGTGGGAGTCAAATGGGATGCTTCATCTTCAATATTACCTTTTTCATTCACAGTCAGCGGTGCAACCGTTTGTAACGACCCACAAAAAAATGGCGTCGGTTTTTCAAAAGAAAAGTGTCGTCTGGTTTGATTATGGAAAAACCAACAGTTTCGTTTCAAATTTAGTACAATCCCAGCCGAATTCAGAAAGTCTATTCCCAACAGGGTGCTGTTTCCTTTGGCATCAGGAATGACAACAAGGTTCAAAGGCAATGTACGGCCTCCAAGACGAATTTTTACCTTTGTTGTGTGAACTTCTCTTTTTATTTTACTACCGTCTGCTAATGTCATTAGTAGTGTACTGGTAGCAAAAGTTGCTCCTTGTTTCCACAGGATGTGATAAAGCGTTTCTCCTGCAATTGAGTGGGTTGCAGCAGTGTCTGCGCAAGCGGTACCCATGACTCCATTGATAGTTACTCTTAACGTTGCCATCTGTGCGGGTGCACTAGAAGCCTATTGAAGAATAACGCTGCTAAAAGTACCAGAACTTTTCTTTTTCTTTCTTTTACAGGTAGGACATTTAGGTTTAATGACTCCTGGACTACCACATCCATAGCATGCAACTTCACTTGACTCTTTCTTAAGATTCCGATTTCTTTCATTTTGAGGTTTTCTTTCTTGAATAGTAAAGGGTTTAAAGGGAAACTGCTTCTTTTGATGTACTGGATGGAAAGATTTCTTCACACCACACCTGACACTTTCGTAAGCATCTAATTTTTCCACAAGAACAACCGGAGAAATAAATTCAAACCAAATATCGATAAAATGTTCTTTAACATCCGGGGGAACTTTCTTCTTGATTTGGTCTGCAACGATAAGTTGTTTTAACTTTTCGAAATCCTGAACCTTAAGTTCTTCAAGCCAGCCATCAAAGTAGCTAGACAGATCAAAATAGAAGTCTCTCCAAGTTTTTTCAGGGTCTTTTTTGTGTTGAGCAAACATCTGTCTAAATCTATCTCCAGATAATTTAAATCTTCTTAGAAATAGTTCCTTTACTTTAGCATATTCTTGTGTTTCTTCAGGTTCTCGAACGATGAGAGTTGCAATGTCAGATGGCAGGGTGCCTAGTAAGTAAGGGATCCATGAAGATTCGGGTAATTTCATAAATTTAACTTGTCGTTCGAAGATTGTAAAGAATGTACACAGTTCTTCTTTTTTCGGATCAAATTTCGGCAAAAGATTGCTGAAATTACTCAAATCCAGTTTCTGGTGTGCTACCGAGGGACCACTTGACGATAGAGGATCTATACTTGCCAAACGCTGAGATTCAACTTGAAGCTGGAGTTTCTCCAATTCATATTTTTGTTGTTTCTCCAATTTTTCCTTCGCATCAGCTATTTCAGTTTCTCTTAAAATTGCCGTTTCTTTCGCAATTCTCTCTTCAGTAATTGCTTGTAGCATACTTTTGACCATAGTTTCATCATAATTAGGGACTTTGCTAATATGATCCGTTAACTGAACTATTTTTAAATTATCTCCCACTACGAAACCAAGCTCGTCGGCTAAGGTCCTTAAATCTTCTTTTCGGGCACGGTAAAGGAAGGCCATTCTTGATCTTTAAAGAGTTCTTATTTTATAACTTATTATTTAAATTAAATTTATCAATTAAACGAAATTTAAACACTTGTTTATCAATATTAATTAAATTCGAATTATTAAATTAATCAAACACATGTTTTTGCAATTACTTTTAAACAAAAATATAATTTGAAAACATTTTTTCATATTTATCATTTTCGAAGACTAGAAACAATACAGAAAACTAGTAAAGATATGTTGAAATTATAATTCAAATTAAATTAAAACCCAAAAGTTGTTATAAATATTTAACATTATTTCTTTAAAAAAAAGAAGAAATATGAATAAAAACAATTTATTCTAACAACTTCAATTGCTATTCAATTAATAAACTACTTCGATAATAATTAAACAAATAAAACATTTATTACATTACACATAATTAAGATTAGATACAAAAAGAAAACACTTAATAATTATAAAATAAAATCAAGGTTACATAGTACCAGGGTGGTACAAAAAACAAAAACGTATTTAGGAACCGGATGGTTCTTCCTTGCCATTTCTCACATCACTCTCCTCATCTCATTCGAAGTTGTTTGTGAATAGGGCAGCAGCGCCATCTACTGTCAATATTGTTAATATCGGTCTGTTACACACATATATATGTATATCTTATTTCATTATAAGAAAAATGAATAAATCCAAAATTAAACTCAATAGAATAGTAGGTTCTAAATATTTCTATAAGTTTCCAGTAAAAAATATTTAAGCATTAATCTTTCTTTTTACTTAAAATATTTTATTTTTCAATCACATTCTTAGATGAAAGGACTGCTCCAGAAAGTTTGATTTCTTATAAAATAAATAAATTCTTAACATGATATCAGTTAGAAATTTTGTTATTTCTCAAATAAAAGATGAAAACTGGATTCTATTTACGAAAATAAGTTTTTATTTCCTTGGAAACAAGTGAAGATATAAACAAACATTTTGTCCATTTATCTTTTGACTCGTATTAGAAACAAACTTTTTGATTCACCTTTTCTTTTTCTTTCAGTTAATTGGAAAGAATACAAAAAAATTATTTATAAACTACACAAAAGCGCAGAAAATTAATTGTCAAAGATTATTCTATCTAGGTATCAAGCAAAAAAACTTAATATCTGAAAATTTCGTATGTAAAGGTATTTTAATTGTGGCTATTAATAATTTCTTTAATGTTTTTGATCACAAAACTAATATAATGTTGCGATTAACCTTATATTAGTTTTGTGATACACCTTATATTAGTAAACTAATAAAGGTTGCTAGTAAAAAATTGCTGAACACTCACATTTAAAATTCTTGAAATGTAAACTATTTCAGTAAACTGGAGTCAAAAGCAAGGCATAATCTGTTAAATTACTTTAGTGATGATCATTGGGCTGGTATTTGGCGACATTAGCAATTATTTTCATTAACAAATGAAAGCCTTCTTTCATAACAGCATTACAAAATAACGTTTTGTCCCACAAAGTCATGCAATTAAATTGAAACTTATCTTTTTCCCAATTTAAGAATAAAATTCAAATAAAAAGTTATAAACGTCAGGAATTTCGAATCATTTAAAATTAAGGACTTTTCGGAACTTTTTTCATGGATATCAAAAAATTACAAAGTAGGAATAATTTTTTTAACCAATAAATGTTTTTTTCTTATGTTCCAGTTGTGAGATTATAATTACATAACTTTATTTATTATACTCTAATTGGTTTAAAATATCTATGATGTCAGATAACGATTCATCTACATCATGCATAATTACAACTTTGTATTGAAACGGCATTGTAAATCTGACTTGTTGACACTCCCAGCCTTCAAATCGCATTCTTCGAGCGGCAGTAAACAAGGCAAAGTTCACTGGTGAAGGCCCGAGAATACTGTCAAAGTTCATTTTGTTAATAAAACGATTTCTTATAAGACCAAAGCATCAGTTTTACATTGACTCAAATCAGTAAACATGTTGGCAACAGAATAGAAGAAAAAAACCTCTACTTTACTATTAGTATAAACTGGCAAGGTCGATTTAAACTAATTTCATTAATAGAATTTTAAATTAATAATTAGGTACTTGCATTTTGTTGACACTCCCAGCAAAAGTGAAAGTCATCGGATTCTCGGGGACGAAACTGTATTTACCTTTTAGAGGAAAATTGATAATAACGAGAGGTATCATTCATCTTATGAAATGTACACAATAATCTTTGATTAATTAGTATTAATCATTTGTATACTGAAATGAAGAGAAAAGGAAACTAAAATTGCAACATAAATTATACTCTTGTGATAAAATACATTTCTATTTATGCATTCAATTTTCATGGGTCTCAAAAGGTCTGCCCAAATGTATAGAAAACAACCACCACGTTTTCCGTTCTCAATTGTCTTCACAAAGTGAAAGTACCCAATTGCAATATTTGTGAACAATGTCTTTTAAATCTTAAGACTAATAACTTACACCTACATTAAATTTTTTTTAAAAAAATTTGCGTTTGAATGACTTGTAAAGACTGAAATGATTTATATTTAAAATTCTGTACTATAATAACAAGTGACCGTTCTCACAACTAATTTATTAGTTCATTTTTTCATAAAGGCAAAACAAGTTATTGATACTTTTCCAATTCGATTATCAAAACCTAAAAACTATGTCAAAATTAGTTTGTTACAAATGATGTAAAGCCTTAGAAAAGGAAAGAAAAGCACTTTGATTACCCTAGGTTTACAGGATTTCTTAATTAAAAAAAGAAAACAGTAAAATTCTGCGATTGTTTAGTACTGATTCACAGAGACTACCAAAGTAAACAATTGCTATACAATACAATGGGAAGGATTACCACTATTTTACAGCAAAACTAGCAATCACAGAAGCCTAATAAGTGGGTTGGTTGGTTTTTATGGCGCAAGGTCCAGATAAGGACAAGCTGCGCCAATCACAAGATATTATACCTCAGTTTTCTTTTCACCCATTAAAAGTATAAAATAGAAATATAGTTAAAATGTACATAAAAAGTATAAAATAGAAATATAGTTAAAATATATATTAAAAGTATGTAAACATACAATATACACATGTATAAGATTAAAAGCTTGTATTTAAATAAAATATTTCTAAATCAGATAAAATTCATAAATCCTATGTCTTTAAAAACGCAAATAAATTGCGATGGGGTGGTTCCCCAAGCAAATCTTCTAATGCTAAAATATTACTATTAAAATATCTAAAACGCTGATGGTTAAAATCTGGGCACACAATTAAAATGTGATATACTGTAAATGGTTCATCACACTTTTCACACCACGGTTGGAGATCAGTTAAGATCAAATGTTTGTGGGTGAAACGCGTGTGACCAATTCGAAGGCGAGTCAGTCTGACATCTGCGCTTCGTGGAGATAAAACAGATAATGAAATGATGTATGAAAATATGGAATGGAGTTTGTTGCTGACTTGCAGGTCCCAGGATTCCTGCCAAAGAGAATATATGAAATGTTTGCCTAATGAGTGGGGGAATCTAAACTGATATTATTATACTTAATGAGAAACATTATCAGAATTATGTGCATAATATAAATCGGAAAATATAGCTTTATTAGAGTAAAATTTTGAAAAGATTGGTTGCAACAATATTTTGTCACATCACATTACTTCAGTTAAAAATTAGTATGACAAAACAGAAGTAGTGCAACTATAACAAAGTGATATATTATTTATATATCACTAGTAATATATTATTATTTAAATTTATATATCATATTAATAAATGCCGAACATTAATGCCTAAGCCATTAGTTCACGGGCTCTCCAATACTTTTCAACAATGCCCTCATACTGGGAAAGAGCCACACAACTATTTAAATGTTCAAAAGTCATTGGTTGACCAGAGTCACACAAAACACAGCTCAGGGAATCCACCACTCCAATCCTATTGAGATGGTCCGGCAAACAATCATGTCCAGTTAGACATCTAAAAAGGGCCACCTCTTTTTTGGAAAAACGGGAACAGTTCTTTCCTTTCCCAAAATCTTCCATCTCTTGTGATTTGCACGTTGAACCATATCTTGTTTAAGAGTCAGGTTAACAAACAATTTAGCTGAATCAAATGAAAGAGGGGGATTCATGCTTTGATCCATCAAGGCTCCCTTTTTAGCCAGTGAATCAGTCTTTTCATTGCCCAAAATACCACAATGGGCAGGCATCCACTGGAAAAAAATTCTGTGTGCCAGAGCCTTAAGCAAAGGTCTACATTCTAAAATTCTTTGGGAACTATTTTGATTATTCAAAAGAGTTTGAAGCGCAATCTTAGAATCTGACAAAATGACCGCTCTTTTAAAAAAGTGACTGCGAAACGATAGCTGTTGGATAGCCACTGTAATAGCTTCAATTTCACCATCAGAGGCTGTGAAAAGAGGACCCATTGGTAAATAAAAACTAAAAAGTTCACAATGGATACCTGCTCCTGCACCATGTGTTCGTTCTAACATAGAACCATCAGTGAAAACATGCAACCACTCATTTTCAGGATAGCGAACCTCGATAGTCTATTGCGAAAGATCTTAGTTGTATATCACCCATTTCTTTTTTAACAACTTTTTGAATAAGATCAAGATTTATATTCAAATTCAGATAATCCATAGGACAAATAGGAGGAAGTAAAATTAAATAGTCTCTACTCAAATTTAATGCATCGCTGGGCAGCTTGGATGAAGCCAGTTTCTCTTAAGATTTCTAGGGATCTCATTGTTATAGTTCCTCCAGAAAGAGTTGCCAGGTAAACACACAAGTTTTTGGTACAGCAGGATCACCTTTCTTTTAATAAAATGATGAACAGGTTTTCAGTCAGTTAGGAGTTGCATTGCAAGAACAGGGGTAGTTTTCACAGCTCCAGTAACAATTTGCAATGCTTGTGTGTGGGGTTCTGGAAAACCTCAAGAATATTAACTACTTTCTCTGCGGCTGTGATGAGAATCTCACAACAATAGCAAATAATTGGACTGATATATAATTTGTAAGTAGTTAACAATGTCTCTCTCTTGCAGCCCCACCTCAAGCCAGCCAAACGTGATATATCATACTTTTCATTTCAATGATCTTAGAGTTATAATTTAAATACATGATTAAATTTTTGTTGAGAAAATAGTACTTTAGCACAGATAAGTGATTTGAGATAATCAATTATCTTTCTATAATCAATTTTATACTTAAAGTTATAAATTAATCAGTTAAAATATTAAAAAAAGATGAAAATGATTTTTGATGAGGAATTTTTTGATTAAACTATTTTGAAACAATTATTCAAAATCTATAAGTCAATACAAAATAAACATATGCTGCATACACAAACATTTATTGACGAAAATTATCAAGGACATAAAAATATCAGCAAATCATATTTAAAAAATAACAAAAGTTATACTATTATAAATATTTTTTAACAATATACATCTAACAAAGATTGTGCTTGTGTGATTTTTTGCATGCAGTACATCAGATACAATTTGAACAAATGTAATTTATGTAATATCAATAATGTATACTAGACAAGAAAATAAGTATGAATCTTTTAAAATTAATAATTAGCGTTTCTGAAAAATTACTATTCAGATATCAATTGAATTAAATTTCTGCAAAATGTAATTTTTATCTTAAAGTTTATAATGTGAAATACTGCAAAAAACTTAATTGAAAAAATATCAACATTTCCTTAATTTAAATTAAGTGTTCGAAAAATGAATTATTTTGTATATTTAGAAATTATAAAATCTATTGTAACAATAATTTACAAATATTTTTACAGATCATCAACATCATTAAAATTCGTAAATTAGATACTTTTAAATGCAAGATATTTCATTCTCTTCAGATCTCAAAGCACATACAATATGTAACATCATACAGTACTGCTAAAAAATTAAATGGTAACAGACACTTATACACAGAATTTCATTAAAGCTTTCTAAGATACAACTGTTTTCAATGAAAAATGCACAATAAGTAGGATTGGAAAATACAATTCAACAAAATAGACAATATATCAGCTTGTTTAAGAAATTATATTCCTATTTATTCCATTATTTGTCATACATAATCAAATTCAACACAGAACAAATGATTATTCTTACTATAAATAGTTACAATATTTCCTGTAACAAAATTTAAGATTTCAACTTCATTTTTGAAGTAGGTACGGAAATTCATACTGTCATTGAACAGATCATACTTTAAAATAAACATATGAGATTAATGAAATGTACATTTTAAAAGCTTACAAATTTATTCAAAAATGTTTTTATATTTAAGAAATAAGTTTAAGAAATCAACAAATAATTTTACAATATTATTTAATACAAAATGATTGAAAATAAAACTGAATATAACATTTAATAAAATAAAAATGATTCAAAAGCCACTATAGTTATTAGATAAATCAGATCTTAAAATGTATATTTTCTCATAGAACTTTTTAAGAATATGTATTTAAAAATAATAAATTAAGACTTTTGTCCAAGATAAATTAGCATCAAAGAAAAAAAAATTCTTTCATAAAGTCAATTCATAAAGAAATTAATAAAAAATTACATTTAAAACAAATCAGATTTTTCATCATTCAAATATGGGAACAAAGGAAAATACAACAGCTTGTTTAGGATCTAAAGGTACATTATTTAATGGTATTTTTGGATGATCCCCTTCAGTTAAAACACCACTTGTTAAAGTCGTACTTCGAATTTCAACCCTAGCTATTTCGGGAAGATGTTTACATTTCCCAGTAAAGTCAATTATTGTTGAATTATTACTCAAGTTTACAACAAACAGATAACCAGGAGCTCCTTTTCGAACCCGAACCAGGGAGAAAGTTGCATCTGTTACTACAGGAAAGCTTATGGATCCTAAAGTAATTGCAGGCTGTTTCCTCAAACCAAGTAACCGACTGAAAACTTTTAAATGAGAAGACTTCTTGTTTTCTTGACTCTGTAATAATAAATATTTGTATAGTTAAACAGCAAAATATACACTTAAATGTAAAGTTGAAATAAATTTTAATATAAGCTTCAGAGAAATGATTGCTCATTTATTTCATTATAAAAATTCCTTCAAGACAAATTTTTTGACACATATTTCTACAAACAAACAACTGTCTCCAAGATTTAGAAATCAGTCAACATACATAGAACATAATACATAAACTATAATTATTTTTTTAAATTTTTATTTAAAAATTTATACAGCATACAATATCCATATAAATGATACATGCATACACACCCTACCTTCATGCAAAAATGCATACTTAGCCATAAAAAAAAAAAAAAAAAAAAAAAAAAAATCCATTTTTGATTTTTTATATAACAATGTCAAACTGCCAAAATGATAGAAAGCTTTCAGAAGAATTCATAATTTACCTAATTATTTTCATGAATTTTGATCACAATATGATTTAAGTATGTTCCATGAAATTATTGAAGCTTTAAAATATTAGCACATAATCATATTAAAAATTGTACTCTAAATGATTATATTTAAAAGGTAGTATCTGCATCACTAAAATACAAAAATGTTGTAAATGCAAAATTTTTACATATCACCAATTTAATTAACTTAAATAAAAGAACTTACTCCTTTAATTGTTTTTTTTTTTTACACATCTTTAAAATTTGTTAATATTTTTAATAACTAGACAGAAATGACATAAAAAGATTTCTTAATGAAAAACAGAAATGTTACAATTACAATAAATTTAAAATCATATACGATAACCATTGCACAGTATAGTGTCTTTGAAACTCAAAATTTAAATTAAAAACGACACTGAAAAAATGGAGAAATAAAACCTTTAAGAATAAAATTATGCTACACATGTTATTGTAATAAATGATATAAATAATAGATGAAAAAGTAACATTTTGAATATGAAATAAAATACAATTATTCTTTCAAGATGAATCTTGTAAAGTAATTAGCATAAGATATCTGACACACTGATAAATAACTAGAATAAACTTACTTCAACATTCATAGCAGGGTAGTTTGTATGAACAGGGAAATTAGTAGAACCACTAGTGAATCCACTTGCTGTTTCATTATTCCACAACATAACAGTTTGGGAGGTGGGCAGCTATAACATAAAAATATAGTACTCAGACAAAAGTATAACACTTAATCAGGTTACAATAGAATTTGAGTAAGCACAAGTAAAAATAAAATAATCTTGAAGAATGGAAAAATATAAAAACTAAGATTACCTCTCCATCTTCAGGTACAAAATCTGGAATTCCCAATTCATCACCATAGTACACTAGAGGTGTACTTCCATGTAAAATTCCAGCCATATGAATGGCGTCCACTAATTCTTCCCCAACTCTGCTAGCTAGCCTGGGAACATTTTTGCTTCCAAACTAAAAACAATACATTTTTAATTAAGACAGTAATATTTTAATGTTGTTAAAAAAACATTTCAAGAAAAGAAATTTTAAATTCTATATAAACTATAGATGTCAATATTACATTGCTGTACTTTTTAATGAGATACTATCGGTAAAATATGATCTAATGTTTTTGACGAAAAATCTTCAAGAGTTTTACAAACTAACCATAAAAATTATACTGAGAAGATATGCATAAAAATGGATTAAACACAAAATTTATGATCAGAAATTAATTTTAATAAGTGATTTATAAATATTCTGTTTAGAAATTCTTTTAGGTTCTTAATATTTCTACAAACTAATTTATTATTTATATTAAAATATCTATAGTAAAATTATCATAGAAACCTATAATTTTTTAAAGTTATATTTTAGGATTATCAATTAAAAATGAAACTATAATCACATATAACAGTTCTGTTACACATTTGATCCCAATAATTGCTTATTTTGAACATTTTATGCGAATTTTACAATTTCATATGCATGTATTTAAATGCATGCAGTATGAAATTATCATGTCAAACAATTTACAAATAGTAAAAGAAATAATTTGAATCACAGATAATATAATAATAAATATAAATTTTAAGCTACATTCCCAAATTAAAATCAACTATAAACGCATTATATATACACTATATACCCAAATAATTATCAAAATCATATCCCACACATACAAGTTGCAAACAAAAAATAAAATAAAAAATTAATATTAATTTTAAATCTTTAATCTTTGAATATTTAAATTAAGACATTCTACTTTATATTATTTCATATATAATTTCTTTCAATCTTAATGCTAGTTCTGATAAGATAATGCAGTGTGTTTAGCGTTTTTCAGAAATCAGAACATATATAATGGTTTCCATGATAATTGGGACAATAATCATGTTCATTGGGCTAACGCAAATTATAATTTTAGTAAGAATAACTTTTCTTTAAGATGTCATGAAAATTAGACAGTGTTTACAATGTGCATAGGTGTCACCTTATGCACTTATATAAAGTAGGAAAATCTGAAATCCTTGAACAATGCATTGTAGAAAATTCCGAATTTCCAAATATCATTTTGTTTTAGTCAAGGTTAAAATCATCGTAGTAAAATTAAATTCTTATAACTGCTATAAATATTCTGGAATACACACCTACATATATATACGAGGGTAAGTTGAAAAATAAGTTTCCCATGTTTACTGTGTTCAGAGTTTGGTACAAAATTTAAAAAATAGAATGAGACATTAAAGATATGACATACCTTTATTTTTCCACATAGGTACTAAGTACATTAAGACATTTGTCATATTGCTTAATAAGCTTCAAAAAGCCCTCCATGAAAAAAATCAGGGCTTTGTACATAGAAGAAGCGTTGAACAGCTTGTTTCACTTCAGTATTACTTCCAAAGCGCCTTCCCCCAAGATTTTACTTCAAAGGCGGAAACAGATGGAAGTCGCTTGGTGCGAGATCAGGACTGCATGGCGGATGGTGTTGGCGCTCCCAACCAAGAGTTGCAATATGGTTTTGTGCGGCCACTGCCAAATGTTGTCTGTAATTGTCATCCAAAAGCAGAACACCAGATGTGAGAAGGCCAGGCCACTATTTCAGAATCGCCTCTTTCAATTTCGACAGGGTGTCACAGTAGTGCATAGCATTGATGGTTCCAGCCTCTAAAAAGTCCAGCAACTAAACTTTTTGGGTGCTCCAGAAAACTGTGAGGAGCACTTTACCTGCAGAGGGAGTTGTCTTGAACTTCTTTCGGACAGGTGATGACAGATGTTTCCACTCAATAGACGTGGCCTTCGATTCTGGTGTGAAATGGTGGACCCACATTTCACCCCCCATCACAATCCAAAACAGAAAGTCATTGCCATCTTCATGGTAATGCACGAGATTTTCCAGGCTGACCGCCATGCGTTGTTCTTTGTGTGTCGAGGTCAATTGTTGGGGCACCCATCGTGCTGACACTTTTCTGTGTCACAGAATGTCATGGATGATGTTTAGAGCTCACTCATGTGAGATTCCAAGTTCTTCCGCTACTTCATCGATGGTGATACGGCAGTTAACTCTAATCATGTCTCCCAACCTCCTGACATTTGCATCTGTAGTGGCTGTGTGCGTCCATCCAGCTCTCGGTATGTCCTCCACTTGCTGACGTCCATCACTGAATTTGTGACACAATCTCAGCACCATTTAATTCGACATCACACCTGGTCCATAGACTTCCTTAAGGCGGTTATGAATTTCTGCTCCTGATACTCCACGTGCCCATTCATAGCGGATAACCACTCTCACTTTCTCCTTTGACCACTAATTTAAAATGCACCTTCTCTCCATATCTACCGGGGCTCAAATGAGAAGCTGGTCTCCTTTTTGCGCAGGCACTGCAACAGCGCCACCTGCTTGATTTGCAGCGACCTCTACCCAATGGTATATCGCAGACTTGCGCATTTTCCTGCTGTGTCGCCTTTTGTACATAGCCATTCAACGCTTCTTCCATATGCAAAGCCTTGAATTTTTCTTGGAGGACCTTTTGAAGTTTATCAGTCAATATGACAAATGTCTCAACGTACTTGTACCAGAATAATAAAATAAAGGTGTGTCATATCTTTAATGTCTCATTTCTATTTTTTGACTTTCATACAACAACTATGACCACAGTCGACAGGGGAAACTTATTTTTCAACTTACCCTCTTATATATATATATATATATGTGTGTGTGTGTGTGTGGTATACAGAATTGCATTTTTCATATTACAAATAAAACTGTAGTAAAAGCGTAAAAGTTAAAAATTCTCCAGTATTTTTTCTTTTATTTTTAGCAATATATTCTTTATATATCAAACATTCAATGAATTCTTTAATGATGATATCAACAGCTAATTCAAGATTATAATTACTGATACTGGTGAATTTAAATAAAATGATTGAGTTCTGTAGTCTCTTTAGGTGATTTTGGATCTCCTTTATTTCAGACAATACAACAAATTTTCAAACCAGATCTTTTAACTAGCTTTTCTTATTGCCTACTATTTTCACTAACTGACCTTACCTTTCAATGCCTAGGTTGTCATGGTTTTAGACATCAATCACATATAGAAAAGCTTTAGAAGATTGGATCCAGTGTCATAGTTACCTGAGATTTTACAATTCAGCCTTTTTGAAAATAAGTTCAATATTTTATGCTTTTCACAAACATCTAAGATTTATGCAAACTTCATTAAACCTACATCTATAATTATGATATTAAAAAACTGGTGGCAAGAATAACAATATAATTCTTGCCACCAGTTTGTTTAGAAAGCGATTCTTATATGCCACTTTTATTCACCAGAGTTTTTATATTTTTGATACTACATGCTACACTATTACAAGAATATATATGATTAAAAACCAATCATTCATTCATTGTTGCAGATATAATAAAGAATCTTACCAATAAAGCTGGCCAAGCAAAATCTGGAAGATAATTTATATCAAGATGTTGCTTCAATTCAATACCAGTAGGGTTCTCAGAGATTTGAGTAAAATCATTATTGTACATCAAATCAACTAAACGTTCAGTTTTATTTCCATAATATGATGCACTGGCATTCAAAGATCCTGAAACTTCAGCAACAAGTATCCTGTGAAAGATTTTAAACAATATTAATTATGCAAACAAATGAAATAAAAATGCACAGATCAATAAAATACTAATAATTATGCAGACTATTACACACTAATATTAATACTACATAACTATGCAGATCATTGGGGAAAAAACACTTTAGCGGTCTCTATTAACCTCTCTAAACCCACACTAGTATTTATTTGGTGAAAGATAAATGAGAGTATTAAATGGCCACAAATGAATTCTTAAACACAAAATTATCTTTTTTCTATATGTTGTTGAATAGATTAATAGATGTTGTGGAAGAACAGACTAAAATTTTTCCTTAGTTAGAACCATATTTTGCTAAAGTATTTTAAGATTTCAGAAAACAGATTTTAAAATGGAAAATCAAGTTCATAAAATGCATACGTTTATTCAAAATTATGTAACTTATATTAAATTTTCTCTAGAGCAGTGTTAAGCAAACAGTGACAAATGAGTCAGATGTGGCTCTTCAGCTCCTTGCATTCCACAAAGGAGCAAAGATAGATGCTGAACTGGGGAAAAAAAAAAAAAAAAAAAAAAAACAGTTATATTTTCGAAGTTAACCACTTAACTTCCAAAAATGCTCCAAAAAGCATTTTTATTGCATATAATTAAAGTCCTAACTTATTATAAAAGGAAAATGAATGAATTCTTAAAATTTTTTTGATAAATAATGAATTTAAGCATTTTTTTTTTAGTTTATAACTTTGTAACACAAAATGCCAACATGAGGGGCATTTGTAATTAGAGTTTATGCAGTGAAGCCAATCTTTTGTTACTGGACCAGAATAAATGCTTTATAAAATTGCAGTTCATCAGATGTATTATCAATCTGTATATTTATTGCTGGAACATCAGTAAAATTAAACCTGGGACAAGGAAGGTGGGTTTTCCACATCCATTTCCAACAGAAGTCTTCACAGGAGCAGAGCTTACTACATGTGTCACCTGAAGAATTATCCAGAACATTACAAGACAATTCTGAATTTGTATCTAAATCACCAGAAGTACCTAGTAATGAAGTATTATCCATTGTATCACATCCATAACTAAAGAACTTTGAATTCACAATTAGAAAGCCCTGTAGCAAAACTTTCAAGAACCAAGAAAGCAAAATATTTTTGACTTCCAGTAACAAAAGAAAAAACTTGTTAGAATGATTTTAAATGGCATGGATAAGCTATGCAATCTATTGAAACCCTCTAATACTAAAGTCTCTTTTTCAATATAATAAAAATCCGGGCATATCAAAACAAGAAATAGGGAAATATCAATGAGCGTACACCACATGGGCAAACGAGATATGCCCAATGATCAGTAGCTTGTATGGACAAACCAGTTAAAGGGTTAAAATAGGAGAAAATTTATCATTCTACCAATTATTCATAGGAAATTTTTGGTAATCTTTTATGGTAAAAGAATACATTGCCAATGGTTAAGAAATTAAAATAAATGAATGATATAACAGAGATACAGCAAATATTAACAGTTTTTTACACAAGGTTTTGCCACAGTATTTAAAATTTCAAAATCAGAATATTAATTGTGTGAATCAATATTTTAAGGTAATATCTAAGCAAATGATGGTAGGGCATTACAAGTGTTATTTGGCAAAATATTTATATCTCAATATCATATACAAAATTGTAAACAAAAAGTATGTAGTTGGTAATGAATTTGAAGTCCAGTATTTTATATTCTGAGTTAGTATAAGGCCATGGTAGCCTAGCAGTTAGGGTATTGGCCTTCCGCCTGTAAAGGCAGGGTTTGATTCTCAATACTGCCAAAGATGAACTGTGTGAGTACATGCGACATACATGCTTGTTAAATCTGTGGAATCGAAAGTTCTGTGGTCAGTCATTGAGCAATTACCATGGGTGCAATGGTCTAGAGAAAATCCCCCTTTTAGATCAATGCCAAAACTGAGGGAGTGGATCCTCTGATGGTGCATCTATCACAGGATTTAAAGAGAAAAGTCATATTTTCACCTTTGTGGAGCTCTGATTAATTGAAAGATGCACCCTATTGATTTAAATTAGCTTAGCCAAGGCATAGCAATATTGGCTTGTCCAAGTGTCATTAGTAACAACACAACAGAGTTTAGTATAATATTCAATAGCGTGCTTTTATGAAGTCTAGATTGACAGTTGTGGTTGAACAGTTAGATAGAACTATATATGTGTATAACCTATTAAGACAAAAATAATTTTTTATAGTTGGTATCTCAATAAAAAGTATGATATTTTTGGGAGATTTCATAGCAATATTCACTTATGCTATTGTAATAGATGCAATTAAAGTTCTTAAAGAGACCAAACAATTAATATCAATGAATATGAACTTTTGGTATTAAATTCAATTAAATTTCATATAATGAACATAATTTATTAAAATTATAAAGTTTTATCATAAAACTGATGTTACAATTTTAGCAATTTACATTGTTGCTCTTTTAGCATATCTTATATGTAGCCCCATATTATCATATCTTAATAAAACTTAAGTTTTCTAATCCATGAAATTTTTACACTTGTAATTCCTAGATTATAAAATGTTTGTTATAGATAAAGTCCAAATGCATCAAGGAAAAATGTTAGAGATTGAAATAAAACCATGCTTACTTGTATTTGTCTTCTGAGGTTGTAAAATTCATAAGAATTGATTTCCATTCTTCAAAAAGGCCAATATTCTCAGGTTGATTAAGGGTATATGCATGATTGAAGTCTTTATATTGAGCCTGTATAACATTAAAGATTTGGATTATTATTTTAAATTCATATCAGTAACTTCAATGAAGAAATTTAAAGTAATATTAAATAAACACAAGTTAATGATACAAAAGCTGTAATATATATAAAGCAAAAAATTTTTTATTTATATAATTTTTAAAAGTCTGAAATAGCATAACAGAATTATATCACAATGTCATGTTTTCAACTTTCAGTTCTGAAATTTAAAAAGAAATTACTTATTTTAAAAGACCTCATTTTACTTATAATATATACAAGCATTTGACACATATCAACTTAAGATTCATATTTATAAAGAGGAAACTAAATAAACTAGAATAGAAAGCAAAGATTATGTGACACACATGCTTAAAAAAAAGCTATAGAGAAGAAATAAGCACTTTAATCTTACAGTGTCTGGTGTTTTTTCAACTGCAATAGCTTCATCTCTTGAAAAATCTGCTTCTTCAATCAAATGGCTGGCAGCAGAAACTTTGACACCATCAACACCTTTTTCCAACCAGAATTTAACAATTTCCTACAGAAATTAAATTATTTTTTAAAATTAAATAGTCACTTAAATTATATTAATTACAAGAAATATCAAGAGGTAAGATTATCAAACTTCTTATCAGGAAACTTAATTTTGTTTCTCTTTTAATTTTAATAATTTCACTGTTTTCAGACACAATTTTTTAACAAAAATTCTTTAGCAACTATCAAAATCAATATAGATTGAAATTACTAATAAAAACAGAAGAATCAAAATTTTTCATGATACAAGTTTGAATATTCTTTTCCATTCTTATAATTGTGTTTTTATTAATTTTTTTGGAACACACTGAATACTGTATTGAATACTCAAACAAAAATGAAAGGCCTATTTTTAACCAAAAATGAATAAAAAATTACAACTCAAAAGGATGTTTATTTAGATTCAATTGCACTATAAACAATTTTGGAAAATAAACTTGTTATATATATTTAACTTAGTGTGTGAGAAATAGATTATATAATCAAATTTAAAAATCCAATAATTCCCAGAACTACTGAAGTAGATAATCTATTATTAATTTTAACTCTATTTAATGTATAGGTTGCATTTTTCTTAAAAATAAACTTCATAAAAAATTTTAGTGGTGAAAGCAGTTCTCTAAATATGGTAGGAATTGGTTCAGACATGATAGATTCCAATGGTCAGATATGCCACACAAATCTTTTGCATAGTAGCCACAAACAATCATCTAAAAGGAAATGATCCAACATATCATAATAAGACACTGCGGGTGATATTTAAGATGTAATAGTACGCAAGCAAAGAAATGATCAATTTCTAATTTCAGTTCTGGCAATAAAGGATCTAACATAACATCATGAAAAACAAAGCAACAGATTGAGAGAAAGAAGTTTTAATACAATTTGTCTGTGCACATAAATTTTTTTCTTTTTTTTTCGCTCTTTCAAATTACTAATAAAATTCCTCTAAGAGTAGAGAACTGTACGAAGGGTAAAATGCATGAAGCATGCGATAAAGTGGTCCAAACTGGTTTAACAGTTCGGAATACGTTTGCATGACAAGATTGTTTTATGATACGATTTTTGTTGTATGAAAATGAATGAAATTTGTTTTGTATGTGACCCTTGAAGCCTTTAATGAGTCACTTCATTTGTTTATAATTTAAGAATTTATTACGTTAATGTTCCCATTATTAGATTTTTTTAAAGTTATATTATCTTAAATTTTTGGAATTTTTTAAAAGTTATATTTAAAATTTTTGTTTGGTTGGCCAATAAAAGATCTGTATGGGGTACTAATCATGTGCCTGGTCAGTTTGATTTATACATTGCAGAGTACGTATCGAGGAGAAACCATAAAAAAAAAAAATACAATAGAAGACTCCTTCGAAGCCCTTAAAAACTGTTCTTTCTCAAATAGGTGAGTTATTTTATTTTTCATTAAAATTTCCTCTTCAGAAGGATTATTAAAAACTCTAGATTTTATAAAAATATATATTTGCATAAGTAATTACCTGCTTAAGTAAGCTACATGGCATGCTTCCTGTTAGTGTTAGATTGTGCAGTACTGAAAATTTTTGAAGGTGGGCGTCACAGGCCCAGTTAATAAAAATTTGAGTTTAGGTGAAAAGGGCAATTCTTTAACGTTAGAAGTTTAGCGTTATTGCCCGGTTGTCACTGCAGTAGGTAGCGCTACACTATATATATAATTTTTTTTTTAAATTGGGTGCCACTGCACGGTATATTAATATTTGAGTTTTAATAAAAGAGGCTATTTGTCAACGCTACATACATAGCTTCATTACCCAGTTGTCACTGTAGTAGATAGTGCAACACTGACATTTTTTAAGGTGAAGCCATTGGCCAGTATATTAAAATTTGAGTCATATTAAAAAATTGTTTCTAATTATTAGAATTTTAATACTTCTATAGTACATAATTCTAATGAATTA
Source organism: Latrodectus elegans (assembly GCA_030067965.1). Taxonomy (NCBI): domain Eukaryota; kingdom Metazoa; phylum Arthropoda; class Arachnida; order Araneae; family Theridiidae; genus Latrodectus; species Latrodectus elegans. The sequence goes on from CM057812.1 coordinate 11,977,085, forward strand.
TTCGAAATAATGTGTGATTCCAAAGTTGAAATGCAATTGATATTTAGCAAGCGGATATTGCGCTTACTGATGTAATTTAAGCTGACAAGACAACTGTGCAGCAATTTACGCAAGAATTGGAAATTGCGCCAACTGTGTTGTTTTGTCATCTTTTACCATAAAATTATATGACACTCAAATTGTTTTTAATATTTTTAATTATTTGTTATCTTTAATTAATGAGACTTAATACCTATAACACTATCCTCATGTTCTTAACAAATACTCAGAAAAAAAGAAAAAAAACAGACTACTAAAACAGAACATAGCAATACAATATAAACTTTAACCATAAAACTAAGTTCAAAGATTTAAATATAATTAAATACAAACCCTTAGTTCTTCTCTCACAAGTTCATTTCTTAAATTAAGATCAGGCTTATTTTTTTCAAAAGTGTGTAAATAAAACTTCTGCATGTTGTCATTCCATTCCCAGGCAGACCCACCTTCAACACTTGGCTAAAAATGAATAATATAATTAAAAGTATTGAAGGAACTGACTTTTTTTATAAATTTAAATTGAGTTACATAACAGAATGATTCCTCATGAAACATTGTGCAGAATTGAAATTTTTATAATAAAATTTAAAAGAAGAAGTATTTAATAAAAATTTCACAATGAATACCATAGTTCATAATTAATGAATATAGAAGTTCCAATTATGATCAGGTGAAATTTGTCATCAAATTCCATGAAATATTAAATTTATCAAATAATTAATAATTATGAATACCTAAAAAGAACATTTAATGAACCAAATAAAATTTTATTGTGATTAACAATGCCATATTCGCACAAGATCAACAAATCAATGTCAATAAACACAGGCTTTTTTTTAAAAAAAAAAACATTCTGCACTACATTTCTAATATTTATTTTTATAAATTATAATTGTGGAACACTAATTCCAAGAAACTGTAACTCTGTTACTGGCACCATCTTTATTACAGCATGAAAAAATCTCATTTAATGAAGAAATTTCAGGCACATTATTTTACAATTTAATATAAGGAAGTCAAGATCATTTGTTAATGTGATGTGTTGTGGTTTCTCCCCTCCTTGACTGTTCATAATTAAACTTATGAAAAATTATTAACATTTAAATAAGAAATAATTGAATACTTAAATCTAAGTTTGTTTTGTCCATTTTATGAAACTGCAATAAATTATACATGAGAAACTACAATATTATTTAATTTAATTAGGAATATCTACATTTTTAAATTTTACAAGACAATGATTGGGTGCTTGAATTAATCTGTTCAGAAGACTCGAGATTAAAGCAAAGTGGAAGAGGAAGAGCATTTCTCAAAACATTTTGAATCTAAAAAATATAATTCAAAAGAAATTTGGTTTTATCTGCAATGAACATATTCCTCATTAAAAGTTCATAACTTTATTGTGATTTGATAAAGGTACCTTCCTTGAATATTTGGGAGTTGATGATACATTAAACATATTTAAAGAATTTATACAATCAAGAACGGTTATGCTGCTTTTAATACCTCCCTTTTTACACACTCAAACTCACTACACTGGAACATATAATTTAGAGAATGTCCCAAAACAAACATTCAACTCAGATGTAAATCAAATTTGACATTCTGTGATAATTCTTTTCACAAACAAAAACTTATTTCAAGTTAAACTCTTGAACAATTTAAAGTAAATCAAACCACTGCAAAAATCAATGCTAAAATTGAATCAAATACACTAACTGTGGAGATGAAAATCATAACAGATTTAGGTACAACTATAGTAATAAACACAAGAAAGGAGAAAAAAAAAATAATTCCAGTAATTTCCCTTTATTTCAGCTCAATATTGTTCAGATTTTTAATTTCACTACCAAATACCCCAAAATCCATTTTTGGTACATTACTCTATACATTTGCCAAATATAGAATTATTAAAATTCATTTTCATATTATTACAAGTAATATTCAAACTATGATAATCACTCCTTTTTTTAAAATGGATACTACATAACATCAAAAATGAAAAACTCAATAGTATAGTTTTATTTGCTTGAGTTATAAGCTTAAGACTACAGAAGTGTGTGATTGATCAAATGCACCAAAAGTCTTAATGCGTCAGACTGTGTTTATATGAAAAAAAAATTATGTTTAATGACATCATGAGATTATGAACATGTGAAATTTGATGCCTGCTTGTAATCTTTGTAGCACTGACTGGTTCATTAAAATTTATTTCCAAAGTTAATAAAATGAATTTACTTTAATATTTTTCTCATCATTTTGAAATTTTATTTTGAATTACTTTCCTTGTGGAACATATATGGCCATGTAATTCTTTTGAGAGCATCATGACATATCAGGGTTGATGATTATACAACATATCTAATTTTATGTAATATATTAAGTATATATATATACTTATATATATATATATGTAAGTATATATATATATAAGTATATAAATATATATATATAAGTATATAAATATATATATATAAGTATATAAATATATATATATAAGTATATATATAGTGTTTATAAATAGTTCATTATTGGTATTTAGATTTAGTATGAGATAATGTTTATGTTTTATATTTATTTTTACTGCCATATTAAAATGAGGCTGGATTGAATTTCTGTGATTTTTTTAAGGTGGGTGAGACTGCCTGGTTAATTAAAATTAGAGTTTAAATAAAAATGAACTTTTCTTACAATAGAGATTAGAGCTTCATTGTCACCCATTGTAGACCACATGACAATAAAATTATAAAATTACAAATATAAATAAGTATGTAATCTTCAAGATGTTAGTTTCTAGTTATTAGCATTTTAATACTTCTGCAATAAGTAATTATAATGAAATATTCAAAATTTTGATATTTGAAATTTAAAATAGCGCACAATTGCAAAGTTGAAGTTTGAGCATGATCAGCATTCAGTAACATGATATGATGATATTTAGATTGGCAAAACCCACTGTGCAGCAATTGCTGCGAAAACTGGAAATTGCGCAAAACTTTCTGCGGTTTGGTGCAATTCTATGGTCTTCTTCCACACTTCTGTGGTCTTTTACTGAGTTATATTTCCCATAAATTTAAGAAATAAAATTGATACTTTACCCAGTTGTTAGGAGGTTTACTTTTATCAGATGATCCAGATGCTGAATCAGCCCAGACGTAAAAGCCATCATAAGGTTTCTGACCTTCAACACTAGCTTTAAACCAAGGATGCTTATCACTTGTATGATTGGGAATGAAATCAATCACCAAGTACATATCTATATTAAAAAGATGTTTTAAGAAAATTTAACACCATTTTATAAATTCTATAATATTTTCAATCTTAATGGGCTTAATCTTAGTATCCGTAACACAATAGATTTGGCGACATTAAGATTTGAAATGTTTATGAATTGCAATTTTGAGATTCCAAGTTTTTTAGAATATGAAACACTCTCATATGACGATGGTTATGAATCAATTACCTTGTGTTCATTGGTGACCTATTTGAAAATAAAGTCTAATACTTTACAGATATTAGGATTTTACCACAGCATGTTATCAAAAAATTTTTTCTTATATTTCATACACACTTTTAATAATTTCTAAATACTAATACCTTTTGAAGCAAAATAGTTGAAACTGATTTTTAAGGATTTATTAAGAGTTAAAAATATAAAAGGATGCTCAAGTGTGTGTATTTTTAAATACCCATCATAACTTAGCAGTAAACATAAAAAGCAGATTTTCTACTCATAATCAGAAACCAAATTTTTTGAAAAAGTAAACTACTTCAAAAATAAGAGTTACATATTCAAAAATTATTTTTTGAACAATAGTTGGGTTTGTATAACTAATATGATGCACATTGTAAAATAAATGAAGAAAATAATTATGTTTTGGTTTTTTGGCTTTTATTCGACAAAACTTTTAGTCAGATTTAGACTTAAAAAATTTAACTTTTTAAACTCTTAATTTTGATATATTAAACACAATATTGCAAATAATGTATGAAACATACTATATTTCTAAGAAAAAGCAATTTATTACCTGGGCTAAACTGAGTATTATGATCACACCTCGTAAATCTCAGAAGGTCGCCACGGTCTGAGCGAAAAGTCGCCAAATTGGTAAAATTTGGCGATTATTTTTCATCGCCAAGTTTTTTCGCCATAAAATCACCAAAAGCGATTAGTCGCCAAATGTGCCACTATGCATATCGTCCGAATACCCCGGAAACGCTAGCCATTTTTATTTTGGATTTTTTTTATCGGCTGTAAAGAGCGGTAATTTAAATCTTGTTTTTTCATATTTATGTTTTATTTCACTTCGGATGTAGCGTGTAATATAAATATCTTTTATGTACACATTTTTTATTTCGGGTCGGATATAGTGCCGGAATTTCAATCCTATCTATTTGTTTTATTTCGCTGTGTGGATATTGTGCCGAAATTTCAATAATGTCTTTTATATTCCTTTTGTATTTTGCTGAGAATATAGCGAAGGAATTTCTATCCTGTCTTTTATGTTCGTTTTGTTTTTTGCTGTGGGTATAGCGCCGGATTTTCAATCCCGTATTTTATATTCAATTTTGATTTTGCTGTGCGTGTAGAGAGCCTGGTGAAAAATGTAGGTAAGAATTTTATTTTATTTTCTGCAGGCATGCTGAATTCCTAGAAGTGTATGTATTTAAATTTCCAATAATAAATGAAATTATAGAATCTATTTTTTAAAATTATTCTAGATTTGTTTACTTTTATGTAGTAATGATTTGTAACATTCTGTGTTTAATAGCTGAAATTCTGTTTTATAATTTGTTTTTAACTAAATATTATTAAATGTAATTATTTTTGCTACTCTATTTACTTAATTTTAATCCTGAAATATTTTTAAATAGAATTTTTAATCAATTCTTATTAGGATCACTGTTTTCTTGCATGCGGTTAGGCTTAGCGATTCGAAATATGGGGGGGGGGGGAAACCGGCATTTAGTTTTAGGGGAGGGAAGGGGGAATTTCTAGTCGGGTGAAACTCCCACCATTTTTCTGCACCAATTACAGGTCGATTGGCACTCTTTTTGGGTTGCCAATCAATTTCCAAAACACCCGTCTCAAGCCCTTGGCGAAAAATAATTTTGCCAAGGTGTGACCGTAATACTCAGTTTTACCTAGATCTTTTATGACAGTAAACACTAATAAAAAGATTAAACACGAAACTTTAATATTAGGTAATTCCTATATTATTTAAAAAGTTATTCAGTAGACACATTTTACTTGTCTTAAATTATACAGCACAATATTAACTAAGACTTGTGTAGAATGAATATTTTTGATATACAATTACCGTAGAACACTCTAACCTGTGAAAGTTTTTACAACTTTTTAAAAAATATCATAAAAATCATAATTTACTAAAATAATTTTTCCTTATATTTAAAACAATTAAAATTTGCCTATAAGGCACAATGCAATTTTAAGTTTAAATTAATTATCAATTAAAATAATTTAAAGTCATTAAATGTTATAAAAAGTTTGAAAAACTTATAAATCTTGATTTCAAGTTATTAAATAAAATTATGAACCTCTTTTCTTTAACTCGGCAACAAGTTCTTCAAAATCTTCCAATGTACCCAGCCTGCTGTCGATTTCCTTATGATCAACAATAGCTTCATCTTCAGATTTATAAAAAGGACTAAGCAGCAGTGCACCAATATGATGGTTCTTAAAATAGTCCAATTTAGAGATAAGACCTGAATTCAATAAAAAAAATAAAGAAAAGTTAAAAGGATGCCATCAGTCATACTATGATAATTAAGTGAATGACTACAATTGTAGTAAATATTATACACATTTGATAAAATTTACTACAATTGTAAAAAGAAATAAGTTTAAATAAATAGTTGAATATCATTAAAAATTTAGACCATGTAAATTAAAAAAATGTGTTATATAAGGCCCTTTTTAAATTAAAATTAAGTTTGCTCAATTTTTTAACAAAACATTTTGCTAAACAGTTAGACTTATGCAAAGTATGTATTTGACACCAAAAACTTTCAATTTTACTTACACAATCCAAGATTCACTACAGATTAAATAATGGGAAGAGACTGATTAAAGATCTACACACAATGTTATAAAAAATGTTTTTTACATTAGGATCACTAGTGGATGACTGTTTATTATCAACACATTATTTCTAATTTCTTTTTAAAAATTTTTATATATAAATAAAAAGTTAAAAAAATTTGTGTTTTCAGAAAATTTTTTTCTATAGCTTAATTGAAAAATAAACAGCTTTTACTGATAATTATTGCAGACATTTTACAATATTATGTATGCTCTTTAAAGAACTATTTTCCTTTTGACATAAAAGTTATGAAGTATTTTGCACAAGCACAAAGAACTTCAATCAATAAATCAATAATAATTGATGAACTGCAAATATCTATTATTTTTTGTCAAGGACAAGAAAATGAAAATCTGTATTGACAATTTCATTATGCATCATTTGCAATATAATTTCTTTGAATTTTAAGAACGTTTTTGTTAAAAATATTAAAAAATTTCAAGAATTCTTAAAAATTTATGAAATAATAGCAATTAACAATATATTCATGATAAAATATATTTTGGATTAAACAAATAATTATTTTATAAAAAAATAAAAAACTGTCTTAACCAACTTCATGCAATACTTATTTGCTATCTAAATGATGAGCATAAAAAAAAGTTATTTTCATTTTATGTAACATCTTCAATATATTAAATGAAATATCAATGAAGACAAATGAGTGTAAAAATCAAAATTTATTGTAATACTTTAAAATTCTATTTTTAAAATTACTATAATTTATTACTATAATTTAATTACTATTACTATAATTTAAAATTATATCCAAAATTAGTGTAAATATTTTAAAGTAATTCTTTAAAATATTTACACTAATTTTGGATATAATTATACTTAACAGTATCTATAATATCTATAATACCAAGTTATAATTAGATATACAATTGAAAATAGTTGATTAGAATTTACATAGGAAACATGAATACTGATTCCTGGAATGTAATTTTAACATCTCCAAAATTTGTATATTTTATATGAAATAAACGACTCGAGGATTAAATTACTGACCTTTAAAATCACCAATCCCGTTTCCGTCAGAATCTTGGAATGTTTCGACGTCGACTTGGTACAAAGCATCATATTGATACCAGGCTACTTTAGGTGGAGGAGGACAACGAGGGGCCAGAATAATTATTATTACAGCCCCAATGAGCATTAAAAACCATGCTACCCAGAATAGAATAAATAAGAACAATCGTAATCTCACCCAAAAGGGCTCATTAGCGTATTTCATCAGCTCGTCTTTGCCCATACCAACTGTAGTCTGGGATACTTGGATGTCAACTTTGGCTTCGCCATTTTTACCGTCGTATCCATCCAGATTAACAGAAGTGAATTTCACATTAGGATCACTAGCGGTCAACTTTTCTTTAGCAGCTGCTTCCTCATCCATATTATCCACGGGATCTACATCATGCTGGTCGCCAATGTAGGCAACTTCTTCGTTGCTTTTTTTATCCATGCTATTTTGAAAATCGAAGGAAAAGGCGAGATAATATGACTAAAAAATATTGTAAAAAGCTAAATTTTATAAAATTTGGGAAATTTTGAAGGATCTGAGCTACAAACACCTAATTTCGCAAACACACGTATTCAGTAAGACTAACTGGGTGAGTCTGAGCACTAAACGAAGTAAGATGCATACGTTAACGCTATTGGTTGTGACGTAACAACCACTGCATTATGGGAAGATAACTGCAAAGGAAGGGTATTTTATCGAAATAAATTTCTTAGTTTTGTTCTTTCATGAGTTCAGCAAATGTCCTACTTTTTGAAATACTTAAATCTTTTTACATCAAAATAGTTTATTTTTATTCTAAATAAGAAAAATCTAGAGATTTAAAAGTCAGTATCAATTTATTTATTATTTATTTTTGAACATATGACGCAATATTTCAAATAAATTACACATCATTCAAATTTGTATCAATTTATTTAACATCAAGTAGTTAAAAAAAAAAAAAAAAATTAAAAAGTTATATAAATATAAACTATTCCTATTTTGAATTATTTCTATCCGAGTTTAATTTTTAAAATTAACAAAAACCATTTCTCTGCATGAAATATGAAAATTATCGATGTATCCCATTCACATTGTAAGCTGTAAAAAATAATTCATTTTATTATTTTTTCCAGTTTACAAAGCAATTTATGAAGAATATTTCAGAAGTCATTAAAAAAATGTTAATTTTTTTGAAATTTATTAAAATAATTTGTAATGAGAAAACTTAGTTATATATAACTATGAAAATTCTATTTTATTGTTGAATTTTGTCCTATAAAAGAATATACATATCTATATAAGAAATTATTATTTTTATGCACTTTTGGATTGTTATTTTTTATTTAAGATTTGTACTGTCAATTTAAATGACATAATTATTCGTAAATTTCGATTTGTTTAAATTATTTAATTTAATCACTGGCATACAAAAATTTTATTCAAAATACTTGGAAAGCAATGTATATTCAATATTCTCACATTCAGTAAAAATTAATTAATATATCAAATTCTCCATAACTATAGATTTCTAGAATTTATTTATCTTAAAAGTTAATATTAGGAGTATCATTTGTTTTTTAAAAAAATAAGAATTCATTGTTATGTTCATTATATTAGATTATTGAGTTTATTATTTATGATACGTTTTGGTTGCTTATTTCGGCCGATTGACAGCCAATCAATCACCTTTTAATTTGAAGCTTTGGTAAGATACGGGGTTGACTCCTGAGTTTTATTATATACTTAATACGTACTGGTTAAAAGTGAAACGAATTTTTTTATTAATGTTTGAACTTAAATATTATAATGATGTTAATTTCCACTTTGTTTTTGAGGTTCTACCAATTTTCAAAATTGTTTGGAAGAATATGGATGTTTACAAAATAGAAAGAAGAAGAAGAAGAAGAAAAAAAAAAAAAGAAAAAAAACACCCACACACACACGAAAAGTCGTTCTAAAAATCAGTATATAACGAAACTGTTATAAATCATCTTCATTACATTTTAATGACGTAAGAGGAAACAAAAATTTATCTAACTTTACGAGTTGCATTTATTTTTTAGGTCTCAAACGAAAGGATAACACAATTGTTTGAATCAAATAAATGTCAAACTTCTAAAAATGTATAAATTAAATTGAATGACGTCTCAAGAATTTATCATGTTCATTCATATTAATTAGATTGACTTCTTGATTAATTGGGGAACAGTTTTTGCAGTACATTTTTTCAAATAAGAAATATGTAAACCTTCAAAAGATTCGCATTAGAAAATAAATACATATTTACATATAGTCGATTCACTTTAATATGGCACCAAAAATTTTCGTTTTTTTCTTCATACCGACAGAAAAATTCCAAATTCTTTATATGAAAATCTATCGTAAAAAACTTCAAAGTTCAACTGTATGCAATGATAAAGTAAAGGATTATGCAATACTAATTAGAAAATTAGAAGAAATATTACTAATTAGAAAATTAGGAAAAATATTAAAACAAATAGGAATCAGTCTATAGAAGTACGTATCAGAACAAAATTTTATTATACGCTGGAAAATACATTTTTTTTCATTCCGGTTGCAAGGTGTCAATTGGTGAGCTAAAGAACTTGAATATAAATTTATTCTTAAAATAAACTTAAATTTGGGGGAAAAAAAAAGAAAGAAACGTTTGCCATATTTTTAAAAAAAAGTGATTTTCCTGAAATTTAAATTTTTTTACTGAAAATTTTAATCTTGTTTAACATGAATCAATAACCACAGTTTTTAAATTTATTTAATATTGGATTTTTATTACTTATATTTTTTTTTGTCAAGGATATCATATTTTATATTTGAAAGTTCTTAAATTGTTTTTATTAAAAAATAACCTTTAATAATAAAAAATAATTTTTATTAAATAAGTATTTTTAAATAGTAATTCTTTAGTTTTTGATATTATATGGTATAAAAAAAATTAGGGACGAATTAAATATTGAAGAAATTTATTGATAAAAAAGTACAATAAACTTATAAAAATAAAAAATTTTAACAACTCATTATTTGTCTTAAATTTTATACCAAGAGAGAAGCAATTTATCATCTTTATTTTAAATTTAACGATTTAATAGAATAACAAAAAACATTTCCCGTCAGAAAAATTGTGGGCTTTCATATTTTAAATGCAGGGACCAAGCAGCAGACCCCAGACTTGATTCCTCACTCCTCAGAGTGTCTTTTCACATGGAGGACAATGCAATGGATTTGTCGTTGTGTCGGGATTTGAACTCACTTCCTTCTGAAATCGAGAACAATACTCAAACCAACACCTTGACTATTTGTGTGTATTATTTTACAATTTATAAATATTAAGAATTAAATTAAAAGAAATAATCGTATTTTAAATATTAAATAATATTTATTTTAAAGAGAGAAGTTGTTTTTTTTTTAAATATGCTAATATATATATATATATATATATATATATATAATATGCGATTAAAATGAACTGGCAGCAGGAAAAGAAATAAGGATGTAATTATTCAAATATATTAATGATGAATGAGAAACGATGTACAATTATCAAAGTAAAATTCATTTCGTTTAATCAGAATAAGGGAGATTTTTAATCGAATTTTTGTATATTAATTAAATACTTATACAAAAATTCAGATAAGAGGTATACAAAATTATTTTCTTATACGGCTGTGGGTTACATTTATTTAGTTATTTTCCGATGTGTGCAAATATTTATTTTACGTTTTCTTCAACATTTAAGTTGGACTAATAGAAATGTATTATTTTCAAATTTCCTAGTTTTAAACATGGCAAAAACTCTTGTAAAATGAAAAAATCCATGTTTTTTCTTTCTTATGAAAATATACACATCTACTTTCGTAGATTATTATTTCAGGTTTTTCTTTTATCAGAACTTTTTAAAAGCCTGAGAAATTGAAATAATACAAATAAACTGTTGATTGAGAAATGCCATTAATAAATTATAACCAATAAACTGTTCGAAAATCTTTGTTGAAATATTTAATATTAGATTTCTATCATATTTTTTACGCGTTTAAAGTTTAAGAAGTGGAATGATTTAATTATATTGTGTTTTGTTTTGTATGTATGTTTTTCACAGGATTTATATAATTATAATGAGAAATAAAATACCCCAAAAGCAAATACAATTTGAGATTTCTGCATTATATATAATAAAAATTGATTACTTAGTGTAAAGAAATGAATGTGTTGTATGTGTCACAAGACCAAATCCAATTTTGAAACTCAACTCTAACTGATTTGCTGTCCAAACTTTAATTCCTTTTTTCTGAAAATAACAATTTAGCGCATTGTTTAGCGTCACATAAAATTGTCCAATCAACAGATTAGTAATTTGGGTCAGAGGGTGTATAAAACCAAAGCGTTTTTAAATATGAGAGGAAAACTAACCAACCAACCAACATAAGGTACTAATATTTTATGCTGGATTAGCTGGTTCCATGTCTGATCCAATCTGCTGCCGAATAATTAATAAATATTGGGTACCTGCATCTTCCTTTATTTTTTGTGTGACAATAATCGGGTTGGGTACTCAGGAATTTTCTATGTTCCCTCCATCGCGATTCAGAAATTTGACCTATTTTCTGTAAAACATCAAACCAGAAGGTAAAGTTATATGCACTTAAATAAGAGAGAGAAAATACTAGATTAACAATAACTTTAAGGTGGATCATTATTCCAACTTGAATTTTTTTTTTTTTTTTTTTTTTTTAGATTCCTTTTTCAGATATATTAAGAATAAAATAGAAGGTAAATATTTATTTAATTATAAAACTTTATATTTATAGAAAACCTTTTAATAAAAATTTAAATCTGGCTGCAGAAGTCTTATATTTTGACACAGCGTTGTTGAGTAATCTCTGCTGAAAGGCACTTCAGTGCTCATTGCGTAAATTGTTCGACAAGTTGTATTTCAAAATTAAATCTACTCTTACATAAACATGTAAATACAAAAAATAAAAATAAAAAAAATTAAAAAAGTTTATTAATTTTCAAAAGATTTTAAATTTACTTCCATATAAATATGTAAAGTAATATGTAAAGATAATGTAGAATGTTTATCTTGAAAAATGAATAAGAATATGTAAAATAGATGCAAGTTTCTTTATATATTCATGACATTATCGGTTTCAAGACTTCTATTATGTTTTCTGCTTTCTTTTTTTTTTGTTGTGCTTTATATTTTCAATAAAAAGGAAAAAAATTTTCTTATTATTAAATTAATAAAAAATGTAAATCCTACATCATTAATTATATAAGAATATCTCTATATCTATATCTATATATATATATATATATATATAATACATGCACGTGTATAATACACATACACACATACGCACACATACCAGGTGTATGCATATCAAAGGAGACGATTGCTAACAGAAGTCCCCATGCATATATGTAAACATTACGAAACCATGACATATGATTTTTTATAGTTTGACCTTTGATACTCACGTTTAGGACAAGTTTCAGCGTGCATTGTGGACGAGTTTCAACGCGTTGAAAATGTCGAATTTTATGCCTTCCGACCACGATTCGCAGAGAGTATTAATTTTTTGTTACCATCTGAAGAAAAAAATGCTTCCGAATCGCATCAAATGCTTGTAGAAGCATACGGTGGCAATGCTTTGAGCCACGTGCAGTGCTGCAGGTGGTTTGAAAAGTTTCAAAATGGTGATTTCAATTTGAGAAACGAGGAGCGTGGCAGACCAGCAAAAAAAAAAAAAAAAAAAAAAAAAAGAAAAAAGAAAAAAAAGAAAAAAAAATTGAAGATGCTGAATGGCAAGCATTACTCGATGAAGATTATGGCCAAACGCAAAAATATCTTGTAGAACAATTGAATGTTGACCAGATCACTGTTTTCCGTCGTCTCAATGCAATGGGCAAGATAATAAAGGTCGGTAGATGAGTACCTCATGAGCTAATGTCCCGTCAGCAGGAAAACCGAAAAATCGTGTGCGAAATGTTTCTTGTCCGTTACAAACGATTGTCATATCTGCATCATATTGTGACTAGCGATGAAAAATGGATTTATTTTGAGAATCTCAAACGTAATCGATCATATGTTGATCCCGGACAACCATTCAAATCGTCCGCAAGTCCGAATCGCTTCGACCGCAAGACAATGCTATGTATTTTCTGGGATCAGGAAGGGCCAATCTATTATGAACTTCTCAAACCCGTCCAAACAGTTAATACTGATTGCTATAAGCAACAATTACTTGATTTAAACGATGTTATACTCGAAAAACGTGAGCAATACAAGAAACGGCAGCACAAAGTCCTTGATGACAACGCACCTAGCCACCATGATAAACCAACCAAGAACATCGTTAAGGCGCTCGGATGGGAGCCCTTAGCGCATGCGGATTTTTCGCCAGACTTGGCTTCCGATTATTACCTATTTGCATCATTGAGACCAGCGCTTCACTTACGAAGACGCCAATTTTTGGCTTGATGACTCTGGCTGGCCTCAGAAGACCGATTATTTTTTTGATGTGATATTCACAAATTGTCCGAAAGATTTGGAAAATGTGTAGTTAGCGATGTATATTATTTCAAATAAAGAAATAATAAGAGTTTTCGCAAATTTATTGTAAACAATTTTACAAAACAATCGTCTCATTTCCTTTGCCTATACCTGTGGTATACTTATACTCTTACCTTTGTTATTAATTCACATAGCTTATCACAATGCTGAAATAGAAAAATGTCTTATCAATGTTTTATAAGCTATTATTAAAATGCTAAAAAATAACGATATGGGTGTATTTTGTGCTTAATTACATCATACCCAACGGCTAACAAGAAGCCTATCGGGGATCAATTAATTAATTGGCTGCATAGCTCCTCCCCCTGTACATATTTTACAATAATGACTCTAATTTCAGTCAATTAATTCTCAATTTATTGTAAATGATTTATATAAAATACTATTGTAAACATTTTAACTGTCTTAACCACTAACGCCTTTTCTTCAGTTTTTTTTATTATTTTTTTTACCTTCAGCTACATTAAAGCAATTAACTTCTTTACGAAATGTTTTATATGCAATTGAAACGACAATAAAGTGTATTCTGCCTAATTTAATACTAAAAAAAAAAAAAAAAAAAAAAAAAGTGTTTAGTTAATTTTAATACTCATCGTATCCGATGTTCTTGATTATTCGATAAGCAATTTAATTTTACTCTTAACATACTTATATCGTAGAGGAACTTCGCCAAAATTTATTCAAAGGGGATTAAAGAAAAAAAAGTCAAGAAATAGGAAAACATTTTTTTTTTCAAAATCAGGTTAGATTTACATTTTACCGATATTATATTGCTATTCTACTCGCACTCAGGAACTGGTTCTATAATTTATTCAAAAATAAAAAGAAAACAAATATTCCTCTTATTTCCTTGTAACAACTGGTGCAACTTTGAGTGGTAATTCGGTTACAAGTTTCAGCATTAAGTGAAAAAAAACATTTTTAATTCTTCATCAGTCATTCTTAAATAACTGCTTAAAAGACAGACATAAGATCAATTTAAGCAATCTAAATTTACCGACTCCCATTTCCTGGCAGATATGCCAGTTCTCGCATGAATTGGCGTAAAAAAGCGACAACAGGAAGAATGACATTGACACAAATAGTTCTTTTCCAGATGTCCTTTTGGCGCCGTTAAAAGAAAAATAATTATTTAATCTGTCAGGAGTTATATATAAAAGATTTTCTTTAAGTAGATTTTCTTAACGAAAACACTCAGTACAGTATTGGTGAACTATTTAGATTCTCTGATTAGTGATGAATAGTGTCTACATACTATATATATTGTACATATTTGTACTAAAAATCCGTACTTTGTTTATTCACCAAAATTTTGACAGGTTTAAACTAAGAAAAGTTACGTGGAATGAAACTTATGCCAAGATATTGTTCTTTGGCTGACTTAAAACATTACCTATGTGAATTACTTCAAAATTTTGATTTCAGAATCTGTGTAATTAGTTTAATGAGTAATTAATGTTTATTTGAGCTTATGTAAAGCTTCCTGCCCTACAATGCAATCAATTTAAGGATTTAACATATTTTCAGAACATTTTTACTTCAAAAATGGAAACAAGTGATGTTTCCCTCCCCCCCCTTAAAAAAAAAAAAAAAAAAAAAAAAAAAAAAAACTAACTAATGATATTGTCCGTTTTTGTCGGTGTTTCAGAAGGAATTTTTTTGTTCTCATTATAACGTACGTGTTTACGTTTTTCTCAAAAAGCCGCTGATAGAATATGCATTGGAACATGAATGAAGGTAGTAGCGTTTTCAGTAATTAAAGATTTCGCAACTAAAAGTAATTTTCAAGCATTCCGTGTCTTATTTGATTTCTTTTGGTCTGAACTATGCGTGAGCTATGTTTCAAAGTTAAGAAAACAGTTAAAATCCATTTCAATTTTTGTTATCTCCGAATCATTTAATATATCTGGTTCATTTTGTGAGTGATTCTTCCTAAATAGTTAATATTAGGTTATATCTTATTTACATAAACTACTCGCAGAGTTGCTCTTTTCTTAATGCTACACTTGATAGCTTTGTAATGTATATTAAATAGTGTTTAAATACTAAATGGTATATATTTGAACTAAAAATCCAAATTCTGTTTATGCCTCAAAATTTTGACCGAGTTTAAATTAAAAACGGCTTCATGGAATAGAATGATTATTAAAATATCAAGAGTTTGTAATGAATTTAAGCCGATTTTCTGTATATTCTCAATTTTTCGTGTTAGGTTTGGAAACCATTTCATACGAGGGTCACTCTGAAATTTTTGAGATACAACTAGGTTTTTAAAGTTATACTTAAAAATTTTAGGTGTGTTCAAAGTAGTCCCCTCTTTTATCAATGCACTTTTGTAGACGAATTTTCCACAGATTAAATGCCTCAAGACATTCATTTCTTGGAATAGAGGAAAAAAATGCATTTATAGCCACATTAATCTATTCTGAATGAATGAAAACGATGTCCACGTAAGTTCTTTTTTAGATTAAAAGTCACACATATCTAGATCAGGTGAATACGGCGGATGTTCGATCACTTTAATTTGTTTTTGTTTAAGAAACTCAACTGTTAATCTGGCTGTATGTGAAGGTGATTTGTCATTGTGAAGCATTAGTCCCCTAACATTCAGTTCTTATAGAATTTCTGGAAGACATTTAGTGGTATACCAGTTTGCTGTTACTGTCTTCTGTCCTTCCAACTTGATGGCTTTGACAAATCCCGTACTTCTGAAGAAAACGGCATACATCACTTTTTTCAGTGCGCGTTGTTTTTTCACCATTGTCGGCGTTGGATCATCTTCAAAGACCAATACTTTGCTTTTTTTGACGTGTTGGAACGTCAAAAATCTGTATGTACGTTTCATCACTTGTTATAATTTTAGAAATGATGCGGTGGCCACCGTTATTTAGCAATTTATGAGTTTCTTTACTGATTCTGACACGCTCCTCTTTTTGGTGCTCAGATAGATTATGGGGAACCCAATGGCAAACTACTTTTTTCATATGTAATTCTTCATGAATGATTTTGTTATGATTGCGGATCCAATGTTAAGTTCCTTCTGTATCATTTGATAGATACAGCGATTATCATCCATTAACATTTTTCGTATGACAGACACATTATCCGGGATTACTGCCGACGGCGGCCTTCCTCTGTGTTCCTCATCCTAAAGAAAATTGCGACCTCTTCTAAATTCTCTAAACCATCTGAATACAGTAGCATGAGCTGGAGATTCATCACCAAATGCTAATTGCAACCGTTAAACGCATTTTTCTTGATTTTACCCTGCTTTAAAACTCCTTTTTCTTTTCTGTTTAAAATTTACTCTACGCTAAACAAGCTGAAGTAAGTCAGTAAAAAATCATCTGCGTTAAAATACTTTGCATTTTAAAATTAAACCATTATTTTTATTTTGTAAAATTCTCGTCGGCGCGTATCACAAAAGTTTCAGAGTAATTCTCGTATTGATTAATACCTTTAATGAGGAAAAAAGCTTTGTAAATTTAAAGAGGTTTTTACAAACATTTATAATTTATTATCAATTTTTCTGAAACACACAATTCTTTTCTGCTTTCTTATCATGATTAACTCTTTGGGTGATCATCTAAATTTACATACAAGGAGATATTTTTTAGTTCAAATCATTTCTTTAAAATGTAAGTTAAATATTTGACATTTACTTAACAATAAAAATTATCATAAAAATATTCTACATTTGTACCCTAATGTTCCACATTTTATTTGAAAATTTTTACGCTCGTAATAGCAGGACATTGTAGATTTTTATTTTTAATTATATTTCTTCTCGCTTGTGTTTATATTGATAGCAAAATATAAATAAAACACACACACACACACAAACACACACACACAAACACACACACACACACACACACACACAAACACACACACACAAACACACACACACACACACACACACACACACACACACACACACACACAAACACACACACACAAACACACACACACAAACACACACACAAACACACACACACAAACACACACACACAAACACACACACACAAACACACACACACAAACACACACACACAAACACACACACACACTATATATGACCGAAGACAATCCTCTAAATATCATGGAAATGTGTTGCATATAAGAAAATTTCATGATAATTTAACCAATTATTGTATCCAATTTTTTTTATGTACTTAGCTGGGGCCATTTTTTTACACAGTTTAATTTGGGTAGGCTTAGCAATTTACATATGGAAATTCTACTTTGAAAGGAATCCTCTTAATCTCGAATTATCATGAAAACTTGTTAAATAAGTTTTTAAGTTGTTTTTGAAACCGGAATATTTCAAAGTATGCAGAGAGAATGATTTAAAACATTTTCAATTAATTTTGTATTTTTTTACGCATTTAAGTTAAAAATTCCATTACTAAGTATAAATTCGTGCACTTAACAAAAGCAAAAATTTTAGATCTCATCAACCCATTAAACAATTTAAGATTTGACGTATTCAAATTTTTTCATATAGTCAGATTTTCTGTAAGATTTTGGGTAGTTTGTGTTTTGGATAATAGAAAACAAATATTATTGCATTTCATTTTATTTTATAATTTCATACCATTTTCTAACAACATTTGATAGATAATGTTGATAATACGATGTTTACAAATAATAGCTACTAAAGTATGTCATTCTTTAAATATTGCATGCGTTTGTAAGAAATAGACTATTATACTTGCAGTAAATGAGACACATTTTTATCGTACTCAAAAGTTAGAAAAGTATAATTATTAAAACGGTTAAAAATTCCTTAGAAGTTTCATATATTAAAACAGACGAAAAACTCAAATTTAAAAGTTCTATTTTTTTTATATAATATGCTACTCTCATGAAGTTATTATTGGAGTTATACAGAAAATAGATTCTTGTAAGCATTCAGATTGAATTCGAAATGAAAAACTTTATGGAAAATGTTGTTACAGAGTAAGCCGAAATGCTGCAGCGTTTCATATTAAAACAAAAGAACGATTTCTTTAATTAATTTTATTTTGAAATATAAAATATTAGATGTGCTTAATCAACAAAATTTTATATCCAAAGATTTAGAATTTTATGGGTGATAAATAATTCTATAGAAGTTGACTTTTTCAATTCATAAATTTTCTTTTTAAACAGGAATTAGAACTGTATTTCGAAACAGACGAATATTCTTGGGCAAACTTCCTGATTTTACTCTCCTGGGATAAAATAAACATTTTCAAGAACACTTATCAACAGTGTTTATCTCTAGTTTTAACAAGCTGATAACATTATTTCTCTTCTAAATGCTTCTCATTCCGTGAAAGATGATTGAGTTACGTATTGAATTTTTCTTTTTGATCCCGTCTAATAACTCAAATCAGAATTACGTCATCAGAAGAGATAGGATTGCGAGTAAGAATAAAAAGTTTCCTGTTCCAAGTAATTGAGATAAGAGACATTCTTATCTCCTATTTGATGTTTCTTCTGCAAAAAGAACACTTGATTAAATTATTCCTATGTTCCGAATTTATTCATAGACGCATATTTCACGTGTGGAAACCGTAATCTTTAAGTATAATATTGAAATTCACTAAATTTCAGTGTTAAAAATAGAAATATTTAAAATAAATCAACCAACTGGGAACATGAAAAGAACAAACGACAACATATATAAATAAAATATTTTGTTATTTTGCTGTAATTTTATCAGAGGTTTAACCAAAATTGATTATATGGAATGGAATAAAATATGTTGTTAGTTTTGGATGTTGTATTCTGACTAACTTAGAACATAACATGTTTTATTTCAAAATGTTTTTACAGAGTTTGAAATTATTTTAAATATAACCATCGCTGATTTGAACTCATTATAAAATACCTCATTTCTTGATGAACACCATTGTAGAATTTGCTTGTGTTAAGAAAGGTTCTTTCTTCCTATTAAAATTACAACCTATTTGTAACCACTGGTGGTCGAGTAAAAATCATGACAATAACAGATATCCTTTTCTTTCAATATTTCTCATAATATTTTTAAAGAAAATAGCGATATTTATTATTTTTTCCAGATTTTTGAAAAAATATTGTTTTTGCCCTCAATAACGAACCTGCTGGGGGTTTTCCCAACTGGCCACTGATTATAAATTTATTGGAACAGGGATATTTCAAACGTTCCATATTTCATTCGATTTGTTTCCAGCTGTCTGCACAGGAGATTTATTTCGTGATGCAGAACAGCGTTCGAATAAAGATAAGCAAATATCAAATACCTTCGTATAATTGTAAATAATGGCAGTTTTTCTCCGAAAACCGTATACGTTTTCCACTGGAAGCTAAGCCCGGTAAAGCATAGGAGCTTTTGTCGATAGTAATATATATATATAAATAAATAAATAAATAAATAACTACATATATATATATATATATATATATATATATATATATATTAAATATAGTTGATGAGTAACAAAAGGACCTTGTTCTCATCAGCTAAGAAAGGTTAATAAAGTTTTTTATTGATGGAAAAAAAATCACGTTTGGCTGATTATCTGATTTAACCGTATTTTTCACAACTACAAAGCTGCAAGGTATTATAAACAAACAATTTCGTAATACAAACGGAAAAGAGAATGCAATTTAAAAATTTTTAACATGCCGTGGAAATAATTTGCTTATAAGGAAGCAACGTCCAGTAATTGGTTGAAGAGTCTGTAAATTTTTTTAACTTAAATTAATAATATATTAGAAAAAAGAAAGCATCTCTGTTAAATTTTATATTTCTTATCTGTGGTATTTTCCTATTAATTTAAAAATGAAATTTTTAAATAATACGTCATTAGACATGAAAAGGCAAATATCATTTAAATTCTTAATTGAGAATGCAAATGAAAGAAACAATAATCTTTAAAGCAATAATTTGAAATATAAATATGAAATGATTCAGTCTTTTTTTAAAAATCAATTGCAAAGTATAGACTAAGATAGTTAAATTTAATTCTGGAATATATCTCAAAATAAATTATTGATCAGAAATATAAATAAGTCTAATTCATTAAACTATAAAGAAAAGTTAGGCAAGGTTAGCTTTATCTGCGCAATCGAAAGCACTAATGATTGCTAATGCTGGTATTTCTGAATTTTGGCATTTGGGAAAGTTACGAAATAAACCGATGAATACAACATACTTGTGAAACAGTATCGAACAATTTTAAAAAAGTACCAAAATTCGATCAATATAATACCTGCCTGGAAATACAGAACCATCAGTGCGCTTCAAGTTAAAGCGATTAACTGTTTTATTTGTAGAACAAGAGGTGATGAGTTGTGCAGTGTATAAGAAGTACGTGAAATATATCCCTTCAAGTCAATACCCCATGGACAATAATAATGGAACATTAAACATCAGTTTGAATTTAATTTTTGAAAATATGTTATTAACTCTTGCAATTTTCGATTTTTTTATGAAATTAATCCACAAGCGTATTTGTAGAAAACTATACATTGCCAAACGTCCCAGTATTGTTTGGCTTTACGTTTTTTTGCTATTGGTTTTTACTTTTATGAGTAAGCAGAAGTCGACAAATAAAAGTCAACACTTTTTTATGTGTCAAATGATTAAAGTTTCACATGTCGACTACAGGCCAAAATTATTTCAGATATTAAATATAAAAATTTAATTTGGAGCAGGACATGCCGACCAATGGCTGAGTAGTTAGCCTTACTGACTCCAAGACTGTTGGTTCCGGGTTCGAAAGCCGGTTCGGGCATAGATGTTACTTTCTCTGTCCTTTCATCTGTGTTGATGTATGAATGTGACCCACCCTGTAAACGGGTTTGCGGTGGTATCAACGCTACTCGCCTCCGTGATTTAGTTCACTGGTACCCGTTGGGTAACGAGAAATGAGTAGCCTCCGTGATTTAGTTCACTGGTACCCGTTGGGTAACGAGAAATGAGTAGCAGTTTTTGGTCTTGTTGTGGCACCCAAGTGCCCGCCATTGGAAAAAAAAAAAAAAACTTGGAGCAGGATATTTTTAATTAAATTGTTAAGAATCTGGAGTCTCATGTGACGATATTACTTAAAATGCTTGCAGTTGTTGCATGAATAAATTTTTGTAATTATTTGTGAAGGCATACTTCTGTGTGAACTGACTTTTTTCATTCCCTGAGGACATTATAATAGGAATTTTAACTACAGTACTGTGATTATTCCTTCCATAATAATTTATACGAGATGTACAAATTATTTCAAATTGGAAATAAAAGATTAATAAATTAAAAAAATACTTTCGAATTGATTCATATTCATTTTCCTTGAGAGAGAGAGAGAGAGAGAGAGAGAGAGAGAGAGAGAGAGAGAGAGAGAGAGAGAGAGAGAGAGAGAGAGAGAGAGAGAGAGAGAGAGAGAGAGAGAATTAATTATTATATTCTTGTAAGCAATCAAAATGAAAAAATTTCTCGAATTTTCTGTTGGAAAAAAGAATTTTTCCCTACATACATCAGATTCAATGCAGAAGATTTAATATATGTTTAGGTCTTTAATGCATATGCAATGATGTCTTGTCAATTTTATTCAAACTTGTTGACCTCTAATCACAGATATAGTGGAGACACGGTTAAAGATAATATTAGTACTCCAGAGAATTAAAAATTTCTAGTGATTAAAATCAATAGTAGTTTATGTGTGTGTGCTGAATATATATATATATATATATATACATAATTTAGTGAGATATTTCCTTGTAAAAAGAGTTAAATGTAAAAAAGGAAGCAAAAAAAGGAATTTTGAAAATTTATTGCCTAAAAATTTGCCAATAGAATAAAAATGAATAAAATTTAGAGAAAAATGAGCCGAAATAAAGAAAATTTAGAAAAGTCCCTTCCTTTGAATCTTTTCTTTTCTTTCCAATCCTTCAACTGGACCGCTCCTTTTCATTCGGTGTCTTTCAACTGCCCCAACATCTGATGCTTGCCGGAACTGAATTGGAGGCCATCTTCTTCATCTGTCTTTTCTTGATCTTGAAGCTTTCTTATTTACTGCTGCATTTAATGATATAAGTTAAAAGTCAAAGAGATGAATATTGATTTGAATTGCTTTGGGTTTATGACATTTTTTTTTTGCTTTATTTATTTATTTTTTTTGCTGCAGAGTGCAAGTTTAATTTAGAATTGTAAATATTTTAAATTCTGAATATTTAAAGTTTAGAATTAAAAAATTAGGAGGAATTTAGAATTAAAATTTAGAATTAAAAAAATGAAATTTATGAAAAAATAAAATGCCTACTAAAATACTTTAAGCTTAAACTGTCTTCCAGGTAAAGTGCTACCTGCATTTGTGATATAACTAGGTAAATGTATACCTAAACTATTATTTTAAAAAAATTGATGATTATAAAATATTATTCAATATTAGATGTGCATGAGAAAAAATTCAGATAATAAATACCTGTAAAATTAGGTAAAAAATACCTATAATTAAATATAAGATGATAATTAATGATTATATGATTTAATAATTATTATATGATAAGATGTTTAATGATAAATCAAAACTATTAAGATTTGGTGTAAAGCTGTTTAGAATATATTTTAATGGACTTCAATTGATTGATTTAATATAAACTAATGTGTACCTAAAATGTTTTAAAAATTTAGAAGGCTTATTTTATCCTAAAATATACTGAGAATCTTAAGTATAATTAATACTTATATGGAATTTTTGAGGGAAATATAAAAGGAAGTGATAAAATATAATGAAAAAAATTTTTTTAATTTTTATTTTAAGTAAAAATTTTAATTGTGAGACTATTTTTTTTATTGAACTAAAAACGTTAATTTTAAAATTTTATTAGAATATTGAGATTTTGATCATAGGCACTCTGCTATTTTAAGATTTTTTCCTCTTGTATTGGCTACTAGTATAGTAATGGCATAATATTTTAATCTTTCTAAATAAATATTTAAGATTTTAATGATACGTGTTTTCTATTATATGAGTTTCAAGCCTACGAATTCAGCTCCCAAGGTATCATACTCAAGCGTTTTCGCTTCTTAGGCCACTCCAGTCCATAAAAGCACACTCCATAAGAAAAAAGAATCTAAGGAATAAATTAATAGGTTTTATAAACAAATGGATTCACACAGTAAACAAAGTTTTTAATTGTAAAATAAACAACTTACTTTTTTTTTGTTTTTACCGCCTTTCTGTTTTATGCTTTGATGTTAAAATGTTAAATACTTGCCAGCATTGTCTCCAACTAGACTTTTTCTTTCCAGGTGTAACTTCCTTCCCAATATCAAAATTATTTTCTCCATCGTACTTCTCTTTATTATTGCAGATGTTTTCCTTAAACAATTCCGCTTCTTTTCCCTCTTCGATTTCGTCCTTCCTATTGCTTTGTTCTTGTTTGTTCTTTAGATGGATGGTACATTTAAATTCATCTTTTGCATCGTCTTCTTGTGGTCGCTCACTTAATTCTTCATTAAAGTCATTTCCAGGAATCATAGCTTGTATTTTCTGCTGGTGATCATAAATATCTGTGTCAATTATAAATGCAGTGAAGCCATCACTCATACCTTCCATCGATGTTTGAATCGCATAATCGTTATCTTTTATTTGTATTGATGGTTCTAATTCATCTTTTCCAGTTTGCTCTTCTTGCCAATGACTTGAAGAGGATTCTATTGTTTTTAGTTGTTCTAAAATATTTTTTTGACTACTTTCTGCTGCTTTTAAGGCTATTTCTATATTTGATCGATATTTTTCTTGCTGGAAACGATGGTTGAAAAGGAAATAATTTTGTTCTATGTATTCTAATGTCATGATATTTTCACTGTCTATTACACTTTGTTCTATATCTTTCTCAAATTGTAATGAAAAAATGTCATAAAGATTGGGATCAAAAGAGTCATTCGAAATTTTTGGAAAATCTTTTTTTATTGCATATTCCATTGTCACGTATTGTTCACAATCTACTTCACTACTTTCTATGTCATTTTCAAATTGTAAAGAAAAAATGTCATAAGGTTGGTCATTATTGAAATAATTTTGATTTTTGACTTGCGAAGAAGAGCAAACTAATTCTGTACTTCCAGAACTTTGTACTTCGATGTTATCCATATCTGGGGATGTTTCGTCAGATCCAGTAATGTCAGTTTCCGATTTGTTCTGGATAAAGTTGGTAATTTCATCTTTTGATGCTTCAGTAATGTTTCTTCCTTGATCTTGCTGGTCTTCATTATTAAACGAATTATCTAACTTTTCATATTTACTTTTAATGTTGTCGCCATTGTATATAAAATCAGGCTGTTTTCTCAAATGACTCCTTACTTTCAAGCTGAAAAAAAGAAATTTTTTAGTAGGATATTTTTTATACTAAATTAAAAAAGTTCTGATGCTATTAAATCGTGATTTTAATATTCTCTACCTTAGAAGCATCAGACATTTCCTCAAAGACATTGTAATCAATAAGTCATCAGATATAACGATATTTCTTTAGAAAATTTTGTCTCATGAAATCTTTTATTTAAATGAAAGGAAAAAAATATTATATAGGGTTAAATGTTTATAATTACTTTAAAAATAATATACACTATACTTTAAGGTGCCTTTTTATTTCTTTCCAAACTGGGGTCGATTGTGTGATGTTGAATGTGCTGATAAAAATATTATTTTTTTTTACATTTTTTATAAACGTAAAATTTCTAATTTTTATGTTTATAATGTATATGTAAAATTTATGCAATTTTTTAACTGTGTGTGTATCATTGCATAGTATTTTTGGTACTATTTTGTTTCTTAAAACACGTTTGACGACAAAAATTCACCAATCAAAACAGTATTAATTTACTTAATTATTTATGTTTTGATGTCGGATTATTGAGGTTTATTGTATAAAATATTTTGTGTGAGCATCAAAATATAATAATTTATATAAAATATAAATATTAAATTGACTTGTGGAATTTTTTTAAAATTGTAGCCTTTCGAATCTAACAAAGCATTTTAAAGTTGTAATTTTTTCATTCTTTATAATTATTTAGAATAGATGGTTTATAGGTTTATTCTTATAATATGCTGATTGAAGATGAATTTTCGTTAAATAACAATATACCTATATAATATCAAAATATAGCTCCCAATAATGTTGTACAAAACTTCATGCATCTTGTGTGAAATAAATGAAAAGTATTGTTACTTTCTACTTTAAAAATAAGGCATCCCTTGATATATTAGAAATTTTTCAATACCAATATATACGAAGCACTGTAATCAATATATTTAATCCTTACAAATAAGAGTTTTAATCCTCATAATTAGTAACGTAATTATAAATTAGAAACGTTACGTAAAGTTTGCACCCACACTGCTGGAAAAAAGTAGACGTTGGAAAAAAGTTTTTATAAATTATGCTTTAAATTTGAGAGGAATTTCTGTAATTTTTCTTTTTATTTTATTAATTAATTATTTTTATTTTCAGTAAATGAGTTTCATTTACTCATAAGAAAGTATTGTAAAATAGTATTTAAGGGTTTTTGGCCTGTGAAAAATGTAGAAGGACACATGCCAAAATATTCTCATTTTGGAACATGTAAGCTGTTCAATATGTTGAGAACATTGCTCTTTTAAACTGTCTTTCTTTTAAAAGATATATTCGAAAAAAATCCTCAACTTTTGTATAGTTCAAATGGGGTTAGGGGGAAACTTTGAATTGAATTTTAAAAAGGCCTAATGATGGCATGTAAATATATGGGCAAAAGTGTAAGAGAAATTTCAAAACACCTACACATCAGTCCAAACGCTATTTTTAGCTTTTTGAAAAATTTAAAGAGTCAAAGAAAAGCAAAGATTGGCAGACTTAGAAAATAGATTGTACATAATCAAGGAAAAATCTTTAAAGAAAACGCATGGAAGAGCATTGGAAAACCACAAGACCCATCTAGCTTTACACATGTAACCAGAAGAACACATTACAGCTACATAAAAAGATCAGATACGTTCATATTCAAGAAAAGAAAGCTCAATCCCAAATAGAACTAAAAACACATTGAGAATCGGCTACAGTGGGTCAGAGAACACATGTCTTGGAACTACAAAAAGACTAGAGTTATTTTTTTTTTATGAAAAAAGTTCAATATTGATGGCCCAGACGATTGTCAATATTATTGGCATTGTCTAGGTACACATGAAGAATCTTATTTTACCTGACAGACAGGAGTAGGCAGTTTAATGGTTTGGATATCAGTTGGCTACGTTGCAAAGACCAATTTAGTGTTTCTGGATGAAAGACAGAAGCATACAGATTACAGTCAAATTTTAAATTCAGAGTTTAAGGCGCTAAGCTTGGCGGAGAAAATTGGATATTTCAGCAATATGGAGCATCAATTCACATCTCTAATGGCGATAAAAATTGGTTTGAAACAAATAATGTTCGGGTTTTGCCATAGTCTGCTAAAGTACAGACCTCAATACTGTTTAAAATATATGGTCAGTAACTGTTCGGCGTGTTTACGCCAGAAGCAAGCAATATGAATCTTCGAAAAGCTTTGAATTGTGTATTGGAGAATTTTTGTCAAACCGAAATTCAAGTCTTATATGATTTAATGCCAAATAGAATCTTTGAAGTAAAAGCAAATGGCAAAAAAGTTTTTTTATTAACAAGATTATTACTTTCATTATTTAGAACTGTCTTTCTTATTTTTTCACACAGTATGATGTGAATGAAATTAATTTTTAATTATAATAAGCAAAGTACTATTATAAAATTATTTTGTAAAAATTCAAAATACTTCTCTTATTTGAATAAAAAAACATAGCATACTATTTTTTCCAGTAAACTTAATGTGTCAATGCTATGATAAATATATCATTTTTAAGTGATTTAACTTAAAAAAATTATTTTCTTTACAGAAAATATATCCTTACAGAAAATATATATACTTATAGGTAATTTTTCTTAAATTGTAGATAGATGCATTGTAATTACAATTATTTCCATTTAATTATTAAATTTGCAATAATTAATTAGAAGCATATGTCAAAAAACGTGTGTTTTCCATACGAACTTTTGTGATATTAAATCATGTTAGTGAAATTTTCTGACATTTCTGCAAACAAGATCTCAAAATCCTTTGTTGATGGTGCTGATAATTTGGAATTTTGATAACGTGTTCTGATTTCTTAAACAATATTCAATGCCTTTATTGAAAATTACATTTTGATAAACAAGTCTCATATTTGTTTTTGATAACATTTTTTTTATGATACAGAAATGTATTTAACTTTTCTTATCACGTTTAGAAAGTGAATATTTCTTGATCTCGAATCGTGTAGTAGTTTACAATTTAAAAGAAAAAAATTATTATTATACATGATAAATTGATTGTTACAAGTTCTTTATCATCAGAGAAATATATTTAAACGAATGAGAATTATATATATATATATATATATATATATATATATATATATATATATATATATATTTATATATATAGCAACAATTTTGTAATATTAGTAAGCAATTCACCGAAAGCTTTTGTGCAAAATATTTAAAATATTTTAGTTTTGAATTTTATCGCTGAGATCAGTATTTATTGACAAAAGTGGTAAGAAAAGCATACAAGTTTTGCTTGCTTACTCTGAAACAACCTCAGCATTTCAACTTTTTGCGTTTTATTAAAAGGACAAACATATACATTTTAGGCACAGGTGCAGTATAATCCATGATTCCAAATTTTAGACTTTTTTGGCGATGAAGAAATGACGTATCGTGACGGATATGACGTAAATGCTAGGGTTACCGAAATATAATTTTCTGGATAATTCTTATAGGTTTTCATATGTATGACGTAACAAAAACGAGGTTGCCAGATGCATAAGAAAATCCGCCAAAATTCACCCATTTCAAAATTTGGCGTTATGGATTATAGGGCACCTATGCCACATTTTATTATATGATGTTATATAGTAGCATAATAGAAGCATAGTTTTTTGTTACAGAATTAAGTGTAATTTATATATATATATATATATATATATATATATATATATATATATATATATATATATATATATATATATATATATATATATTAAAGCCTAATAATGTTTGTTACGTTCATATAATATATGTGTGTGTGTGTTGATGGGATCTACGATAAACTACTACCTTCTTTAAAAGGAGTCTACAAGAAAAAAAGGTTGGGAAACTCTAATCTGCAATTATTTAGTTATTATTCTTTTATAATTAATATATAAAAAGAAAAATTCCAAAAACAAGGAAACTTTGTTACTGTTTTTTAAGAAAACCTAAGTAAATGTGTGTAATTAGGAGACCATTAAATTAGAGTAAACTCTAATTTTCCAACCCATTTTCTTTGACAAAAGCTCATCTTCAAGAAATATGATAAAATTATTATAACATTAAGACAATATATTTTTTGAAATGAGGCATGTCAATAAAATTAATATGACGGTCAGTGTTCGCCAAGAGCAGTAAACTTCGGAATTAGGTAAACTTTGGTGATTTTTTCGGTTACCGAAATAAATTCTTTACCATTCATTTGTAAAAGTAATTATTTGCCAAATGTATGTTGATATTGGCATCATATCTTAATGGAGCTATTTTGTCACTAGCGCTTCAACACTTATCATGAGTCTTGTAATAAATATCGAATGTGAATTGAGCACATTACATATTTGTGTATATTTGCATATAAATTTTGTAGTTGTGTCCTTTTTTGTTTACAGAGTTGGTAGCAACTTCTTCTTTTAAAAATGTTTTGAATCACATAAAGTAAATATACCATTATTTACGCGTAAAGTTTCAAACGTATCAACAAATCACGTATATATCTTTGACTTCACAAGAATTGAGAGTAAAATGCAATTTATGATTGCAATTTGTGCCATTTGTATTTTTTAAAAATTTAATGCCAGATAACTTGGTTTTGGAATTTTGAACTTACTGAATAGTATATGTTGAAATAGAGATATATGTGATTAAAAAAAATCGAATCAATTAAACACTTGTATTTATTTGCGGAAATGTCCTATTGGATGATATGGGTGTATCTTTTTTATTACATAATCGTTAAATGGACTCTGAAAACATGTTGTTACGGTTTAGTAATAAGGCACAGGTGCCGTATAATCCAAATTCTGAGATTGGTTATTTTTGGTGTATTTTCTTATGTATATGGCAACCTCGTTTTTGTTACTTCATACATATGGAGACTTATAAGAATTTTGCAGAATATTCTATTTTGGTAAACCTAGTACTTAGGCCATCGCTTACGTCACGATACGTCACCTTAGCAACAATTCATCATTGCCAATCTCAGAATTTGGAATCATGGATTATACGGCACCTGTGCCAATAATTTGCAGAATTATATCTAATATCTATTGATTCATCGAAGTAATTTTAACAGGATATTTTTTCATTTTGCACAGAATTTAATTTGAACAGATACTTAGTTTCAGACATGTTTATCGATTCTCAATATTCTTCATTTTTTTTTATATAGAAGTTATCAAATGTAATTTAAATTAAGTAAACTCGATTTTTTATAATTATTTCACATAATTTTTGCCATTTCTTTTCCTGCCTTGTAACATACTTACTCCAACTATTGTTTAAAGGCATTTTCATATAAATTATATATATATAAAAGTAATAAATAATCTTAATATATAATTACATTATCCTGATATATCGTAAGGGGTTTTGCGATTTAAAAGTGTCATCATCTTAATATCAATTTCTTAAATGGTTGCTATCCTTTACAAAGAACCAACTAGCTCACATTAGGGTTGCAAACCAAACTACAATGCCTGTGCCGTCGTCCGTTGTCGGAAAAAAATTGCAAATTTTGAAACTCTGACAGTAATGTTCTTTAAATATATTTGAATACATGCATAGCTTAATCATTTGTCATTGAATGACAAAAGCAAACATTCATTTTTGCTTTATTGTTTTGAGTATATTATTCTAAATATTAATTTCATACATACAATTATTATACGTAAATATATTTCAACAATATTTTTAATATTTGGATTATAAAATTTTAACTTTTAATTTTAATGATTTTTTTCCAAAATAGTTTTGCAAAAGATGTGTTTCAGAGAATGTGAAGATCTGAAATGATCACTTACATCTTGCGTCGGAGGAATTTGAAGGGTCGAAACATGCTGGCAATTAAAGATATAGATGTTCTTATAAGTTATTGAAGAAGGATGTTGAGAAATATAAGAAGTTTCTTGGCTATTTTTTTCTGTGAGGTTTCCACTATTAATACTTGGAGGATTGAAAAACGCAACCTTTTATCACGAAGTTTGTGCAGAAAGGGGACGAGATTTAGTGTTGGGCAATTGTTGTCTATTATGTTTAATTGTTATTTGCAATTGTTGTAAAATATTATTTTCAATTGTTAGAACAAATGGTCTGCAAATTGTTTGATAAATAACAAAATGTGGATACACATTGTTATTTTGAAATAGGAAATCATAAAAATACAGATCTTTTCGATTCCACTTAGATAGTGAAAATTACAATAATATGTTTCAATCACTTGTAGAGGAAATCTTTTATTTAGCTACGTAGATTTAATTAACTAATTAAATGTATCACAACTGCTAGCATACAGGAAATAACACTTTACATCGTGTGAATGATTAAATAATGATTAACTGGTTAACACGATTCAGTTTATACTTTTATTTTGATGAGCCGAGCTCTCTCGGAGAAGATTTCGAGGTTTTCTCCTTTGTTTTGTCTCGCAGTCCATTTCGAAAGGAAAAAAAACCCGAGTACGTGTGTTGCTCGTACCACCTGTTGAGTAATTGTAGCTCTTTGATCTTCGTAAAAATTTACATTGAAGGTGATTTTTGACAAAAGAAATCACGGTCAAAACTTTATATTTGAAAATGTTTAATAATTTTTAATGTGAATAAAATGCTTATGAGTGAAGAGATTATTTTCAAATTAAATTACGTTTCCCTTAATTTCCAACTTAGAAAGGAAATTAAGGAGCAGTTATTCTGAATCATTCCTTAGAGCTACAGAAATATTTAATAATGAAATTTTAAGTGCATTTGAATATACTTGGAGTTGAAAAAGACATAAGTTAAAGAAAAGTATTTCCCTATATAAAACTTGTGAGATTAAATGTAAAATTTATTTTTACGATTCCAAGAGATAAAGTTGTCTTGTAATCATCCAGTTTTCGTCATCAGATTATACAGAAATCAATATGTAATCTGTATGCGTAAAACCTAAATTGATATGCTGAATGTTCATTTCGCTGGCCCCTAACTCTACAGCTCCCCCACCTTGGAATAAAGCCTACTGTACTTGAAGAGTTTTGGAATGTTTATTAAACCTTAGATCTTTGATGCATCGGCCAAGTAAAGAAAATAAAGATTTAAAATTAAAACTGCGACATTTGAGTTTAAAAATCAGTGACCAATGTAAATGATTTATAACTTTCAAATTTTTTCTCCATTTTCAAGTAATTTCCAGTAAAAGAAGCTATTAGTTATTTCTATATAAAGAGTATTTAAGTTTAGCACAGATGCTGTATAATCCAGGATGCTAAATTCTGAATTTTTTGGCGACGAGGAAATGTTGGTAAGATGACGTATTGTGACATCTACGATAAAGTAAATACTAGAGTGCCAATGCCAAATAGAATACTTGAGCGCCAATGCAAAATACCAAAATAGAATTTTCTGCATAATTTTTATAGGTCTCCGCATCAATGATGTAATAAAAGCCAGGTTGCCAAATACATACAAATACGCCAAAAATCATCAAACTCAAAATTTGACATCCTAGATTATACAGCATCTGTGGCTAAAATTTATGACTTGCTATATTTAGCAGTTTCTGCTTGAACACAAAAACATGAATAAATCACTACATTACTGACTGCAAAAAGTATTGAAGGAGCTTTATGCGTAGTTATGTGTACCAATGTTATTCATGGTTCCAGTTTTTGCTAGAGTTTGTTGGAACAAGAATACGCAATACTTTTTGCATATTATGTTCTTACAAAAATAAAATATTTACTTTGACACAGCTTATATATACACATGTTACTCAATTACTCTATTATGTAATCATCTACAATTTTTTCTGTAGAAACTAATTAATGCAACTTTTTCCAGAAATGCTATGAGCGACTTCCATCCTTATGAGCTTTACATCAATAATTCGATTATTGGAATAATTTATTTTGACTTTACATACCTCTCCTTGTGATAATAATTTAGAATAAAAATGCGTTTTTAAGAAATAACCAAGTCTAAGTTTTAAATGTTCGTTAGAAACGTATTAAGTCATGATTTTTAATAATTTGTACGGGAAGCAAAAAGTTTGGCACAGCTGTTGTATAATCCATCAGGCCAATTTCTGAATTTAGAGATTTTTTTGGAGGATTTCTTTGTTTATCCGGCAAACCTGTTTTTGACTACGTCATAGAGATGGCAATTAATAAGAATTATGTAGAGAATTCTATCTCTACATAATTTTGCAACCTTAGCACTTACTTCACCGTGAGGAAACTCAGAACATGTTGTTCCATTTTCGGATTTTAGTTAATGTTCTTATATTTATTTTCTTGAAATATTAATGTTTAAAAAAATTAATTATGTTTTATATTTATCAGATTTAAATTTATTATTTAGATGCGTATGTTTTTTTTCAGAAATTTCAGTAATTACCTCAACTTGGCAACATTTCTTTGTCGCCAAAAAATTCAGAAATTTATATGATGGATTATACAGAAGATGTGCTAAATATTTTAATTAGAGACAATGTGTAAAAAGTAACTTTGACCATTGAAGGAATTTTGACCATTTGGCGGTACAAAGACTACTTTATGCACTTGAATGTACAAAGTGGTACAAAAATAATTTTTTCTATGTAGAGTTATAAATTTATAAACATCATTTTCTTTGTCTTAAAACATCTTAGATAGTTCGAAAATACTCAAAAAGATGTATTCCAGGTTAAGAATAGCAGTTCTAATGATTTGGCGATTATTTGACGAGATTCTTAGCAATTTGGCAGATAAATAGATACTTTTGGCGATATCTTTACTAATGCCGTAGGACTAATTTTTAGTGAGATAGCCTAGAATTCTCCAGCAATTTGGCGAAACTCGTAGATTTCACACCAAGTCGGGTATAAATACTGCCGCCCGTCATAAAGAAGTCAGTTAGTGAGACGTTGATAGTGACGATGCTAGGAAGTGAAGCCGATGAATTAGAGAAGAACGATCAGTCTTAAATGCTAGTTTATGGCATAGAAGCTGTTGTCTGTCTGACGTATTAGAGACTTCCTATCGAATTAAATATATGTATTTTCAATTTCTACAGTTGGATTTTCCTGCATTTAGTTGAATTTACTAAGAATAAAAGTTTTGTAATTTTCAAGAGTTTGTTTCATTGACTCTCAATTTACACGAACCCCGAAGCGCGGTACAGTAGAAAATTCTAGAAACCTATATATTCAGCTAAAGGAGCCTAAATTTTAAAATTACAGAAGTCGTTGTTTAGAAAGTATGCGCTGAAGATCATGGTGATTTTAAATAAAGCAGAGCTTCAGCCATAGTTACAGTGGGTAAGTGAATTTTGAAATTTTCGAATATCAATACATTTTTCTTTTCAAAAATTGATCAGTTCACTGATAAATCACAAATGGCAATGTAATGAATAGTTTGGAATGAAAATGGCTGGTGAGAAACATATCCAAAGAGATACATAGTAAAACACCAATGACAAGACAAGAATGGAAAAAGAAGGAAAATGCTTTTATTGGAATTTCTACATTTTCAACTTCACGGGTGATAATGTATTTCATGTAGGAAATCGCGAACAACAATAGCGAATGTAATTGTTACCCATTCATTAACCCTACTTTATTCAATTAAGGAATAAATATATTTATTAATATAAATCATTACAGAACATATAGCATTTTAATGAAATAAAGAAACAGAATGGAATTTTGAATATTTATTGCCAAATTATTTGCCAAAAAATACAAAAACTGAAAATTTTGAAAAATATAAGCCAAAAAAATAATGAAAATTTAGAAAAGTTCTTTTTCCTTAATCTTTCCGTTTTTCCATTCCAATCTTTCAACTGGGCCGCTCCTTTCTACCCGGTGACTTTCAACTTCCCCAACATCTGATGCACTCCGGAATTGAACTTGTGGCAGCTGTTCTCATCTGACAGATCCTCAGTCTCTTGGTCTTGAATTTCTGTTCTAATTGCTTCTTTGATGTGATTGTAAAGTATAAAGCTAATTTTCTGAAAATTTGATCTTTTATTTTTTCTATTAATTAATTATTTTTTTTTAGCAAAATATCCTTCTTAGTATTAAAATTTATGTTTTTTGAAATTTTGGAAGCAGATTTTAGTTTTGTTGAACATTTAATTTTGAAAATTTAGATACAGCCGAAATTTAAAGCAAAAAGAAGTTTACAAAGATAAAATATTGTAAATTTAAATGATTTCCAGGTAATAAGTTACCTGGACTGTGAGAAGAATGTTAGGTAAATACATGTATCCGCGTAAATACCTTGACAGAAAGTGAACAGTTTTAAGTGTAGAAGGCTATATTCATGATATGAATATACATGATTTTATTTGTCAGGTAAATATACTACCTGTGAATAGGTAAATTCATACCTAAAGAATATCTAATTTAATAAATGCACAATATGCCAAAATTTTGGCATAAGTTAAAATTGCTATTGATATTTACTGTGTAGAAATAAATTATAGGTTTGAAACAAATAATAAAAACAATAACCTAAATCATTATGCTTTTAAATTTTGAAATAATTTTGGTAATCTAAAATATTTTAATGTGAAACTGTAGAATTTAGATGTTATACCTAATAATATGGATATTATAAAAAATAAAATGTAATTCATGGAAAGTGCGTGAAAATAAAAGCGTTAACATTATAAATTTTGGAATCACATTTGAATAAATTTTATAAAAAATTTTTTTGAATAAGGATACTCTGCTTTTTAATTTTTTTGTCTGTTTTTTGTTATTAAATCATTTTATTTTTATCTGACTTATTGGATTGTTAAATTTTACTTTAAGGTTCTGTTCTGGGTTACTTTTAAATCTTTCGAGCTGCTGGGAAGATGTTATTTGTCATTAAGCGATTTTATTACTTCTAGCCATCGAATTCAATTCCCAAAATATCAAACTGCATTCGATTTCTCATTGAAGCCACTCCAAACTTTCATTTAAAGCTCTCTTTATTTACATTGTTCTGAAAAATAAATGAGTGAAAGAGTTATAGTAAAAGGAAAATTCATAAAAGTATTCAAAATGAATATATTAAATATAGAATATATTGATACATACTTTTTTTGTTTATTTTTCTCCCCTTTCTGTTCTGCGTTTGATTGTTTGCCAGCATCTCATCCAAAATGATCTTTTCTTTCCAGATGTTTCTTTCTTTCCGATGTTGATCTTACCTTCACTAATCTTTGTTTCCTTGATGTTGTCGACCTGTATCTTTATCATGTTTCTCTCCTCGTCTTCTTCAGTTTCCACAATCTTTCTCCATTGATCTTCTTTTACATTCTCATCGGTGGTAAAATGAGATTTTCCCTTTCCTTTTGACGTTTTGTTTAGTGGTCGTTTGTCATATTTGTTAAGACTTGCATTGTAGAAGCTGAGATCTTTTATTGATGCTTCTTCTTCAATGTCAATAATCGGTGGTTGATTTACGGTCTCAAATTGGGGTTTTTTGGCTGGTTCTTCTTGTGATTTGAAGGAAGTCTGTTCTGTTTTTTCTGACATAGTTTTTTCAACTGTTTTTAAATCCTTACTTATTATTTCTATAGTTGCATCTGAGTTTGTTTGAATTTTCTCTATTTTAAAATTCTTATTAAGTAGGAAATATTTTTTTTTTATATTTACTAATGTCCATATATTTTCATTACCTGTTTTGCTGTGTTCAATATCTTTCTTAAACTGAAGTGAAAAAATGTCTGTATGTTCTGGATCGGAATGTTCAATGGTGTTTACTTTCGAAATTGCATCTAAATTGTATTTTATTGCGGGAAAATGTTCACATTCTGCTTTACTGAGTTCCAAGTTGTTTTTGAATTTTAAAGAGAAGGTGTCATAATGTTCCTTATTAATATGCTTTTATGGATGACTTTCTATTGACAGAGATGAATCAGCTTTTTCTTTTGGCAAATTGATGTGTGAGTCGTCTAATTTGAAGTCTGTATTTCTGCCTTGCCTCACCATCCCTTGCAGATGTTGCAGTTCGTCTGTTTCTTCTTCTATGGTGGGCAATTTTTTAAATTCCAGAAATCTCATCTTCATTTCTTGTCGCTCATCTTCTAAGTCGGGTATTGTCATATCGAAATTTGTTTTTTTGATTTGCTGTAAAAAATGTTCTTCTGAACTGACAGATGTTTCTGATGTTGTGTCGCTATCATCTGATGTTGAATAATTGTTTTTTTTTGGGGAGTATTTATTGAGCGCCCTGTCAGTCTTTCTTCTAATGTCGTTCCGAAACTTTTGGCTGAAAATAAAAGAGAAACCAATGAAATAACTTTGCGATACATTAACAAAATTACGCACAGCTACCGTATAATCCATGATTCCAAATTCTGAATTCTTTTGGCGTTGTAGAAATGTAGTCAAGATGACGTATCGTGCCGTGCGCTATGTCGTATAAATACTAGGGTTACTAAAGTAGAATTTTCTGCATAATTCTTACAGGTATCCATAAGTATGACGTAACAAAAACAAGGTTGCCAGTTACATAAGAAAATCCACCAAAAAATCGCCAATCTCAGAATTTGGCGTATGGATTATACGGCACCTGTGCCGAAAATTACTGCACTTGAACCTGTGAGAAATATCCACGTGAAATGTATTTCTTACTGACAAATAGTTTTTAAATACATTTAATAAGATTTTCGGCTTTAAATTTAATACATTAATAATAATTGATTAATTAAATGTTTTGATAATGCTTTATTCCAAAACGTTATGTAATTATAAACAAAACTATAAAAATGTGCAAGAATAAATAATTTCATCTTTTATTTTGCAGATGATTGTTTTAATTTAAAGTCACATTTGGAAAAGTATACTTTGAAGTTATAAAAAAGAAAGAGCATCGTGTTTTACTAAAATGTGTTTATTGAAAAGTTTAGGATCTTGGGTTAATATTTTTATATCATATATCTGAATTCTTTTCCTTTACTCAGATGACACTCTCTTTCCTTAAAATTTATTATTAGACCAAATTTTTTTAAAAATAAAATCGGTAGATTTAACGCCTCCCAACTTGTATAATGGTCAGCATAACTGTCTGCGGATACGAGCCCAGGACCTCCCGGTCCTAGGCTCGAATCCCGGTTCGGGCATGGATGTAATTTCTCTCTCTATCTATCCTGTCTTTGTCCTTTCTCAGTATAAATGAGTTGTGAATGGTTGTCTACCCTATAAACGGGTACCTATTGCATTTGTGTACTGAGGAATTCGGACTCCAAACCTAAATAAGGTTCACTTGGAAAAGTGAAGAGTACACCCCATAATACCAGCCTGACTGGCACACAACAACAACAGTAGATTTTACTCTAAAGAAAGCTTGGAGTTTGTAAAAAGGTAAAAATATAATAATCCCTATTATTTTTAAGCCAATTACTCTGAGTTTATTTCTTTAAAAAAAGAATGAGTTTCTTGAAAACACTTTTAATGTAAATGCTTATGGTGAGGAATAATGAAATATATCTCTCCCCTAAAATTTTAAGAAAGTATTGATACGAAGAACACAAACAAAAAAGCTTAAACTTAATTTAATAATTTAATATAAAATAATAAGGAAATATGCAAAATCAGCCTTATCTAAAGAAACGTTTGATAGACCTTACTGGTGTAATTCCTTTCTTCATCCAATTTCATTTATAATGCTAAAAATATCCTTCAAATGTTGATTTTATTTTTGCAAATCTTATTTTTACATATCTTGATATAAAAACAAGATTTGCAAATCTTATAATGCAAATCTTATTTTTATATTAAAACATGCATAAAATTTTTTATACTATTTCTATCTTAGAAATTAGACTTAAATACATATATATATATGTACACATATATATATATACATACATACATACATATATATATATATATATATATATGTATATATATATATATATATATATATATACGCAGCTTGAACCGTTATAAACTCGTCAGTTATGATGATCAATTTTTTTGATATAGTCGACAAAGTAAAAGTATGAAATATTAAAAAGAATATAAAAAAGTATATTTACAAAGATATTTCATTTACATATTCCATTTTATGTACACAGACATTTCATTTTACACAAATACAAATATACATGGCGGAAATACACTTTAGGGTGCCCCTAAGCGAAAATTAGCTATTTTTTTTTAGGCTTGTTTTCATGTATGTTTGAATTAACAAGATAACTCTGAAAACATGACTAGCCAACCGGAAATAAGGTATAAGTATGATATATCTCCAAAAAAAATTAACGCCAAATCTGGTGTCCTTTGATTTGATTATAGTGTTGCCTGTTTTTCTTTTGAAATTGCCAATTATAGTTTTTGTTGGTTTTGAATTTTTTTGTTGCCAAATTAGGTTTTTTCTCCTGTTTTACTTCATTTTTGTGGCATATATAGGGTATTTAAAAGGTAACAACGTTTAAATTTTTGTTTAGTGTTTCAATTCGGTGAACTTTGGGGAAATTACCCATTCAAAAAACACACGTTGAGTTTGGCGACCGAAAAAATCGCACAGATAGCTAA
This sequence comes from Latrodectus elegans, assembly GCA_030067965.1. NCBI lineage: Eukaryota > Metazoa > Arthropoda > Arachnida > Araneae > Theridiidae > Latrodectus > Latrodectus elegans. The sequence goes on from CM057812.1 coordinate 12,016,671, forward strand.
TTGTAGGGATATACTCTACTAGTTCAGAAATAAACCAACTTCGTTAACAATATGGTTCTAAATTAGCGAGAAACTGTGGGGCACCCTAAAATATAGGCCACCCTATATTTGATATATTTATATTTGCAAAGAATTATATTGTAAAAAAATTTTGGAAAATAAAATTCTGTGGAATATAAATTTTTTAAACTTAAATGCTAAATACCTTAAAATGCAATATAAAGTGAAAAAAAAAGATGAGTAAGTTAATGTCTTAGTCATCACTTACATTTTCTTCCTTAAATATCTAAATGGTCGAAACATGCTGGCAAATATGGATGTTAAGAGACACTATTGCAGAATGGAGTAAAAAGATGTCCGGTGATTTTCAGGATTATTGCAGGATGTTATTCTCTATTAACGGTTTATTTACTTGGAGGATTAAAAAACGCAACTTATTATCAAGAAGTTTGTGCAGAAAGGGAATGAAATTCCTTATTATATGATTGTTGTCGATCAAATTCCATTGTTAATTTTAATCAATTGTTAAAATTTAAATTGTAACTGTTTCATTAAGACATAGTATGGTGAATTTGTTGTTGAAAAAGTGCGAAACCGGAAAATGGCATTGTTGCATTACAAATCATTTTTAATGTCAGCACTATATAAAATATAACTTAGTGAATATTTTTCTTCAATCTTCCTTAAAATTAAATGAAGCATATTTCAATCCTTTAAATTTGAAAAAACGCATAAGAAGAAAATTCAGCATGTTGTCACTGTGCTGCAGATTTCATTTATTGAAATAAATACTAAATTTAATTATTATATTTGTATCAGTTACGTTTTAGAACATATGAACTGATATAAATAATAAGATTATATATATATATATATATATATATATATATATATATATATATATATATATATATATATATATATATATATATATATATATATATATATATATATATATATATTACTTGGAAAATATTAGGCAGAGGCACAACAGCCTATGTGGGTCAAGGGCTACAGTTCAGTTCCCATATATTTATTTTTCTAACCAAGGGCCCTAAGTTGTGAAGCATATGTCCCAAATTGGTAATCAGTCTAAAGGGAAACCACTCAGTTTTTAGTTTCCAAGCATGCTTGGTATTCAGTTTTTTAACCCCTTGAAGGTATGAAGGGCTGAGTTTACCTTTTCCAGCCCGAGGATCGAACATCGGATCATCTTGGCCCTGGCAGCGTGAAGTGCTATCACTAAGCCATCGGATTTGGAACTCTCACTATTTATTAAAATATTCATTTTAAGGTAAATTTTTTTCGACACTTGCCTTGACACAAATTTTTTAAATTCTTTTCAATGCATCTAATTGAATTTCTTTAAATTAGTTACTTAATTTGTTGCTGTCTGTTAATCCCGGGTTTGAATCTCGGTTTAGGTATGGACGTTCCTTTCTTTCTGTGTTTCTTTGCGCTTTCTTCTGAGAGGATATACGAATGTGACCCATCCACATTCGTATATCATCACACCATAGAATGGGTTTGTGGTGGTATGGCTTGGGTAATGATGCTCGCTTCGTGACTCTGTTCACAGGTGCTCACCGGGTAAAGATAAATAAATAGCTGCTTCCGGCCTTGTTGTAATGAAGGGTTAGTCACCCAGAGCCCGCCGTTATAAGAGAAACTACAATCGTTAAGTTATTTGGCTGTACCTATATGGATCTAATGATATCCTAAGTTGCAAGTTGATTGATAATTTTTAAAATGCCAACTATCTAATTTTTAAAAAATATTTATCTTGTAAATTCGTGATTAGAAATTGTAAGTATTTTCATTATAATTTTTTTGCTTGCACTAGTTATAAGCATTGTAATACAAGCATAACGCATTGCTATTTCGCTTTTAAATTTGGCTAATACAAACAGGGAATTTTATAACATTGAACAGTTTTTTAATATTTGGCTAAATAGCTATGTATATAGCAGTTATATATTCTTAACTTTCCATTGAGAGCTGAAAACAAATTTTACATTAAAAATGTACTCATATTTTAAGCAACATCTTTACCGTTAGCTCACTAATTTATTAAATAAAATTCGCGACACAGATGCCTTATAATCCAAGATGCCAAATTCTGAGCTATTTGATTCTTTTGACAGATATTCTTGTTTATCTGGTAAACTGATCTTTATTACGTCATACAGATAAAAAATCAGTTTGTCAGATAAAGAAAAAAATCGGTGCCACTGTGGCATAGATGCCGTATAATCAAGGAAGACAAATTGTTGATGATTTTTCGGCAGATTTTCTGATTTATCTGGTAAACTGATTTTTATTACGTCATATAGATGGAGACCTAAAAGAATTATGTAGAAAACTCTGTTTTGTCAAACCTAGTTTTACGTTATCGTAAAGTATCACAATACGTCACCTTGGCATTATTTTTTTATCGAAAAAAATTCAGAATTTATCATCTTGGGTTATACTGCTTCTATGACAAAAAATGTTTCTTTTAAAACTTATTAAAAATATCTTACTTGTTAAAAAATGAACCATTTTATTAATTTTCATTAAAATAAGAATAATTTACATTAATAAACTTTAAAATGTTTTTTTGAGCTGTAAAAATAAATCCCAAAAAATATTATTCTTTAATCCCATGTGAGTTCTTAGACAAAATTGTCTCACATACTTAAGAATAAATTATTTTCTTTTCTTAAAAAGCAAACTTATACAAAACGAATCGACTACTGAAAATGAATTCTTCTTGATTTAATAAGTGCAAAATCATTGATCGTATTAATTATTGCATTTTAATAATTTTGTTAATGATAAACTAATCACCAATGTATACACGTGTTTTTAAATTTACAGTTATTTTTGTTAGAAACATTAAATGCTTGATATTTTTTTCTGCTAACTAAAACGACAAGATTTCGGAAATTGCAGATTTCATACCAATATTTATTCCCAGTAATACAATGCAAGAAATGTGTTGAAGTTTCTTCTAAAATAATGGAAATGTAAATGATAATATTTTTCAACAACGGTTTTTTCCCTTCCCGACAGCATTTGATGCTATTTTTTGTTGAAATTTTGGAGTTTTATACTTCTAAAACAGACATGTTTTTTCTTCTGAACTGTATTTTCCATTTTATATTTGTTTTCTGTTAATTATTATCTGATGTTAGCGTTGTTTTTTGTTTTTGGATTTGATCCAAGTACGTGAGAATGGGTAAGGCAAATATTTTGATGGAACATTTCCTGGAACAATTCAAAATACCTTCTCAGGGATGGCAGAGTAAGAGTGAAGGCTGCTATTTGCAGAACGCCGTAAATGAATTTTAAGCCACTCAAATCTCCAAAAAGCTTTTGAATCGCTCTATGGAGTCATTTCAATGTCCGAGTAGATCTAAATTCTCCCCATTTCTGTGTAGCAACAATATTCTATTAAAAAGAAATATAAAAATAGTAATGAAATAAAATGGAAAACAATGAAAAAAATCAAATAGTATAGTGATTTTTAAAAAGGAAATATCTACTCCTTAAGTATTCACTAATTTATTTTGAGAAAAAATCCCTTAGGAAATTCCTTTATAGAGTATAAAAATGTATTACAATATGAATAATAATTAAAACATTTGTAAGCATCAAAATAAAAATAATTAATAAATCATGAATAATTTCAATCAGTAATAAAATAATCAAATTAATAGTTAAATTCAGAATATATTTTTTTTAACTAATTGCATTGTTAATAATTTATCATCTGTAGAAAATACTATTTTATTTATAAGAGAAGAAAATGAAAGAATGAAAATTCAAGGTACTATTCAATTGATTCGAACCTCTCTGAAAAAGACAAAAACACATAAAACATTGATAGAAAACAACAGTTATTGTTTGTTGGAAAAAATTTAGAAACATGAGCATCTTGATATTGTCCAAAAATGACTGCTATTCAGAAATATTATGGTAAAAGCTGTAATTGGTGAAAATTTGTTTGCAGTCGGAAGTACCATTTTGTGATTTTACCATACGAGCCGATGAAATGGAATATTACCGAATATAATATATAATGAAATTATAAATATATAGGACACACTTTTTAAAATATATATATATATATGAATACAATGTTGAGGTATGTTAAATAATGAGTGTAAGTAAAATTGATAAAAATTACTTAATTTCCTAAGTCAGTAAAAAATGAACGTAAAAGTCTTAATAATAATGAGTTTTATGATACATTTTCCATACAATTTGAAAAAATGTATAGAATTTAGCAAAACAGATTCTGAATGCTTTGTAACAACAGAATTCACATTACAAAATTAATTCTTCAAAGAACTCAAATTGTCTTCCAGATCAAGAATCACATAATTTTCCCCTGCTGTTTGAAAAGTGATGTTGAAAAAAGTGAAGAAGACACTGAAAGTGTTTTGAAATTAGAGTTCATCCATCAAAATGTTATCTATTTAATCCCCAATTTGAGGAAAAAAAGAAATGTGATCAATTTATAATTAACATTACAATTAACACTAACTCTGATTCTAAGAGAATAAAATTTCCGCGAAAATAATAGAATATTTTAATTCCCACTTGCAAGAAAAACGAGCCTCAAAATCCCAAATAAATGACTAAAAAATTTAAATAATATAAAATTTGGTTCTGAAATGTCAGAAAAGAGTTTGATCCCTTACTATACTGGACTCGATCATGAGAACAATCTCTGATAAGCACTAACGGAAATATTAACATAAAAAATGTACAGTCGAAAAATACTAAGAGAGCATTTGCTCAGAAAAGACAAAAAAGATGAAATACTACGGACTAAAGTCGAACAGATATACATGTCAAAAGAGTAACTATGTCATGAACAGAATAATTTAGTGTATATAGCTTTTACAATTAACTAATGTATTATCATTAAAAAGGAAAAAAAAAATTGTGAAGATCTGAAAATGATTCTGAAAAAACACAGTAACACCTAAAAACAAACAATATTTCGTTAGATTGTGCTGGCAAAAATGTTAGAAATTTTATATCTGTATGTAAAACAGAAAGAGAGAATAAAAACAACATAAGTGTAAGTGTTAATAATGTAAACCAATCACAAATTTATTTATTCATGAAAATAGTGCATGTTAAATATTTTTACATTAACAAATTTGAAACGGATCACTATAATTGAAATTGAATATCTTTTTTCATAACGTTTACTAAATTTTTGTAAAAATTTATGAATTGTAAATATTTTTCTTTATTTTAACGTCTTTATTAGAATACTTACCTAAAATATGTTTATGTTGTTATGAAATGCATCACACGTAAATTGACTTAATATAGATCTTCACACACACATGTATTTTATTTTAATTTTCTATTCTTGTCATTTTAAATACTTTTATTTCAATGTCTTTCTAAAAAGACATAGTTAGAATGTGTTGATGCTATTGTGAACTAGAATTTGATTTTTATTTTTCATTAAAAAATATAAACTTGAATAAAAAATAAACTAAAATACGCTTTTGTATAATTTAACAGTACAGTAATGCAGTCTACTACTTTTTCAATCATTTAAAATTATAAGTTGATCATTTATGCTTTGTTAATGTTTTTAAACTAAAGCAAAATTCATTTAAATTTTAAATATTAGTCTAAAAGTAATGCGACATTGATTCATATAAATAAATTTTTATGTATGAAATGAATGGTAAATACTTTAAGGATAAATACTTTAAAGCACTTGCCCATCTTCACGGAAGGAGTGCTGGACAAGGAAGAAGTTGTGGTCGGGGTGGATTACAGAGGCAAAAAAGTACAGAGAGAGCTTCGAACGGGGTATTATGTAGTGTCGAAAATTATGTACAGGAGGTACATGTGGCTTTGAGGTACACCTGGTGATAGGTGGTCATCTGGTGAGATCAAGGTGATGGTCAGCAAATCTATCTACGAATAGAAATACCTAATATGCTTCAAGTGCGTAGGAAAAAATTCACCACCCACACGGTGTGTCTGTGAGAGAGAAACTCCAAGAGAAAAAAATACCAGCTGGAATACAGTACATAAAGTCCAAATCCCCATCTCGAATGGTACATGCAGCGCAGAAGGACTATTTATCCCTCTTACCGGTATTGACACCATGAATAAATTTAGTTACAATACAATGCAAATGATGTGTGGCTGCCTGGACATACCAAATAAGTTTCTCTACGATATAGAACTCGCTGACAGATAGTGGAGAGGTTAGAGATCCTCATGCGAAACAGTTGGTGAATAATTCGAATCCTGATTCAAGCATGGATATTTTTATTCTTTCTCTGTATGTGATTCTCTAATCTTTCACCTTCGGGCTCCGATGGCACACCCACTGGGGCTCCACTGTTTTATGATTGAAGAACTCCAGTGGCTCAGTAGCTTCACGATACTTCTTGTTAAGATCTGCAAAGCGATGTATCATTTGCCGAGGGCAATAATTGGAAGAATGATCCCTAACTGGGTTGCTAGAGTTCCGTGAGTTGGAGACGTGTCCACGTTAATATATGATGTCCAAAGTCCTTGTGTGGGGCGTGGATGTGGAGAGGAGGGTGCTAGCTCAGGCATGACCTCTTAATTTGATCGTGGTTCAAAATTCCTGCACTTGGTGATGGGTGAGTATTCCAAACTCATTAACCTAAAGGTATAGTTCAGGACTCACCTGCACCGTTTTGTATGTATGTATAAGTGGCCATCGCCGTCATCGCTTGTAGCGCTGAATAGATTAATACTAAGATCAACCGGGCAGGGAGGAAAATAACAATATTGAACTCGTTGCCTCCTCGAAAGAAGTTTGTACACAAAACTCAAAGCAATACCAATTTTACACAAGGCCAAACAAAATACGAGTCGCGCAATCGTACTGTCCCGTTTTCCTGGTGATGCCACCGGAAAAGAGTTTGTATATTGAACTCAAACATTCCTAAAATACTTATTTGTTTTTTGAAAAATGTCATGAGATAAGCAGAAATTTCATTAGACACACAAAATAAAGGATAATTGTTCATTTTATTGAAATTGAGTTAATGTAAAACAGCATTTACATCTGTTATAGTTAAATTAAAGTGTTTGAGTAGAAAACAAATATTATTCAAAACAGTTCATTTCTGCACATAAGAAAATATGTTTTAGATATTTTCTCTTACTTTATATCAGTGTTTCTCAACCACCGTTCCGCAAGAAATATCAGCTATCTGTCCAAAATCCAAAGTGTCATCGGCTGACAACCGATATTAGAACAGAACATACAGTACAATTACATTAGTTTACTGATTTAGAAAATGCCGTCCGATGGCTGAGTAGTTATCATTTCTGACTCCAAGACTGTTTTTCCCGCGTTCGAATTCCGGTTCGGGCATAGATGTTTCTTTCTGTGTTTCCTTGTCTGTTCTTCTGAGATGATGTATGAATGTGTCCTACCCTATAAACGGCTTTGTGGTGGTATTGCGTGGGTAATGCTTCTTGCCTCCGTGATTTGTTTCACAGGTGCCCTCTGGATAACGACAAATGAGCAGCAGTTTTCGGCCTTGTTGTGGGGTAGGGTTAGCCACCCAGTGCCCGCCGTTATTAAAAAAAGTTTAGAAAATAATATGATTGATAATGAAAAATGTAACAACCTGGCAATTATGCACCTAAATGCTTTTCATAAATTGCCAAGCCTTAGGTAGGGTGTCCCTGTCTGTACCTTGAGTGTCTCTGATTATTTGAAAGCTGAATATCTATCTTAGCGTTTAAGGTATCTTAGCTTAGGTTTCGCTTTTTTATCTTGGTTGCATTCTTTTGCACATTTGCATAACTGAAAACTATTTATCAGGGTAACTTTTCTATAACTTCTGAATTTAATACTGTGCTATAACTATTGTTTCTTTAGGTAGATTAAAAATCACTAACCAGGATAAAAGTGAGGTGGGAAAACGAAAGTCACATTAATACATTTCGTGCAAAGAAAGGATTCTCCAAAAACCAAGTACTTCGTCCTAACCTTCAAATATAGATAAAAGTGAATATAATCCACAATCTTCAAGAGAATAAAAAACTTTGTAAGTTATTGCAGATTATTTGATATATGATTTTGTCCTTTAGCCACAATCAGAAGAAAATTGCCCAAATTTAGAGTGTGTTGTTCGTAACGATGTTTAGTGGCATTTACAAACGAAGCACGCACAACTAGAACGAGCCCTAGAGTTTTTTAAGGAAAAATTTTGAACATGAAAATTTAAAAGGGTGCTTTTAAAAATGTTTCTGAATTGGTAAATACCTTTGAAAGGAATTGTATTTATTTGATCTGCGTATTGTCAAATTTAAGAATCTTTTTTATTTTTATTTTGGTAGTTTTATTCTCGATGCAATATTTTAAGTTAATTTAATGTACACATGTAAATTATAAATAAAATGATTTGAAAATTATTTTTGTCTTATTGATTTATTTATTTTATTATTAAATTTATCGGTTCGCGAAAACGTACGGAAATATTTTATCGGTCCTTGGAGTGAATCAAATTGAGAAACATTGCTTTATATTATTTTCTCGGTGAACATCACAGTGCGCAAAAATTGAATGTAAAAACGTTAACATATTACAATATTAGATACGTTTTCTTTTTTTTAAGATTATTTAAGAAATCACCTAGTTGTCTTGTGTAGATGTCATTATTGCTTAATTTTTAACTGTTTTTATTTATTATTACTCTGCCATTTATATTTTCAATAAAGTTTGTTTCATTTTTTAAGTACACTAGTGCTCATAAATTAAGGACAATGTGTGTTCACATTAGTGCTCATAAATTCAGGCAAAGAAAAAGACAGAAGCAAAACAAATGTAACTTATTTGTAAAATCTGTTTATTAAACAAAAGGTAAAGAGCAAAAAAGATGCTATATGTTTGACATTATTAATAAAAATTGCGATTTTTACTACCTGGAACAAATTTCACATTAGAACCTATTTACAAAAAACAATACAACATGGTTGGTATGGTGGTTAATACATAGTATGCCCCCCAGACGATGTACCACGCCTAGGCATGCTGAGTATGAAATTATCTATCAGATCTTGGGAAATATTAGATTATTCATTAAGCAATGTTCTCCGAAGTCCCGGTAGATATGTGAGAGGGGGTTGATGGGCTGCAATTCGTCCGCCAAACATGCCCCACACATGCTGTGTTTCATTCAAGTCCGGTGAGTATGCTGACCACTCCATACGGATGATATCCTCCGATTGAAGGCATGCGTTTACAATGTTTGTAAGGTGAGGACAGGCGTTATCATCCATAAACAGAAATTGTGCACCTTTGGTGCCCCGAAACAAACCTATATGTTGTTCCAGAATGACATTCCAATAGATATGAAATGTCATGGTTGCATTCTGAACATGCAGGTTAGTTTTGGAACCCAGAATAATTCCTCCCCAAACGAGCAATCCTGCACCACCCGTTATTGGTGTCGATCAATGGTGCTCTCTTTGTGGTAACGGGTACTTGGCCTTCTCCATATGAAAGTCCGGTGAGAATCAGAATGAAAGCTAAACCTGAACTCGGAAAATATCACACAAGACCACTGTTGTGGTGTTCACAATGCGTGCTCTCTACTCCAGGCTAACCGCAGATGACATTGACATGCGGTACGTGGAACACATCTGACAGGCCTACAAGCATATAGACCAATGTGCCCTACGCGTCTGTACATGGTTTTCCTTGAGACTGTCGTACCGGTACTGAAGAGGGCTGACGAGACAGGCCTGATCCTGTATTCCGTTTTTCTCTTTTGGCAATAACTGCCAAATACCGGTCCTTATTCAGCGTTGTAACTCGGGGGTGACGTGTGCTATAACGTCTACTCACATTACCATCATCTTGAAACCGTTGCCAACGCCTAGAGATGATATTCTGGGCGATTCTAAGTTCCTCGGATATTTCCAGGTGGGTACGTCCACATTGCAAACGGTCAATAATTTTACCACGTAAAACATAATCCAAATGCTTCTTTTGTGTCATAACTATGCGGTTATTGCATTGAAAGACTTTTAAAGCATTTGTGAACAATTTTACTTCTTTGCAACCATTCTTATATACACTCATCTCTTACACTTTCATCATTGTCAAGTACTATCGGCGCCATCTGGTGGTTTCCTGTAATTTGCATATTATTCTTCAAGATGTGTGTGATAACTGTACATGGGAAATTTTTATTTTAGAGTTCAATTTCTGTGTGATTCTGAATTATCCTTAATTTATGTGTGTGTGTGGACATGAGTATACTAAATAATATTTACCCGATTCTTCTTTTCTTATATGAAAACAAAAATTTTTATTTACTTTCAACCAAATATATTAAATGAAATAAATTTTTTAATTTGTTAAAATAAAAAAAATATTTTACACTAAATATTTTACACTAAATATTTTTCTATGTGCATTTGCTTTTGATTGGACTTTTTTAATTTTCATCTTAAAAGTTTATTAAATTTTGTAATCGCTTTTATGATTTAGGAATTTTAAATGTTTGACAAGTTCAGACATATCAAATTCAGTAATGATCTAAATGAATTGAAGAAAGGGGTTAACTTAATTTATTACATCACTACTTTTTCCATACTGGACCTAATTAAACGGGGATTGACAGTTTGAAATGAATCCAAAACCCCTACCAATACCTAGGCTCTTGAGTCAGGATTTGAACCCACAAACTGTTGAAACGCAAGCCAAATAGTAATGACTCGGCTGGCAGCTATGATGTAAGAAGCTCGATGTTTCATGCTAAGTGTTGTTAAGTATTCTGTTAATACCAGGGAAATGGTTAGTATTTTAATTGCTTAACAGTTATATTTTGCTCATAGGGATGGTTGGAGTGGGAACTTCTGTCTAAAGTGGATTCCAAGTCTCAGTAGAGAAACAAACCTGATGGGAATTGAACCCACGAGCTATTCAAGCGAAAGTGATAATTTAAGCGCTAACTCGGCTCCCAGGCAGTGAGATTGTAGAAAATTATTAAATTAACCATCTGGGGATGAAATATGATTAACAGGGGATTCAGCAGTAAACTTTAAATTATTATTTTTACTGGTCCCAGTAGATTATTATCTCTTACGTAAATCCTCACTAATGACTTTTCAGAATGTAAATCATTCTTATGAACGATGACGTCAGGCTGGTATGAAGGATAAAGGCTATAAAATTACTTCTTTTATATTATAAAAAGTAATTTATAATGCTATAAATCAACTACTAAAAATTAGATTATAAAAATCACTTCTTTTGGAATCAATAGTAAAAATAGAACTTATAACTTCCAAAACTCAGAATTAAATTAATATTTTTTTAGAATTACATTTTTTTCCAAAAAGGAAGACAACTAGAGTAATTTAAATTATATTATTCAAATTGTAATAATGTAAAACTTTATAGAAAAAATAATTTAAATTAAAATGTCGGATGGTCAAAACATTCCTTTTAGATTCATCTTTTGAAATATTTAGTGAAAATCAGTAACTTCATCTTACCATTTAAAAGTGGAAAAGCTTTGTGATAAACAGAAGAGCTCAGATACACTCCCTTCCATTTGCACCAAAATGTTGGAATCTCAATAATTGGTCTGACAATAAAGCAGATTTCACTACTATAGGACAATGATCATCAAGGAAGTTTCTTTCAAATTTTCTATGGTTGTTGGGTTCTAAAGGGTTGTTACACAGAAACATATGAAACAGCAGACACCACCACTATAGGATAATCATCAGCAAGGAAGTTTCTCGCAAATTTTCTATGGTTGTTACGTTCTAAATGATTATCACACAGAAACATATGAAACATCAGATACCACTACTATAGGACAATCATCAGCAAATAAGCTTCTTGAAAATTTTCAATAGTTGTTATGTTCTAAATGATTGTCACACAGAAACATTTGAAACATCAGACACCATTACTATAGGAAATAAGCTTGTTGAAAATTTTCTATGGTTGTTGGGTTCTAAATGGTTATCACGCAGAAGCATATTAAACAGCAGACACCACTATTATAGGACAATCATCAGGAAGGAAGCTACTTTCAAATTTTCTACGGTTGAGGGGTTCTAACTAGTTGTCACACAGAACGGTACAAAAATTATGCAGCTATTATTGTTTTAATAAACATTTAATCTTAAAATATTAGCATATTATTTAATAGCAAGTTAATTCATTTGTAGAAGACAATTTGTCTCAGATCAATGTAGAATATTAAAGAAAACTTTACATTAAAATAAGAAATTTATTTGCTGGTTTTCAATTGTGTTTTAAATTGGTATTACATTAAAATTTTTCCTTAAAATTCAAATATTAATTTCAATGGAGATTTATTTGTGTATAACAGAGAAACTTTCAATTAAATATTTGTAAGAATTATTTATTTTCGTTATATACATCTAATAAAAATAATGAAAGTAGATTTTAAATAAAGAGGTAGTTGAATATTTGTTAAATGAAAAGAATTTATAATTACGTTTCAATTTTTTCTCTCTTTATGCGATACATGACTTTCAATCAAATTGTTTAAGAACAGAATACATGAAAAAAACCCCTTTAAATATAATTAAGTGGATATTTTAATTTTGTTCTTGAGATGTTTTAAGAGCGTGAAGCAAATATCAAATTGAGATGAAGTTCTTTTATCTCATTTTTGAATTCGGTAAACTTGAGGTATGTTTCTTAAATTATTTTGCGCATATTTTGTTGCCATTTTTTCTCTTAATACTAAAAATATTTATGATCAAATGAAATTTGAAAAGTATTTGTGTTAATTGTGCTCATGAAGTTGGAAAAATACTACGAATAGGAAACTTTGGGTATTAAGCTGGTGTTTAAACACATACATAAATAAAAAATATCAAACATTTCTTATTTAAATAAATATAGAATGTGTTAAAATTTTAATTAAATTTATCATTTTCATTTCACTTCATTGATTTGTGTTAGGTAATATAAAAATTTTATTTGTTTTGAATGCAGAACTCTCTTGTAAAATATATAATTAAAGTAAGGCAAGCGCTTTTTATTAGAAAAGTTATAAACCATGCTTTTTAATTTGTTATCGTTTAAACAACAAATCAGCACATAAATTAATGTGAAAGTTCACACAATACTTAACATTTAATAAAATAAAGAAACATAAGGGAATTTTGAATATTTATTGCCGAATAGAGAGCCAAAACATACAAAAAATGAAAATTTAGAGAATTTGCCAAAAATAAATAAAAATTAGAAAATTCTTCCCCTTTAATCTTTTCTTTCCGATCTTTCAACGAGGCCGCTCCTTTCCATTCGGTGACTCTCAACTGCCCCAACATCTGATGCCGGCCGGAACTGAACTCGAGGGAGACGTTTTCATCTGGCTGCTTCTGTCTCTATTGATCTTAAATTTCTGTTCTGTCTGTTTCGATGCAATTAAAAATGGAAAATCTAGTCTTTTTATGTTGGCATCTATTTTTTTTGGCTAATGATTTAATTAAAAATTTTTTTTTAGCAAAGTGTCCTTGTTACTATTAAAATTAATATTTTGAATTTTTAAAAGCAGAATATTTTAATTTTGTGTGAAATAAATTTTGAGAATTTAGAATGAATTGAAATTTTAAGTAAAAATAATAACTATTATACTGTAAATTTTAATTTAGCTTTCAGGTATTAGTCAAAATTAGATTTGATAAAGATGTCTGAAAATATGAATTCGTCAGGTATCTATAAATATCTGATTTAAAACTGAAAAATAATAAAGAACTTCAAAAACTATTCATTCATTGAATATATTATTTGTAATCAGGTAGACAGGCTACCTGCACTGAGTAAAATTAGGTAAACTTATACCTAAAGCAGTATTTAAACTTCTGATAGGAACTGGTAAATTAATACTATGCCAAAACATTGACAAAATCTGAAAAAAAGGCTGTAACATTTAATGTAGGAATTATTAACTTAGGTAAATTATACCTAAAAGAGAAAAGTTTTAGAATTTTAGAAAAATTTAGAAAACCTGAAATATTTATAAAATGAATCAGCTGAATTTTGTTCTATTTACTAATTGTAGGAATGAAATATAATTAACTTTAGGTCTGTAAATGCAATAAAATCTAATTAATTAATGACTGCTTTTTGAAATAAAGGTGGAAAATGGAAATGAATTATATAATTGCGTATCATTAAAAGGAAAGATTGAAGAGTAAGGCCAGTCTATTTTATGGAGAGAATTTTAAATTGGGGGACACTCTGCATTTTTGCTTTATCTTCCTTTTGGTTAATTTTTCCTCTTTTTTAACTTTACTCCTAGGATTATTGAAATTTAACTCAATCTGTCATTTTCTGGAATAGTTTATATATTATTAATATATTTGGAAGCTTATTTTTTAAACATTTTGTCTTGATCTACAGTGGTTAGGTTATGTGTTATTAAAAAATATTTTTCCAAACCACCGAGCTCAGTTCCCACATCATCATGATCCATTTCTCTTCCTTAGTAAAGCCATTCGAAGCTTTCAATTAACACTCCTCATTTAAATTGTTCTGAAAAAGAATTGTTAAATATAATGGAAAAGGAAACATAATAAATGAATCGATAAAGATAGCCCTAATAAATACTTACTTTTTTTTGTTGGTTTTATCCCCTTTCTGTTTGAATATTTGCCAGCACCTATTCCAAAATGATTTTTCTTTACCGGTTGTTTTATTTTTCTTTTCATTATCAATCTTATCTTTATCCTTTTTTCTCTCCTGGTTACTGTCTAAACATGTTTTTGCTATTTCTTTTTCTGTGTTTTTAACACTCTGTTTAATATTATTGTTGTTGTCTTCATATAGGATATCTTCGGTGGTTGATTCAGATTTCCAATCTCCTCTTGGTTTTTGAATTGTTGGTACTTTGTCAAATTGCTTAAGATTTGTATCAGAGAAGCTGTGGTCTTTTTTTGATGTTTCGTCTTTAATTCCAATAGCTGGTGGATTATTTTCAGTCTCGAATTGGTTTTTTCTGGCCAGTTCTTCTTCCCTTTGGAAAGCTGTATCTTCTGGTTGTTTTGAATAAGTTTTGCTGGCCGTTTTTAAATAATCTCTTAATGCTTTTAAAGCGGCATCTGATTTTCTTTTTTTCATTTCTAAATGTTGATTAAATAGAAAATAATTTTGATCAATTTTTACTAATCTCCAAATGTTTTCATTATCTGTTTCACTAAGCTCTATATCTTTCTCAAATTGGAGGGAAAAAATATCGTGAAAATGTGGATATGAAGACTGAGAAGAACATTTTCGTAAAGCTGCTTCTAAATTATATCTAACTGGATTAAAGTATTCACTCTCTGTTTCACTATGTTCTATATTTTCCTCGAATTCTAAAGAAAATTTGTCGTAATGATCATTATTAATATTGATTTCTGAATGATTGTCAATTGGCAAAGAAGAGCCAGCCTTTTTTTCTATAATATTGTCTAAATCGTTTAAGTCAATGTCGGTATTTTTTTCTTGCCCCAATATGGTCCCTTCCAGATATTGCATTTCTTCGGTTTCTTCCATTATGGTGGGCAATTTCTTAAAGTCCAAAAAGCTCATTTTCATTTTTTGACGTTCATCGTCTAAGTCGGGATTTGTCATATCGAAATTTATTCCACTGATAAATTGTAAAAACTGGTCTTCTTCAGAACTGATAGACGTTTTCCTGTCATATTTCGATATTTGTTGATCATATTTATTGAGTTCTCTGTTAGTATTTCTTCTAAAATTTATTCGAAGTTTTTGACTGGAGGAAAAAAAAAGAGAGGATTATTAAATTCTTTTGAATATGAATGAAAAAAAGTTTTGAATAGGAAATTTATTTCTAATTGGAAAATTTGTTTTAAATATTTTCAGTGAAATTTTACATGAAATCATTTCAAATGAAATGTGTAACTTGTTAATCAAATGTTTTAATAATCTTTTACTCAGAAACGTAAAGCATTTATGATAAGCAGTAAATAATTGGCAAGGAAAAAAAATAAATCTTTTTATTAAATTTGTTGATAATCGATTTTATTTGTAGTTACATTTAAAAAAATTACATTTTGAAGAAAAAGAAACAAAATGATATTTGATTTATTGAACTGAATTAGATTTGAGTTGCTGAGGCTCCCTTTTTGGTTGTTGTTGTTGTCTTGTGCCAGCTAGGCTAACAATATGGGGTGCGCTGCTCCACTTTTCCAACTGAACCATATTTTGGTGTGGTGTCTGACTTCCTCAGGACACACATGCCCTAGTGTAGGCAACCACATTTACACAATTCATTTATACAAGGAAAGGACAAAGACAGGATAGATAAAGAGAGAAAGTACATCCATGTCCAAACCAGGATTTGAACCCAGGACCTCCTTATCCGCAGTCAGGCACGCTGACCATTAGACAGGGTAGGTGTCTCCATATTTGATAAAAAATGTTATAATAGCATCATTATTTTCATTCATTATTCATTTACCTCTTCGATACTTAAATATCTTATTACAAAAAGAGTATTTCTCGTCTTTGTTAATAATATAAGCAAATTTAACCGTAAATCTATGAATTCGTAAATGGTTAAGAATGTCAAAATCTTTATGGTTTTTGAGCCAAGTTAAAAAAGTTTTATCTGGATTCATTTTTTTACAAACGCGAATGGTTTTCCTTGAAAATATTATAAACGTGACCTTTTATGGGGGGAATAACGTTTAAAATATGATAGAGAAAATATTTCTCATAAAGTTTTAATAAAGTATTGATATGAAGAACACAAACAAGAAAAGTATAAATCTAATTCAATAATCTAAGATAAAAAAAAATGAACCATGCAAAATCAATCTTCTCTAAACAAATGTTTGATGGATCTTATCAGTTTGATTCCTTTCTTTATTTTATATAACGGTAAAAATTTACGATTCAGGTATTCGTTCATTCTTTGGCAATTTTTTGAGGGCAACATGTATCTAATAAGATGGCCGCTACACTTAAGATATACAAAGATAAGGTGTGACCCGGGTTAACAGAAATTAAATTTTATCGCCACGATGTATCACCAAATGTTTCACCAAACCAAGAGGTTACCAATTCTACACTTCCCTCCATTTTACTTAGCAATGCTGAAAATACACTTCAAATTTGTTATCCTCTTTTCATTTTTATACTAAAACATATATAAAGCACTTTATCTCAAACTTTTCTAAAAAGAAAGGGTTATTGCAAAATCAGTGAAATCAGAAAGTGGTTAGAATATAACTGAAAAATAATCAACTTTTGTGTAGTGCATACTATGTATAGCAAATACTTAATAGGTATCCTTTTTCTGAAAAAAATATAAGTATTCATCAATTTTTAGAATTTTTCATATGTAATGAATGTAAAGGAATGTTTGCTCTTTAAAAAAACTGGTAATTCATGACGATCCTTTTTAGTTTTTTCGATATATTTGAAAAAGAAAATTTATGAAACGTCATAAGAATTACAAGGCAATATATAAAAGCATATTTCATATGCTTAATAGTTACGATGCATTTACAGTTGTGAAACAGATAGATAGAAATTTATAGAAAATGAAGTGTAATGCGATTAAAATGTTTGCTCTCTTTTTTTAAGCTCCTATGCATGAAATGACATCATAAATTGCTGATGAATATTCTGTATGAGCATCCTATAATGCAATACAAAACCAAGAAAAGGATGAGTAATCACCATATCATATTACTTAATATATCATAATCATTACTTACATTTTCTTCCTTAAGTAATTGAATGGGCGAAGCATGCTGGAAAATATGGATGTTAAGAGAAACAATTGCAGAATGGAATAAAAAATTGTCAGTTGATTTATAAGGCTAGTGCACGATGTTATTCACTAGTAACTGTTTATTTACTTGGAGGATTAAAATACGCAACCTATTATCATCAAGTTTGAGCAGAAAGGAGACGAGTTTCACTGATATACGATTGTTGTCTGCTAAATTTCATTGTTGGCTTTAAGCAAGTATTAGCATCTAAGAATTCTAATTGTTAATTGTAAAGACATTGTTTAAAAATAAGAAAAAAAGCCATTGTTAAAAAAAATAAGGAAAAATGAAACTTTTACTATTACTTTATAAATCATTTCAGACATAGAGCTCCTATAAGCATAACATTGTGAATATTGATTTCCTCAAAACTTTTTGAAGTGATAAATAAATGGAATATACTTCACCATTTAAAATTTAAAAAATTACTCTAAAAACAAAATTGAAGGTGTTGTTATGGAAAACGCGCTGCAGGATTCCTTTACTGACACAAATATTAAAGTTAATATTCGACCATATTTCATGCAGTTATGTTATTGATATGTAAAACAGAATAAACTTTGTTGCTCACACTATATAACTAATAATTCTTTTTGGCACAGATGTCGTATAATCCAGGATGCCAAATTCTGAGTTTAGTGATTTTTTGGCGGATTTTTATGTATGTGATAACTTGGTTTTTATAGTTATTGAGACCTGTAAGAATTATGAAGAAAATTTTGGCAACTGTATTATTTACGTCATCATGCACGTCACAATACGCCAACTTCACAACATTTCTTCATCGCTAAAGAATTCACAATTTAGCATCCTGATTTATATGGCATCTGTGCCTTCACTAGTAATGTCACTTTCTTTTAACTCTAAAATAGGTATGTGGGTGTTCAAAAGAATTTAAAGATGATACGTATACTTTTTCTTTGTAGAGAAAAAAGCGTTTTGATTTGGTTAATACTTAACTAAGACCTTCCCTATTTTGTAGAACTTTCTTATCGAAAACTTTTCACTTAAAAATCATGTTTTTGCAATAAAATATGTCTTAAAATTATGATAAAACTTGATAAATAATTCTGTGAAAGTCTATGCCGAACTCAGTAAGACAGATTGGTATATATATTTTTTCGATTAAATGGTGTAAGGAGCAAAAATGTGAATAGCGTTTGCGCGCTGAAGACTGCCGTTCTCCACTTCTCTTCCGATTAGGATTTTGTTGTTTACTTCTTTTTTTCTCAGACAGCATACTAGAGGGTTACCGCGGAACCTACCCACATGTTACTACTGATTTTATTAATATGAAACTTGTAAATAATGTAAATATTAAAATTTATTTTCTTCAACTTATTGATTGAATTTGAATTGAAATTGTCGTTAATTGCCACTCAACGATGCTACAATGATATTTGTTTTTCCATTAGATTGGCTTAATTCTAACGTATTATTGAATGTCATAGGAATATTTCACCTATCTAGAAATTATCACCTTATAATTTTTTAACTTTTACAAAATAAGTTAAGCATTCGGATGATATTTTGCAATTGATCTTATAAAAACCATATGTTACAAATTTATAATAAAATAATTGACAATAGATAACAAAAATATAATATACAATTCGAAAAAATGAAATATTAAAGGTATTTTCAAAAATTTGTTTTACATAAATAAAAATTGCTTGTGAATTTTGAAAAAAAAAACAATAAATATAAGTAAGTTTTTTTTCTTTCTAAATATGTAATTTCAATCAAAATTAAGTTGTTTTGAAGAAAATATGTCAAAAATATTTTTTCTTTAACACGAAATCATATAGCTAATATATAGTAATTGTCATTTTAAATAGCTTTGTTTCCTTAAGAGATGATTTCGTTTGCTTTATTTTCTTGATTGTAACCTTTTGCTTTTGCTAAGTTTTCTCTTTTTTAAATTAAATGATACAAATTGTTCACCATTTTGATCCAGAGATAATGATATGATAGTCATCTTTTTCACCGGATGTGACCTGCTTTCGAATAACATTCGCTAGATTTATAAAGTTATTAAAAGTATAAATAGTGAAAATAAAAAAAAGTTTTCTACTAGGTTATTAAATCAAGGACTTAAACTTTTTTATTTTACCCTAAACATAATAAATAAAATAAAACAATAATAAATAAATACGGTTAAAAACAGAGATTAATGATTCAACTGTAATTAATGTTAATTTATTTCTGAATTGTGTTTGATTAATGGCAATGGAAAATTTTTGTACATCATAATGAATGTGAAATATATACAGAGGGTATTAACAAATTTTTAGAACAATATCGATAACGAATTGAAAAAAGTAAATGTTTTAGAATAAAAATTTTTGGCAACAGCTTATTATTTGAAATGAGAAATATCGTCTGCTACTTTTAAATTTATTCTTCTTTCAAAATGTCACATATAAACATGCTGTGAACTGAAGGATATGTTTTTGCGCTTTCCGAAGATAAAAGTTCTTATTCCAGAATTCAAAAACGTTGTGAAATGCATGGTATTAAAATTTCTAAGTGCAAAATAAGCAATATTATTAATCGGACAGGTAAAAACTGTCAATCATTATTTCTACATAGAAAGAAGACTCCAAACGAATATCCGTAAAGGGTACGTACTGTTTCAAATGTTTCTAAAGTGAAATCGCTGGTAACAAGAGAGAATCCGCCAACACAGAAATCAATTGCAAAATCTTTATATATGTATATCTGTAGCAACAATAAATAAAATAATAAACCAGTTTTTACAACTTAAAAATGATAAAAAACGTAATGTTCATCAGCTTTTGCCGAGACATGTGGCTCAACGCAAAAATTTTGTAGAATCCTGTATGAAAACCATTTAGCAGGAGATAAATGGAAAAACATTGTGACCCTAGATGAAGCATGGGTTTACCTAAATGACTGTAACAAAAAAAGGTCTTTTTAGTATAGAAAATGAGGATAAAAATTGTACAAACCCGTTTCCGTCAATGTAAAGAAAGTTTCAGTAAGGGGTTTATGATTGTCGCAGGTATCTCCTACAATGGGAAATTAAAAATAAGAAGACTGGAAAGAAATGTTAATTCAACTCATCGTACTATCAGGAGAAGGTTTTAAGCCCAATATTTACAAAAGAAATTCCACTTCTTCGTCCCAATGACTTTCAAAGACAGAAACTTCATCAAGACAAAGCTCAAGCATCAAGTCATACTTCGAAAACTACCACTGCTCTCCTTGAAAGAAATGATGATTAATACAGATATTACATGTATGCATTTTCAACATATCCCTGGCTAAGTCTCCAGACGTTTCACCTATGGACTATTGTGTCTTTGGTTTGTTAAAAAAGGCTTTTTCTAAACGCAAACCCACCACGATAGATGGACTGCGGAAAGTAGTGGAAGAGGAATGGAAAAAATACCCCTGGAAATATTGCGAAAAGCTCTTCTATTATAGAAATCACGATGCAAACTTGTAGTCCAAGAAAAAGGCTATCAAATCGAACATTTAAAAAATAATCTTTACATAATAAACATGAATTAAACGGCCACGAAATCGTTCTAAAAATATGTTAATACCCTCTGTATATTATATTGGATTTATAAATATAAATATATTTCATAAAAGTCATTATATTAAGAAGTTTTAAATTTTTTTTAAACAAATTACCCAATTTCTTCCGATAAAAATGTTTAAAATTTTGATAATTTACTTAACAAATGTTAAATGGAGTGTATTGCGCCGAGACAGTTAGATTTATTTTATTATTCACGAATGAAGAAAGGATTTATTGACGAAAGAAAGACAAGTATTTTGCCAATTAAAAGTATTGCTACATATTTAACAAATTGATTTTTGAATAAGTACTAATGCATTGTATGCTGTAAATACAAATAATTTGTTAATCATGAAACTGCAATAGCAGATTACTTATACTCAATAGAATAAATGAATGATGTTTGGCTATCATATATCAAACAATATTCTAAATAACTTTTTGTATTAAAAAAAAATTCAAATTTTGATAGAATTGTTTAGTGTTATATTTTGAATTTAAATTTATCCATTAACTATAAGCTGTAAGTTTTTTTCCTGTTTTGATGAAACATTGAACTTATGCAAAATTGCTAACAATGATAAAAGGATAATAATAGCAATAAATGCGTCATAGGGAGTGTAAAATAACTTTTGAAGATAAAACTCTCCCTTATGCAAGTAAAGATATGGTATCAATTCCTTAATAAATTGCATATTATAATATATTTTGAATTTTTCTCTTTTTTACCCAATTAGCATGAATTTTTAAATCTATCAACAACAACTTTCACAAAGCAAAAAAGAAGGAAATAAATTTTCTAATAGTTTAAGCAAATTCGCTTCTTTAAATCTTTTCTAGATATTTAAAGAAACCGAAACAAATATTAAATTGAAATTAAATTCTTCTATATCATTTGAATTTTACGTAACTGTTAACCGTCCTGTGGTATCTTTAGACAATATGTAGTAAGCAGCTTAATGGCCGAAGCCTATTGTACGGCATTGCAGTTCACCTCTCGTAAGTTGTTTTCAAAGAAGACTTTTCATAGACAGAGGGCCGTTTTCACGTGGAACAAGGGTAAAAACCCCAGAAAAACCCTGACAGACGTGAATGTGGTAAACAGAAGCACAATGTTCAACTCGAGCTGTTCAACAGTCGCTGGGATTGAACACGGAACCTTATGCTTTGAGGGCTGTCCTACATCTGGGTCACGAAGAAAGCAGCCAATGGTATATTATTGGAGAGAGACTAGGAGTCCGAAATAAAAAAATCTAAATAATTTACTAATTTTTGGGAAAAAATATTACGAATTTTTTAACATTGAAATTAGAATATAGTGTTATTAATTTATTTAAATTTTAACAGAACGCTAAAAATTTTAAAAATTGTATTGTTTAACAATTTTTTAAAAGAGAAATAACAGCATACTACTTTTTAGTCTGTCAGTATTATTAAATCAACAAAATGTTTATGCTGTGCTAATAGAAAAAAAAAAAAAAAAAAAAAAAGAGAGAGAGAGAGAGAGAGAGGTAAATTAGAAAAATTTCCTAAAGTAAAATGTTCTAAATTGGAGAAATGACGCTTTAGGAATAAAGCGAGAAATTAAAAGATTTGCTCTGGACTGAAATTTTCATGCTGAAGGAAAAACTTCATATTTTCTCAACAATAAAGCTTTACTGAGGAGGAAACAGAGTAAATATTTATATTTTCCTTTGTCCAAGATTTTTGTTGGTTAGATTTCGTTTTGGATAGTATAAATTATGCAGAGTAAAATACAGTAAACTCTCGCTACAACGATACCCGATACAACAATAACTCCCTCTACTACAATAATGTTTTGTGGTCCCAGTGATTTTGCATATAAACTAATGTTAATCTCCCCTCAATATTGCGATATTCTCTAGAACAATAAACCTCTGTAAAACGATTTTTTCAATCTAAATTTCAGTTAATCGTGCCCAACGTCGGGCATCTTACAAATAGTCGGAATCTTCTTCATCAGATGTAATGCCATATTCCAACGTTTTTAATCCTGATGAAGAACGAAAATAGTCATCCAGCTCATTGTCATCACTATAGTGCTATAGAAGTTGCCTATAGTGTCATCACTATAGAAATTGGTGGGAAGTAACAGAAAAAAACATTCGGAATTTCTGGAAAAAGGCCGATTTTTGTATTATGGAAGATAAGAAATCTGATAATGATGAAAATTCCATAGACAATGATCTCTCAGATGATCAAGAATGTGTTTTGCACATCAAAGAATCCGTATCCCAACTTAAGGAAACAAGCGGTAAAAAGTTTGGAATTAGTATGGAAGACTATTTAACAGCAGATGATGATCTTATGGATTTCGCATGAGTTACTGATGAAGATATTCTCTCTGAAATTACTGATGAGATAGGAAACAATGATGAAGATGATGATGATGATATTGATGATAATGATAATACAGGTTTATCGCAGTCCTTATTGTCATCCCAGGAAGCTCTTCAATCTGTGAATTCTCTACGGACATTTTTTTCAAGCCTTCCGTCGACAAATGAAGAACATTTTCGTGCATTAGACTCAATGCATACAGTATTGGTGAACTTAACAGTTAAAAAAATGAATAAACAAACAAAAATATTGGATTATTTTCAATAAAAAGTGTTTTTAGGTATGTGAATATTTCTGTGCTTATTTTCTGAATTTATCTTATTTATTTTTTTAGTATTTAAACCACTATTATTAGTATTTTACAAATTAATTTCTTCTAAATATAGATTTAAAAGTAGTATGTTATGCACTTTAAACTAATAATAATAATATAAAAAAATCTCTTATTAAATGCTCAAAATATGGGCCCTCGATATAACAATATGCCTCTCTACAACAATATATTTATTTGGTTCCTAAAATATTGTTGTAACGAGGTTTCACTGTATTGGTAAGCACTAAATTAGAAATGTAAGCAAATTCAAACTGATTGTTTTGTCAGAAAAATAGTTTACAAAGATTTTAGAGCTCTCTTACTATGACTGACGCAAATTTGATGATTGTGAAAGTACTTAAGTCAACAACAGCACTTTAAAAATTACTTTGTTTGGGATCAAAGATAAAAAGTAAATGCATAACTTCCAAAGCTCAAAATTAAATTCATATTTCTGTAAAATAGATTTTCCCTCAAATAAAAAAAAGGACACCTATGGTATTTTATATTACTTAGTTCAAATTGTAATGATGAGAAATTTATAGAAAAATGAATTTAATTCGAGATATTGGATGGTAAAAATAGCTCTTTGCGATTCATCTTTTAAAATATTTAGTAAAAATCAGTAACTACATCTTATTATTTAAAAGTGGAAAAGCTTTGTGATAAACAGAAGAGCTCAGATACACTCCCTTCCATTTGCACCAAAATGTTGGAATCTCAATTATTGGTCTGACAATAAAGCAGATTTCACTACTATAGGGCAATGATCAGCAAGGAAGCTTCTTTCAAATTTTCTATGGTTGTTGGGTTGTAAAGGGTTGTTACACAGAAACATATGAAACAGCAGACACCACCACTATAGGATAATCATCAGCAAGGAAGTTTCTCGCAAATTTTCTATGGTTTTTACGTTCTAAATGATTATCACACAGAAACATATGAAACATCAGATACCACTACTATAGGACAATCATCAGCAAATAAGCTTCTTGAAAATTTTCGATTGTTGTTATGTTCTAAATGATTGTCACACAGAAACATTTGAAACATCAGACACCATTACTATAGGAAATAAGCTTGTTGAAAATTTTCTATGGTTGTTGGGTTCTAAATGGTTATCACACAGAAGCATATTAAACAGCAGACACCACTATTATAGGACAATCATCAGGAAGGAAGCTACTTTCAGATTTTCTAGGATTGAAGGGTTCTAATTAGTTTTATCACACATAATGATACAAAAATTATGCTGTTATTATTGTTTTAATAAATAATTAATCTTAATATATTATCATATTATTTAATAGCAAGTTAATTCATGTGTAGAAGACAATTTGTCTCAGATCAATGTAGAATATTAAAGGGAACTTAAATGTGTGCATTACATTAAAATAAGAAATTTATTTGCTGGTTTCCATTTGTGTTTTAAATTGGTATTACACTAAAATTTTTTTCTTAAAATTCTCTCTCTCTCTCTCTCAAACATTAATTTCAATGGAGATTTATTTGTGTATAACAGAGAAACTTTCAATTAAATATTTGTAAGAATTAATTATTTTCGTTTTGTACATCTAATAAAAATAATGGAAGTAAATTTTAAATAAAGAGGTAGTTGAATATTTGTTAAATGAAATGAATTTATATATAATTACGTTTCAATTTTTTCTGTCTTTATGCGATACATGACTTTCAATCAAATTGTTTAAGAACAGAATATATGAAAAAAAACCCTTTAAATATAATTAAGTAGATGTTTTAATTTTGTTTTGATATTTTAAGAGCATGAAGCAAATATCAAATTGAGATGAAGTTTATTTATCTCATTTTTGAATTCGCTAAACTTGAGGTATGTTTCTTAAATTATTTTGCACATACACTGCTGGACAATTGCTAAGGTCGGATTACATATTGCAATGTAGCATAATATTAAGCGAGATATGAAGCCTAGTAGGATAAAATATACTTGCCACACTGTTCAGACATTAGATTAAAAAATATTTATTGTTCTGGAAAGTACAAAAGCTATGAAACATCTGAAAGAAAAAAAAATTTCATTTGATGCTGCATACGGAAAAATGGAACAATGCTTCTAAAAGTCAGCAGGCACCTTGAAGAAAGGTATTAGTATATGTCCACCGTGGAGTGTGATGCAACATTCCACACGTCGTATCATACTTTGCGCAATATTATTCAGCATCTGTTGAGGCAATTTATCCCATTCCCCTGTGAGTGCACGGATGGGGGTGTTCTTGTTTGTCGGAGGATAGTTTCGACCAGCAACTTGCCTCTCCAAAGCATCCCACATATTTTCAATGGGGTTTAGATATGGAGAACGTGATGGCCATACAAAGCGTTGAATACCTTCGCTGTCTAGACAATCCTGAACAGCGAGTGTTCGATAACATGTTGCGTTGTCGTCTATAAAATAAAATTTATCATCGACAGCACCACGGAAAAAACAAACATGGGGAAATAGAACTTCATTAATGTATCGATGGCCCGTCTTTGTCCCATTCACAACCATATGTAGGGGCGTGCGGCCATTCATCATGATGTCGTCCCACACCATGACACTGCAGGTCGGATATCGGTCCCTTTCCTCGATATTTTCTGGATGATAAGCAGTACCACTCTCGCTCCAGATCAGTTAGCGTCTACAATCCGATGACAGACTGAACTTACTCTCATCTGAGAATAGTACGCATGCCCAGTCTTGTTGAGTCCAATTGCGATGCTCACGACACCATTGCAAACGGGCATTACGGTACTGTCTGGTCAATGGGACACACACAACAGGTCTGCGGACGTATAGTCCTCCTCTCCTCAAACGTCTGGCAACAGTTTTTCGAGAGATCTGCTTTCCTGAGGCAGCAAGAAACTGATTTGCCACCTGCTGAGCTGTGGTGCGCCTGTTCCTTTTTGCTGATAAGATGATATATCTGTTTTCTGCAGGCGTCATACATCTAACACGACCTCCCCCGTGCCGTCTACTACACATTCCAGTCGTTTTAAATGACTTCCACAGCCATGAACAACGCTGTGATCGATGTCGAACTCCCTGGCAACATCTGTTATTTTTCGCCCTTCTTCGATCTTTCCAATAATTCGGCCACGCATAAAATAATCTAAGTGATGTCGGGAAGATATGCCGAAAATTTCAAGTTCGTCTATTAAATCTTTTCTGTAAAACTATGACTTGAAACAACAACTGTCCACACGTATCAAAACCTTTAAAGCTCTTATGAACGCTATCACGTGATGAATAGACGTGGAAAAAAATTTGTATACACATACTTCTCCTTACTATATCCTCCACTTATTCTAATTTTCCACATTTTGCTTCCTTTCATTTTGTGGTTGCTATGGATGATAGTGTTGTTCGTCCATAGCAATTGTCCAGCAGTGTATTTTGTTGTCATTTTTTCTCTTATTTCTAAAAATATTTATGATTAACTGAAATTTGAAAAGCATTTGTGTTAATTGTGTGTTCATGATGTTAAAACTTGGAAAAATACTACGAATTGGAAAGTTTGCGCATTAAGCTGTTGTTCAAACACAGGCACAAACTAGAATACTGAATATTTCTTTTATGAATAAATATAGCATGGGTTAAATTTAAAGTAAATAATAGTATAGAATAAATTTATATCATTTTCATTTCACATCATTGATTTGTGTTAGGTAACATAACAATTTATTTGTTTTTAATTCAGAACTCTTGCGAAATATACAATTAAAGCAAGACAAAAGCTTCTTATTAGAAAAGTAATAAAAAACTTTTGTAAAACAAGGTTTTTTTTTTTTTACCTATTATTGTTTCAAGAACAAGTGAGCACATGAATTAGTGTGTAAGTTTAGAGAACACTAAACATTTAATAAAATAAAGAAACAAAATGGAATTTTAAATATTTATTGGCGAAAAGTTAGCCAAAAATACAAAATATTAAAATTTTGAGAAATATAAGCCAAAGTAAAGAAAATTTAGAAGAACTTTCCCATTAATCTTTCCTTTTCTTTCCCTTCCTTTAACTGGGCCGCTCCTTTCCTCTCGGTGACTTTCAACTGCCCCAACATCTGATGCGCGCCGGAATTGAACTCGAGGCAAACCTATTCATCTGGCTGATTGATCCTGTCTGTATTGATCTTGAATTTCAGTTCTAACTGTTTTGGCGTTATTAAAAATTGAAAATGTAATATTTTTACGCTGTAATCTATTTTTGATATTGATTAAGTTTAAAATCTTTTTGTATCAGAGCGTCCTTGTTACTATTAAAATTAATGTTTGGAAATTTTGAAATTAGAATATTTAATTTTGTATAAAGTAAATTTTAAGAATTTAGAATGAAATGAAATTTAAATCAAATAACTATAGCTGTTATATTGTAATTTTAAGCTTACAGGTAATAGTTTACCTGAATTCGAAAATGGATTTGGTAAATATGTGTATGGATTTAAATTTATTAGGTAACTATAAATATCTGATTTAAAACTGAGAAATGAGGAGAAGTTTAAAAAACTATACATTAACTGAATATATTATTTATAATCAGGTAGATTGGCTACCTGCACAGAATAAAATTAGGTAAACTTATACCTAAAGAAGTATCTAAATTTGTGATAAATCAATATTATGCCAAAAAAATTTGACAAAATCTGGAAAGAAACTGTAGACATTTATTGAAAGGATTTTCAACTAGGTAAATTATACCTATATATATATATATAATGGAATTTTAAAATATTGAAAAGATTTTGCAAACCGAAAATATCTGTTGACTGATCAGCTGATTTTAGTTTTATCACTAATGGCTCGAATGAAATATAATTAATATGAAGTGTGCAAATGTAATAAAATATAATTAATTAATACTATTGGAATTAAAAGTTTGAAAATATATAACTGTGCAACATTAAAAGCACAAAGTTTGAAATTTTGCTTATAATCAGATTATTTTATGCATTTAAATTTGAATAAGAACGCTCTGCTTTTTAACTTTTTCTTTTATTATTTTCATTTTGGTCAATTATTCTTATTATTTAACTTTTCTGCAGGGATAATTGAATCTTTAAATTTAATTAAATATTTTATCTTCTGGAATAGCTAATGTGGTATTAATATCTTGCTTAAATTTTAGATTTTTTTTTTTGCCTGTAGGGAGAATATGTGTTATCAATACTTTTCCAAACCATCAAATTCAATTCCCAAATCATCATGCTCCATTCTTTTTCCTTACTAAAGCCATTCCAAACATTCATTTAAATCTCTCCTTGTTTAAATTGTTCTGAAAAAGAATTGATGGATATAATGGAAAAGGAAACATAAATAATGAATCGATAAAGATAACCCTAATAAATACTTACTTTTCTTGTTGGTTTTTTTATCCCCTTTCTGTTCTGTGTTTAAATATTTGCCAGCCCTTTTTCCAGAATAATCTTTTCTTCCCAGATGTTTCTTTCTTTCCCATTTTAGCCTTACCTTCCCCCCTTTTCCTTTCCTTGTTGTGGTCTATGCATGTTTTGGAAATGTCTTTTTCTGGGTCTTTATCAGTCGGTTTAACATTATCATTGCGGTCTTTTTTTACGGTCTCTTCGGTGGTAGATTCAGGTTTCTCATTTCCTCTTGATGTTTGACTTGTTGGTTTTTTATCACATCCATAAAAATTTGTATCACAGAAGCTGTGGTTTCTCTTGGATGCATCAATATTGGTTCCAATAGCCGGTGGTTGATTTTCAGTCTCTAATTGGGTTCCACTGGCCAGTTCTTCTATCGCTTTGAAAGAAGTCTCTCCTATTTGTTCTAAATGATTTTTGTCACATGTTTTTAAACCATTTTTTAATGTTTTTAAAGCTATATCTAAATCTAAATTGGATTTTCCTTTTTTCATTGCTAAATGTTGATTAAATAGAAAATAATTTTGATCAATATTTACTAATCTCCAAATGTTTTCATTATCTGTTTCGCTAAGCTCTATATCTTTCTCAAATTGAAGGGAAAAAATATCGTGAAACTGAGGGTCTGAAGACTTAGAAGAACATTTTTGCAAAGCTGCATTTAAATTATATGTAACTGAACTAAAGTATTGACTCTCTGTTTCACTATGTTCCACATTTTTCTCGAATTCTGAAGAGAATTTGTCATAAAGTTTATTATTATTATTGATTTCTGATTGATTATCAATTGTCAAAGAAGAACTAGCCTTTCCTGGTACAAAACTGATCTCTAAGTCGTTTAAGTCAATATTTATATTTTTTTCTTGACCAACCTCTGTGCATTCTAGATGTTGCAATTCTTCGGATTCTTCCATTATAGTGGGTAATTTTTTAAAGTCCAAAAAGCTTATTTTCATTTTTTGGCGTTCATCGTCTAAGTCGGGGATTGTCATATCGAAATTTATTTCACTGATAAATTGTAAAAAATGGTCTTCTTCAGAACTAATAGATGTCGCTGATGTTTCTTCATCTTTATCTGACCAGCAATAACTCGTTGATGTCGGGTCTTGTGATTCGATGGCATTTATTTCTGTTGACACTTTGGTTGTTCCATGATTATCGATCGTCCCAGATGTTGTTTGAAGAACTTCTTTTTCGTTCGGTGATTGAAGAGTATTTTCTTTCAGATCTTCCTCACCCAATCTTTCACTGTTCAGCCAACTGTCAACTGTTTCGTATTTTTCATACTTATTTTCATCATTGAGTTCGCTGTCAGTCTTTTTTCTGAAATTACTTCGTAGCTTCAATCTGGAAAAAAAAATGAAGGAAGCGAATTAAATTATTTTTCTTGTATAGAAAAAAACTATTAGTCACAGGAAATTATATTTTATTTACTACTAGTATTTGAATACATTCCGTGGAATTGTTGACTTTGTGTGAAATATGTTATATATGAATTATTGAAGTCTAATTAATTAAATTTTTTAATGTTTTCAAATTATATAAAAATAAATCATAACGATTGGAGAAAATAGATAAATCATTAGTCGAATTTAATTGATTACATTAAAAAATATAATTCACATTTTAAGAAAAGAAGCGAAATTTTATTTAATTGAAATTTCATTTAAAGTTTTACTTAATATATATATTTTTGATTAAAAGCTATTATAACAACATTATTTTAATTCTTTTCCTTTATTCAGATGATGCTTTCCGTTAATAAAATTTCTGTTTGTATACAATTTTATTTATTATATCTCTTTGATATAATAAATAAATATTTAAATTGTTGATGTCACCTAGTTTGTAAAAGGATAAAAATGATAAAATCGCTATATTTTTAAGCCAATTAAATAATATAAGCGAATGACTTTGTAAATTCTTAAGAATTTACAAAGTCAAATACAAATACAATTAGAATACAAATCAGAAAAGCTTATAAAATGAATTTGTAATCTAGAATAAAATAATGATTAAATATTCATGACCAGTTCTTATGAAAAGGAAAATACTAAACAAATTTTTTCTTACATTTAATTTTACATCATAGGATAGAAAAAAGTACGCAATTCCTTTCATTAAAAATTTCCCATAATTCTAGTCTTTCAACTGTCATGGGTACAATACATTAAATTTCGTAATTACATATTTTTTTATATGTTCTAATACGCGAATGAGTTATTTTTTCCTTTTCTAAATAAAGTAAATTTTTATTATCTAATGATGATGTATTGTAATACTTGAAATACTGAAATGAAGTTTTGAGTAATTTAGTTGCTAACTTAAAAATCATGATGATTTATAGATACTTTATATAATTTTTAATATTATCATGTGTTTTCTTAATAGAAAAGTGAGTGTTGCATGGCTGCACGGATACATGTAGTTTAATTCAGTTAAATACAACCAAATGAAATAATAATCAATATCATAACACAATTATAAGTACCCCAAGAAAGCAAAGTCAAATTACCAGTAATCACACACTCCTATAAAACAAATTGTTTCACATCAAGATAGACAGTCAAACAAAGACATACTAACAGAACAGTAATCCACACACCTCATTAGTACTAACTCTCTTACAATTCAACCAAATCCTTACAAATTAACCTCCAAAGGAACAACACGGCTACATCGAAACTTGAACAGTTCATCAATAGTAATAATATTCATATAGCTGTTCTTCAAGAATCTTATGCCTCAAAAGGTGTAGTTCTGAGAATGCCATTTACAAGGTAATCTAAAAAATAATCCTGGAGCAGATATATCAGTCAAAGAATTTCGGAATCTAATTGCGATCCCCTCTTAAAGAGATATAGTAGCAATTCACCTAGAAGCAAAGCCACAAACAATATTATTCATTTCAGCATACTCGTGCCTCCAACTCAAGATATAGATTCCTCAGTAGCACCACTTCAATAAATTTTATCAACAATTACTCAAAATTATCGGAGGTGATGCACACAATCAAATTTGAGGATACAACAACATTGACCGAAGAGGATATGCACTTGAAGAATTCGTTGCACAAAACAACCTTAACATATCCTAAACCAAAAATTCACAACCAGCTTTGGCACAGACCGTATTATCCAGGATGCTAAATTCTGAATTTTTTTGGCGTTGAAGAAATGTTGCCAAGATGACGTACTATGATGTGAGCAATAACGTAAATACTAGGGTAGCAAAAATATAATTTTCTACATAATAATTTTCTTCTGGAGACCTATAAGTCTCCATATCTATTACGCAATAAAACCAGGTTGCCACATACATATGAAAATCTGCTAAAAATCTCCAAACTCAAAATTTGACATCCTAGATTATACAGCATCTACGTCCCAACTTTTACAGAGCTGAATGGCATTGGATCGCCAGACTTGAACAATATATAATGATGAGGCATTAATAACCCTTTCATGTTGGAGCATGGAGAAAGATCTCACATATCTTACATGCTGATATCATATCTACATCGCATCAACAGTAAATCGACTACTCATATTTTACACAACTAGACAATTGCCAATCATGATAAATCCAGGAAAAAATTTTTCAAGCTCTCTAATAATTTAATCTGTGATATCCAAGAAACTAACACAAAAGTAACCTTGGACAAAGCAACGGAAAATATGGTCAATACAATTATTGAAGCATGTGAAATATCTTTTAAGTAAAGGCAATCAAAGAAGAATTTCAAAGTAAACTGGTGGTCTCCATTTTCTCACACCATCAAAAGTGAAACCAGTGCCTTGAAAAGAAAAAGAAAAACACTAAAGATTAGGCGGAAAAAACTATTTTAAAATATTAAAATATTGAATTCAGGAAATCCTAAGGCATATACAAGAAAGAAATTATCAAGGCTAAAACAACAAGCTGGATTTCCTATTACCCTATTAACAATAATATACTTTTGGAATTCATTATAAAATAGCTACAGGCAGATTATTTACACCAACTAAAATTTATAATCTTCAACAAATAACTCAATAAATTCAGAAAGCATCAACTATTATCCACGACATCATTTAAATTATTCTTAAAATGGATGATCAACAAAGTAACTCAGATCCTCATATAAACATCAGAAAATTGCCAATACTTATCAATACGTAAATGATTATCCATTTACACTAAAAGATATAGATCATGCAGTGAAAGTTTTAATTAACAATAAGTCACATGGTACCAGATGGTATTGACAACATTATTATTGAACTTGGCTATGAAATTCACCCAACAGTTTCCATAACTTTTTTATTAGGGTCTTGATCTTCATATTTTCCCAACTTACTTTAAATCCCGACAAACTATCTTCCTACACAAGAAGCACAAAGATCCCGAAATCCCACAGTCATACCGACCAATTGGAAGCTATTGGAAAGCTATTGGAAAGGTTATAAACAACCTAGCTATTGGAAAGATTTTAGAAAAAGTTAACAAATAGGCCATCAACACATGAAACTTCATCTATACAACTCAGTCTTGCAAGCAGAAACTGTAGCAATTTAATCATCTTTGTGAGCTCTGCACATGAACATAATATAAATAAATTTACAGATTGGAGTGACTGCAATTCTGTAATACAAGAAATAGGTAACCCGAATGATACTTCTGCGTTAATTAATAACATTTAATAGTTTTACATCAACACAACTGGAAATCAAATTTTAAATGGATAAAAGCACACGATGGAACAGAAGGAAATGAAAGAGAAGAAGGAACTATACTGCAAAAGAAGGAGAAACAGAATCTCATCATCATATTATTGATATCCCATGGTCCTAGTCCCATCTAAAAATTATCCTTAACCAAAACTCCAGGTTCCTTTGGCAAGAAGTCTGGGACATATCTGAACAAGGAAGAGGGGCATATTCTCTATTACTAAATATCTCCCCAGATTAGTGTTATACAAATGCTTAATTAGATTACTTCAATACAAGCCATGAACTATTTTCCCCATACCATAACAGATTTAGAAAAAGTGACACATCTCTATGCTTTTGTACCAAGCAAGGAACACAGCAACATTATTTAACAGAATGTCCAATTACAATCAACCTACCATACCCTAAATAACACTCCAACTTACCATTTACTCAACACATCAAATTTTGTATCAATCACAAACCATAAATAATTACATCGAGTTATTCAAATAGTTAAAATCCTGATGTCTATGAACTTAAAAGTTTTTGTCTTCATTTGTCACTGCCTAACCACCTTCAATAAAATGTCGACAGCCACATTGAAAATAACAGAAAAATTGTCTAAATAGACTTTCATATATAAATATTACAAAGTTTCTCCAGCATCTCATTAATTTGAAAGAGAGAGAGAGAGAGAGTAGAATGCATTATGAGAAAATAGAAGACAGAAAGCAATAAAAAATGGCCTTGCAGCCAATAAGAGACTACCATCGACCACCACAAGTCTATTTCTGCAGTATATTGAGGGGGATAGGCATATCTTTTTTTTTTTATCATCAAATACATTCCAAGCCAAGCTATTCCAAAACACATCCTTGTGTGTCAGGGACTATCCAAGCAAGATTTACACTACGATTCTTTGATGGTACTAGGTTTTTGGGGACGTTATGACCTGGTCTAGCACTGCTGACCAAAGAGGACATGCAACAATAACACATTCCAGACTCAACTTTTCTCTTTCAATTGTCTGCAAGGACGGCTTTTTAAGTGATTACATGACTGAAAGGTCAGGAGCTTTTTATATTGTAGATGTAGGTTTGTTGCGATGTAGGTTTTTCATTAGTTCGTAAAAGTTTCGTATTGAGTTTGTGAAAATACATGGTCTGTTATGAAGATTTTTAAATAAATTTTTTGACTCTATGTTCGAAAAGAAGAATGAGATTTACCGAATCTCATGACTCTGGAAGACAAATAGTGATTTCACATACTCTATTATATATA
This sequence comes from Latrodectus elegans, assembly GCA_030067965.1. NCBI lineage: Eukaryota > Metazoa > Arthropoda > Arachnida > Araneae > Theridiidae > Latrodectus > Latrodectus elegans. Next base: position 12,052,072 of record CM057812.1, read on the forward strand.
CGTTGTTGTGGAGGTTTGGGTTCGATGCAGAATTGGACACCAATTGGTTTGGAGATACATTTGGGTGATAAACTTTAATTGCTAGTAATCCTGGTAACCCTATCATTGTATAACTATGTATCGGCCATCTTTGTAGTCACAACTTGGCGTAAGAAAATCGCCAAAGAATCAAGAGGTACCCGATTGTAAACTTTTACAGAAATTTGACAATTACAGCCTTTAAAAAATAAAGTGTTTTAAGTGCTTTTTTGTTTAAGAATATATATTTTCATAAACAAGTGTATAATATTTTTTTAAGACTTTATAAAGGAATATTTAATATACAATAAGTAACAGAAACTGAAGATCTTAATTGTCACTTACATTTTCTTCCTTAAATATTTCAATGGTCGAAACATACTGGAAAATATGGATGTTAAGAGACACTATTTCAGATTTGAGTAAAAAATGTCCGGTTATTTTCAGGGCTCTTGCAGGATGTTATTCGCTATGAACGGTTTATTTAATTGGAGGATTAAAAAGCGCAACCTATTATCAACAAGTTTGTGCAGAAAGGGGACGAGATTCTCTACTGAACCATTGTCATGTGTTAAGTTCCATTGTTGACTTTAAGCAATTGTTAAAATTAATAAATTTCAATTGTTGAGTAAATATTTTGCATTCTGATTTTATTTTAAAAGGTGTTAAAAAAACGAAATTGTATTATTATCAGATAAATCATTTTTATCAACCAGACTCTCTTAAAAATAAAAAAAAATATAAAATATTTCTACCAACATATGTTAATTAAAAAATGATAAATAAATAAAAAATGCTTTAACAAATATAAATTTAAAAGCCACGTGTAAAGAAAAATCATACATATTATTTCTAGAATAATGCAATTTTCCCACTTATTACTATTATATAATAATTAAAGTTAATAGTCGAAAATATTTTTTGCAATTATATGATGGCCACTTAAAATGACTTAACAAAATGAGTTCTATTATCTCTCCTACTGATATTTCAAATTATTTTTTAATTAATACTTACAGAATGAATTAAAAGAACGTAAATTCATGCAAGTTTTTATATTGCAGAGTCAAGGATTTGCTGAAACATTGCTTTTGATTAATTACAAGTTAAACATTTGTAAAATCAAATATTTAATGTTAATTAAAAATATTAGCACAAGTGCCGTATAATCCAGGATCCAAATGATGAGTATAGCGAGTTTTTGGTGGATTTTCATAGGCATCTTGCAACCTCATTTTTATTACGTCATAGATAAGGAGACCTATAAGAATAATGCAGAAAATTCTATTTTGGTAACCCTAGTATTTACGTAATGATACGTCATCTACGCAACATTTCTTCAATGCCAAAAAAATTACAAGTATCATTAGTTTTAAGACTGCGCTGTATACAGTTATTAATATACATATATATTAATATACCAAATATTTACCTATGACCTTACATTCTGTATACCAACTTGTTAAATATTTTTGGTATTTTAATCAAAACCTTTTTTTCTTATAACTATGTTGACATTATTGCATTGAATATTGGCTGATCTAAGTTTTATGTGAAGTGTTCACAGAGTCCTATAGCAAAGAAATGTATTGCATAAAACATAAAAACGTTTGATATAAATAGAGGAACAAAGGATGTGTGTATGTCAATGTAAAAAATGTTAAAAAAATTTTTTAGGACACGTTTAAGTTGTGTAACTCGTAAAATGCACCAATTTACTATGTTTCTCTAACATAATTTTGGTAATAAAAGTACAAGTTACGAGAATTCTAAAGCTTCACAGTAAACTTTCTTGTAACTTTATTTGATTCTCAATGTGAGATGTTTTGTTAGTCAAGCTTTATTGTGAGAGGAATTAGAATTATAACCTTTTTTTATGAATTAAAGAATTTAAAAAACTTTGAAAAATATCGATGAGTAGAGCAAGCTTACTCTAAAATACTGAACAGTTTGAAACTACTGAAATTCTAATCTGGAACGTAGAGTAATCAGTGTGCAAAACATGATAAAAAAAGTCCTGACTGCTATTGATGAAGGCAGATTTCAAGAACCACGCGGGAAATATTGAAGAAAATTCATATCTTATACACACAAAGGTGAAGAAAATCTTGAATTATGTATAATCTGATCTCTTTACAAAATCTGTTCCGTTGAAGGTCAAGAATCCTTAATAAGAAGTCCGAATTGAATATATTTTCTGACACATTTTACAGGTGATCGTAGATATTTCCTTTTAAATCCAACTATGTCGGGCTGAGTGGTTTTGAGTTTTCTATGCAATTTCTCTTGCGATGCGTGAATAAAGCTTATGAAAATTTTCCTGAAAGGCAATTTACAATTGAATATTAAAACTATTTCAGCAGTTTAGTTACTTATTGAGAGTCAATAAATTAAATTCTATAACCTAAATAATTTAAGTCCATTGTGTAACAAAATTACGATAGGTTATAATTTACAGATTAACATTTATTGCTATATGATTTCTAGCTGTATTTATAATTAATATTTCGATCTCAATGAATAAGAGTTTTATGTAATATAATCGAACTTGTAAACCAAGGTGCAAAGAATCCTATATGTATACAAAAACAAAATTTTTCTTTATTTACATAAAGAGAAACTGCTAAATTTACTGCTTCTGACTATATGTGTAGCAGAGTCAAATTGCTTTTTGTAAATTTTTTCTCCCAAGGTAAAATATTATAAATTAATATTAAATAATTTTCTACTCACATTGATGATATTTGCTTGATAAAATTTAGTTAATAATAAAAATATATTCATTACTTTTACATATTTTATTCATACCATACATTCAAAACTGCAGTTTGTAATGATTTAGAAATCATTTTTAAAAATAAAATTTTATGTATAATACTGAACACAATTAAGTAATATGTAATAACAAACTACTACTTTCTAAATCTAAAAATTAGAAAAATAAGTACATTGAAAGAATATAATTTACTTCAATGTCCTGTAGAGGACAGATAATTAAGCTAATTTTCAGTTTATTATATAAAAATTGAATTTTTACAAATATTAACAACTAATCTTCCTTTTAGCAACTAGATTTCCACTTCGCCGAATTTAAGGGATGTATATACAAACAGATTTATAAGTAATTATCATTTACTATTTTGCTTCCATATAATTACATTGGATAACATTAAGTAAATAATTTGCCAGTAATAATTTGTTTTGAAAGTATGTTCGGTCAAAAGAAAGCAACGCATATTTTAAAACTTTAAATGAAAGATTATAACATGCTTTTACATACTCTTTCTTATACTCAAAACCTCATCAAGTGTGGCCCATAAAGCTTTTTGTAAAAATGTATGTAGCTACAAATGAAACACAAAATCACAATTATTAATTAATTTATAAATTAAAAAAACACATTTGTGAACATTCATGATGTATTTTGATCTTCACTATATTCTTACATTTATAACTTTATTATTTTACATCTTGATATAATAAAGAAATTAAATAATATAATCCTTCAAGCACACCTTGGTACGTTAAAATCTCAATAGACTTCAGTGTCTGAAAGGAAATTATACAAGCTCAGATATCAGTGTTGTCATTTGACTGAAGTTCAAAATTACGAGATTTTCGACTGAGTTAATTAATCTTTAATTGGTGGAAATAAGCAGCCTGAGACGTAGTGCAATATCAAATATAAATAAAAGTATTTTAAATACTGTACACTGGAATCGCAAGTGAATTAAATCCTTACAAGTGATTTTCTTTCTCGTGTAAAATCCTTATTGTGACTTGAGTGGAATTATGGATAATTTTGAAAATACTACGTTAATTTGCCATTTATGTAGAAATATTGTCTTGATTTGAGAGATTTTGATAGAATTTTAGAAGATCAACTAATTACTAAAAAGATTATTTTGTCAACTCTTCAGAAATGTTTGATCCCCATGGATATATTTGTCCTATAACTTTAATACCAAAGCTGATATTACAGAAATGCTAGAAAATGTAATTGTCTTGATATACTGATTTGTGCCACCTTGTATGGTAAAAAACTTCTAAAGTATAAAAATCAAAATTTTAAATACATTTCAAGACCTAGATATTTAGACATAAATGAAGAAAATAGAAGTATAAAACTACTTGTCTTTTGCGATGCATCAGAAAAGGCGTATGCTGAATGTATATTTTTAAGGAGTGAGGGGGAAAGTCTACAGATTCTCAACTGATGCAAGCTAGATTACGAGTCGCTTCCATTAAATCTGTATCAGTACCTAGGCAAGAGCTTCTAGCATGCGATATAGAAGCAAGACTTCATAAATCTGTGAAAGGGCGTATGAATGGAGAAAGTAAGTACACAATATTGGTCTGATTCCAGTAATGCGTTATACTGGATTAAAAGAAAGTTAGGTAGCTTTTATTTCCAATCGTGTCACAGAAATTAGTCTTTTGAGTGATCCAGATGATTGGCATCACATTTTTGGAACAACTGAATAAAACTGATTTACCCTCTAGAGGATGTAGCGTTGAAAAGTCAGCAAGTGGTAGCTTATACCTTTAGCAGTCTAAGTGGTAGCTTATACCTTTAGCAGTCTAAGTGGTAGCTTATACCTTTAGCAGTCTAAGTGGTAGCTTATACCTTTAGCAGTCTAAGTGGTAGCTTATACCTTTAGCAGTCTAAGTGGTAGCTTATACCTTTAGCAGTCTAAGTGGTAGCTTATACCTTTAGCAGTCTAAGTGGTAGCTTATACCTTTAGCAGTCTAAGTGGTAGCTTATACCTTTAGCAGTCTAAGTGGTAGCTTATACCTTCTTGGGTACGAAACCTTCCTGGAGAATGGCCTAAATACCATATTTTTCCTGGTAAACGGATAATCATTACTGAAAGAATGAAAAACTTGTTAGTGTCACAAATACAGAAAAAGAAAAACAATTTACAAGATTTTTTTCTTTTATCCTAAGCTTCTCTTGATTGTATCATGGGTTTGTAGATTTTTTGACGATTCCAGGGTAAAAAAGGATTAAGAAATTTGGGAACATATCTGTGGAAGAAAGAAATAATTTGCCAGTAATAATTTGTTTTGAAAGTAAGTTTGGTCAAAAGAAAGCAACGCATTTTTTAAACTTTAAATGAAAGATTATATATATAACATGTTTTTACATACTTTCTTATATTCATATGATATTTCATAACTAAAGTTAACACAGCGAGTCTTTTATACAAAAGACTTCGGAAATCTCAGGTTTTATGACTGAAATTAATCTTTCCCGAATTAAGACAAGACTCATTGAAAGAAGATTTAGATGATTTAAATTTCTTGTTGTATTACCTTATGAGCATCCAATTGTTGAAAAACTGATTCGGTAGAAACTCTTATCTTGGCTATGCCGGTTTTCAGATAGTAATGACGCATCTGAGAGAAGAGTTCTGGTTGGTTGGTTGGTTGGGTTTTATGGCGCAAGGTCCAAATATGGACATGCTGCGCCAAGTATAATGTTTTGGTAGAATATAATTTTCCATTTACTTATTTTGTTTTATTTTATTTTATATATATATATATGTTTCTTTTTTTTAAAAACCCAAGCAACATTAAAATTTTAAAAAACAAAAATCAGTGTATATATAATTTTAAAATCCATATATAATGGTGGAAAATAAAATAAATGAAATGTATATATATATAAAATTTTAAAATGTATAAATTAAAATTAAATAAAATTAGAAAAACCTATAGCTTTCAAATAAGCAAATAGATTTCTGTGGGGTGGTTCTCCCACCAAATCAAACATGGTTAAAAGGTTTGTTTTGAAAAATTTAAAACGGTAGACGTTAAAATTAGGACATGAGATTAAAATATGATAAATAGTAAATGGTTCATCACACGCTTCACACCATGGATTAAGTTCACTTAAAAATAAATGCCTGTGTGTGAAACGTGTGTGTCCAATACGAAGGCGAGTCAATCTAACATCAGCACTTCGTAAAGGTAAAATTGATAATGAGATGAGGGATGAGAAAATGGTATGTAACTTGTTGCCGACCTGCATGTTCCACAATTCTTGCCAAAGACCATGTATAAAACTTTTTATACCCTTTCTCACATCAGAGAGCGGAACCGATAGTAAAACTGGATCTAATGCAGCCTTTGCAGCTGCATCCGCTCTCTCATTTCCATCAAGACCTACGTGACTTGGTATCCAACAAAATATAATATCATATCCCTTGCCAGCAAGGGAGTCTAATGCTCTGTAAATTTTGACACAACAGGATGGCAAGTAAAACTATTGTTTCTCAATGCTTCCAATACACTCATGCTGTCAGTATATATACAAAATTGACGATGACAATCTGTATTCACATGCTGAAGCGCATAATAGATAGCTGTGGCTTCAGCAGTAAAGATGGAGCAGGACGAATGCAGACTGTAACTAAAAGGTGTATTGTAAATAAAAACTCCACAGCCCACATGTCCTGCTGTTTTTGAACCATCTGTGAATACAGGTATGTATGATTGATACTGACAGCGATGGTTGGAAAAAAGCGCTTGAAAAACAATAGGTGTTGTCTGATTTTAAAAACTGAGCAAAAGAGTTATTAAAGTTAATTGTTGGATCATACCAAGGCGGATGAAGAAAATGATCATTTGTTTCAATTTGAACATCACATAGGTCTGAGAGCCACAGATTTGATTTGGCTCGTGTGAGAAAAGGTGGGATGCTCATTGGGCGAGCATCATATAGTCTTTTATGAAAGGCATTAGGAACCATGGAACGTACTGGATGATCAGGGGTCGACATGATTTTAGCGTAATAATTGAGAGACTGATGCATACGTCTCAGGTCTAACGGTAGTTGATGACATATCACGTATAGACTCTGGACGGGTGATGTGCGGAATGCACCAGAACATATCCTCAAAGCAGAGTGATGAACTGTGTCCAGTCTTCGTAAAACAGAAGATCTAGCCGATCCATAAACAACACATCCGTAGTCAATGCGGGATAAAATCAATGACCGATAAATTCGAAGAAGTGATGTGCGATCTGCACCCCAAGATGTATTTGACAACACCCTGAGGATATTAAGCGATCGCTCACACTTCTTCCGCAGATGTAGAACATGCGGGAGAAAGGTTAATTTTCGGTCAAAGATTATTCCCAGAAATTTTATTTCATTGACTACTTGTATTGGAGTGTTGTTGATATTAATAACTGGATCATTATGCAGACTAGTCTTTCTACAGAAGTGGACACATTTACTCTTGCTGGGTGATAAGGTATGGCCATTCTCAGCACACCATGCAGCAAGTTTGTTAACTGCTGTTTGCAGTTGTCTCTCAATTAATCGCATATTAGACCCCTGACATGATATTTGCAGGTCGTCAACATATAGTGTACCATTTATGGAAGGTGGTAATTGATGAAGGATGTTACTGATGAAAAGACTAAAAACAGTGACACTTAAAATGGAGCCTTGGGAACACCCTCGGCTTGAATAAAAGTATTGGAAAGTACAGTTCCAATACGAACTTTAAAAACACGGAGCTCAAAAAATTTTGCAGGAATATCGGGAGATTACCCCGAAAGCCAAAATCATATAGTGAACGGAGAATTCCATATCGCCATGTACGGTCGTATGCCTTCTCGATGTCAAAGAAAATGGAGACCAGATGGTTCCTCCGCACAAAAGCGTTGCGGATTTGGGTCTCCAAGTATGTGATATTATCAAGAGTGGATCTCCTTTTCGGAAGCCACTCTGATTGATATGTATACATTTATTTTTTTCTAAGACATATACGAGACGGGCGTTGACCATACGTTCGAGAGTCTTACACAAGCAACTCGTCAGAGCTATTGGTCGATAATTTGAAGGAACAGATGGATCCTTACCAGCCTTAAGGATCGGAATCACTATTGCTTCACACCATAATGATGGGAATTTATTTTCAGTCCAGATCCTATTGAACAAATAAAGTAAATTCAACAGGGAGTCTGGACTTAAATGCTGAAGCATAAGATAACTGATTCCGTCAGGTCCTGGACTGGTATTATTAGCCTGCTGTAATGCTCTCTTCAATTCCAACATCCGAAATTCACAGTTGTAAGGCAAAGCTTGTCCATGGTTGAAACGAATTGGTGTTCGCTCAGCACGAATCTTTGTCCTTAAAAGAAGGACTATAAGAGTCGTTGCTGGAGACACTAGCAAAGTTTCACCTAGTACGTTAGCGATGTCCTTAGGAGAAGAGTATACAGCAGCTCCGGATTTCAAAATAGGAATGGAAGATTCTCTATAAATTCCATTGGCTGCTTTCACGCTTCTCCACAACTGCTTACTGGATGTGGAAGAAGTAATTGAGGACACATAGCGAGACCAGGATTCCTTCTGACTTCGACGACGAGTTCTGCGAGCTAATGCTTTTGCTCTCTTAAAGGCTATAAGATTCTCCGTTGTGGGGTATCTTCTGAATAACCCCCATAACTTCCTCTGTTTCTTATAGGTTTTTTGACATTCATTATTCCACCAAGGTTTGCAACGCCTGTGTGGTATAGGGGAACTCTTAGGTATTGATGAATCAGCTGCATTAATAATCGTTTCGGTGACTTGACATACGGCATCATCAATCTCAGCGATCGTAACCATTTTCTTATCAATACCTGCCAATTGTGTAAATATCGTCCAATCTGCCCGACTGTACACGTAAGTAGGTAGACGTTGTACTACACTACTACCTCCAGTCTGGGAGATGACGAGAGGAAAATGATCGCTGTTGTACAAATCATTTCCTACAATTAAATTTAACAATGGCAGAAGAGATGGTGAACAAATGGCCAAATCAAGAGAATGAAATGTTCTTGTGGGTACATGGAAATATGTCTTCTCGTCGGTATTAAGCAGACAGAGACTGTTGTCTAAAATAAACCGCTCTATCTGCCGACCGCGAGAATTAGTATCATCACTTCCCCACAAAGAACTATGGCCGTTAAAATCACCTAACAACAGAAATGGTGTTGGCAGCTGATCTATTAAAGCATCGAGTTCCTCTTGGCGGATGACATCGTGTGGTGGTAAATACAAACTACAGACTGTCAACAAGCATACTGTATGGATTCGTATAGCTACAGCCTGTAGTGTAGTATTCAAAGGTTGGGCAGTGCTGGGATTGTTGTTGGATGTTAGTATGCAAACCCCTCCAGACACTGCACGATCGTTACCACAGTCTTTTCTAAAGCATTTAAACCTACGCATGGAAAAGTTATTGCTGGACTTCAGGAATGTTTCCTGAAGTGCAACACATGCGGGGTTGTAGGCTGAAATTATAGACTTGATGTCATCATGATGGGAACGCAAACCATGGCAGTTCCAAGAAACAAAAGAAGTTATTACTTAGTTTGAAAAGCTCCTTTCCCGGAGCTGGAAGGCATGTCATCTGACAATTCCTCGAACGATATATCGTCATCCGAGGGATGTAGAGAGACCGCATCATCCTCCAGGATCATGGCTTTTCGGGTGGATAAGGAGTGCCTTTTTAAGCCCTCCTTTGCAGATTTCAGTTTAAGGGCCTTCAAGGCTTTTGTTTTTGCCGAAGGAACTTTTCTTTTAGTTTCAGTTGATTTTGGTCTTTGTGTAGGTGTTTGGGGTAATCTTTCAAGAGGAAGTGAAAATTCATTTGTTTGTGTGCTACTGGATTTATATTCCTTTCTAGCGACGGCTGCATAGCTGACTCCAGTTTTTGGAGTGCGAGAAGTGACTATACGTCTTGCCTCAGGATATGAACATTTGTTATTTATTTTAATCGTGGTGATCTCTTTTTCCAGATGCCATTGCGGACAACTTCGGGAGTAAGAGGGGTGGTCACCATGACAGTTGATACACCTCTCCTTTGCAGTGCAGTTTAAACTATCATGGCCTATCGCCGCACAACGAGCGCAGGTGATTTTGCCTCTGCATGCAATCTTCGAGTGTCCAAAGCGCTGGCACTGGAAGCATCTCAGTGGATTTGGAATGTATGGCCGTACAGAAAGATTCATATAGGCAGCTTTAATATGCTGTGGAAGGTCTGGGGTCGCAAAAGTCAGAATGAGATGTTTAGTTTCGATAGAAGAGTTCTGGATATTTAAACACAGAAAACCATTTGCAAGGTTATCACGGATTGTCTTATTTGCAAGGAATTTGATTCACACTCAATAGAAACTTGAGATTTCCATTACTAATAGATCGTCTCAGAGAGGCCTGTGTTTGAAGTTATTGGAATTCAAATCCTGCAAAGAAATCATTGATTGTAATTTATATTTGTGTTATATCTAATAATCAATTTCAGCAATCTTATCTGTAATTGATCACTTCACTATCCTCAGACCTATTTTTGCAGTCATACGAGATATTTATAGCATGACGAGGAAAAACTGTTATTGTCTATTCAGAAAATGGAATAAACTATGTTGGACTGAACAATCTTATCAAAATAATTAACAAGCATGCAGAAAAATACGCAGTCAACATCAAATGGATGCTTATCCCGCCATTTACAACATGGTGTGTTTCTGGGAATGTCTGATTGGAGTAACTGAGAGAACACTTCGGGAAGTTTTGGGGAAAAATGTTCTTCCCTTTGAAGAACTAAGCACTTCGTAGTACCACCATCCAAATCACTTAGATTTGCATTCTCCCAATATATTTATGCAGAAATTCAAAGAGACTGGTACACCTGATTTGGACATCTTGGATAGTAAATTTAAATATAAGGTATGTCTATCGCCAGAGACCACGACAGGAACTTCTAAAACGTTTTCGCTCAGAATACTTAGGACAACTCCGGCAATTTAAAAAAAAATTGAGTGAAGTTCCCCACCCATTAAGACACGAGATGTTTTAATATCTAGTGACATGAAAATGCTGGACTGGCCCTTAAGAAAAGTGATCGAAAATTTTTGATTTGCAAAACTGAAGAATAAAAACGAGGTCATTCTAGGTCCAGTGTTGAGACTACATCCTCTAGAAGTGATTAAAAAAGTGTTCCAAGAAAATGTAACACCCGTTGAAAATTTTACCAGCTGTGATGCAAGAGGAGGAAATAGGGAACCTCTCGACAAGATTGAACTTGATGAACGAAACTCATGATACGGTAAGAGGTTAAAGCAAATAAAAAGACGTTAAATTCCGATTAAATATCAAGTCTAAACTAAAATATTTAAAATTTTTTACAGCGCATTAACATGTACAATGAATCAATACGAGCAATTTTACTTACATGATGATCAGCAGTTTGACCCCGAAGTTGATAGTTTGATCGAAGAGGTATTTGCTATTTATACACAACAGTTTTGCATAAGCAGAATAAAACGTCCAAAAATAATTTACATATGGTTAGAAAATGTTCAGCTGCTTTGAAGACAGCGAGTGCCTTAAAGTTTTGCCGATGTGGTCTGGAGTCGATTCGATTGCGTATTGCATGCGCATCTGGAATTAGCAAAAGTCGCTAACTTTTAACTTGTCGATATGGCAACGATAGGACAGTGGCGTTTCTTAAACTGGAACTTCGCCCTTTTCTCCTTGCGTTGCTGTGAGTTAAGTTCTCGTTATTTATTCGTTTTGGTGAGGTCTCGCCGAGGATCGACTTTGTCTTTGAAAGTGTTTCTCGGCAAGTATCTTTCCAAGCTGTTGTGCATCATAAGGATATTAGCATGAAATTTAAAAGTAAGGGCTCATTTTTCTGTTGTGTTTTTTATTTAAGTATTTCTTCTGTAGTTCCGCTACAGGGCTCCCCTTCCAGTGTCAACGTTGATTGCGAAATTGAACTTTTCGTCCAACTCTAGTAATAAAAACTTGGTTTGAAGATTGATTTTTTTCTTAACGTTGGCCGAGGATTTATCTGCTTCGTGAAATTCATACGGCATTAATGCAGGTTTTAATCTATCGATATTGATAGATGAATTTTTACCATTAACTAACTTGAACAGTTAGTCGGACTTTCACGAAACTGAATATGGACCATAAGGTGGTTCAAGTGATCGACGAACTCCATCGTGACGAACAGTCTTAGATTTTTATGGTGGAATAGATTTTGCCGGAATGTGATGAAATTGGTACTGGGTCTGATTAGATTCATAATGCGTTGTAGTCATCTCACATAGGTGTCAGGGTCAGTGCTAGAAATTGGGCCGAAAAATTCACCAGGTAATCTAGGATTGGCTCCGTAGACGAGCTGTGCTGGAGTAGCGTTAATGTCTTTAATGGTTGTTCGCCATCCAAGTAGTACGGTCGGAAAAAAGTCAACCCAGTTGCTATAGCGTGGTGACACACGAGACTATTTAAAATTTCTAAGAAATCTTTCTATTATACCATTTGAAGAGGGATGCTATGGTGATGTTCGGCAAGTTTCTATTCCCATGAGAGTTGATAGAGACTTCAATAAAGACTCAAATTGAGTACCTTGATCACTTGTCAGTTTCAATGGCGTGCCGAATCTGGAAATCCAATTTTCATACAGTGTACATGTGACAGTCTCCGCGGTGATGTTCACCATAGGATATGCTTCTGGCCATCTTATGAAATGGTCAATGCAGGTAAAACAATAAGAGTAGTGTCTTGAAGTGGGAAGTCTACCAATGATGTCTATATGAATATGTTCGAATCGTGATGAAAGTCTAAATGATCCGTGAGGGGTGATAGTATGTCTATTTACTTTGGCATGGCAAACAGGATCAAACCCAGGATGTGCAATTTCTCATGGAAGACCAGAAGAGTCTTTAAGAAGCTTATATGTTGATCTAATACCAGGATGAGATGCATTATGCAGTTTATTAAAAACTCTTCTCGAAGTTCTCGTGAGACGAACGGACGAAGAATTCCAGTTGACGTATCGCAATAAAGATGTGCACCTTCAAAGCATATGGATTGAAATTTGAGATTAGACTTTTCTTGGTTCGATACCAGCTCTTGTAGGCCGGAATCCATTGTTTGCGCTTCTGTCATGAATTTAAAATCAATTGTCGAAGGAATGTCAATTGTGGATATGCGAGATAGTGTATCGGCTATGATATTTTCATCACTTTTTATGTGTCGAATATCTGTGGTGAATTGTCCAATAAGATCCAGGTAACGATGCTGTCGTGGGCTGCATTTTTCGGGTTTTTGCTGAAAGGCATAGATGAGCGGTTTATGGTCAGTGTACAAGATGAAATGGCGTCCTTCAAGCATGTAACGAAAGCGTGTCATAGCATAATAGACTGCCAAAAGTTCTCGGTCATAGGTGCTGTACTTTGCTTGAGCGTCAGAGAGCTTTTTGGAAAAGAAAATAAACGGTTGCAATCCTCTAGAAAAACTTTGAAGAACTCCACCCATGGCTGTTACAGATGAATCCACCATCAATGAGATAGTTGCATTAGAGGAGGGGTGAGCTAAAGTAGCAGCTTAAGCCAAATCTTCCTTGCATTTCTGGAATACCAAATCAGCGTCTTTTGTCCATTTTCATAGCATCTTTTTAAAATGAAACGGAGTTTGAGTAAATGCAGAACGAGGGATGAAACAACGGTTAAAGTTAAGCATGGCTAGAAATCTAAGCTCTGGAATGTTAATCGGCTTAGGAAAATTGAGGATAGTGGCAACTTTTTCTTCCAGTGTCTGGATACCCTAACTTGTGATCTTGTAACCTAGAAACTTAACTTCTGTCTGTCCAAAATTACATTTTGATGGGTTGATGCGTATTCCAAAATCTCGAAATTTTTGGAAGATTATACGGAGGTGGTTTAAAATGTTTTTCATTTCGAGAGAATACGAGAGCATCGTCGATGTATGGCATACAGAATTTAAGGTCTCGCAATACCGTATGGATGAATCGTTGGAATGTTTGTTCAGTGTTGCACAGCCCAAAACTAATGAATGGGAATTCAAATAGTCCAAACTGTAATTACAGCTGTTTTTTTGTATATCTTCTTCTCTGGCAGAAATATGATGGTCCGAAAGAGGTCAATGGTACCGATGTGCGAAGTCATGAATATGGGTTATAGGATATTTATCGGGTTTTGTGACGCTGTTAAGCCGGTGGTAGTCGCCACAAGGCCTCCAGTCGCCATTCTTTGGAACCATGTGAAGAGAAGATGCTCAGGTGCTACTCGAGTGTCTACAGATTCCCTGGTCCAACATGTACTGAAATTCCTGTTTAGCAGTTTCCAGCTTATCGGTAGGAAGTCTCCTAGGCTTGGAGTAGATTGGTGGGCCTGTAGTTTCGATGTGGTGCTAGATGTAGTGTGTAACCACAATTTTATTTGAAGTCTGAGTGATTACCGGAAATTCTTTTAGAAGATTATGGTAAGGAGATTTTTCGGCCAGTACAGTTATTGCTGCAGCCGGTCCAACGAAAGTTGAAGCGCTGGACTTCAATTTAGTGATACTGTCGATGAGGCAATTGCGCTTCCTATCCACCAGCAGTCCACAATTTCGAATGAAGTCAGCTCCAATGATTGGCAGCGATACGGATGCAATGACGAAAGACCAAGAAAATGTTCATCTAAGGTTGAGATCAACCCGGAGAAACTTTTCACCATATGTGGCAATACTGGATCGTTGGCGGTAAAGGGTTTCAGGTCTCCACTCGGCAATTTTTTCTTAAGGAACGTATTAGGAATCGCAGAAATTTCGGCACCGGTGTCTATAAGAAATCACATTCCAGAAGTCTTATCGGCCATGAATAATAGTTTGAGTTGGCCGTAGTCTCATGCAAAAATGTCTGTGGCCGCAAGCGACGGCGCATCTAGTTTTCCTGTTGGAAACTGCAGGGTTTGTTGCACTATTATGCTTCTTTTCCATATCTGTAGTGGTACCAGCAATTTCCCCAGTCGGAGTTAATCTGTCAGCTGAAGGAAATCGCTCCTTGGAGAAACTTCGGTTGGGACTTCTCGGGAAGCGTATCGTGTTTCTTCCTTGGCGGTGAGTCTTCTGAACCAACTTTTTAAGCTCTTCCCTTTTTTCGAGAAGCTGAGAGCAGTAACTGCATCGCGGACGGCTGGGTTGTACGGCATTAGTTAAAAATCTAATATAACACTTTATTAGTCAAGGATTCCAAGTCCTCGGAACTCACTACTAAAATCTGTTGCACTGCCATTGGCAACCGTTGCAACCACAGGGATTTGAGATGTTCAGGAGTTCTTGGTGAAAGGTCTTTTATCTTGCGTTGCAATTGTGTAGGGTGGTCGTCCCCAAGTTTTAGCTCTTGTAGTAGCAACTTCAGTTTGAGTCTCAGAATCCTGGAATTGCTCAATGAGATGATTTTTAATGACCTCGTATCTCTGGGTGGGAGGAGAGTTCAGCACAATGTCTCTTACTTGAGCAAGAATTTCAGTCTCTATTGCAGCGATAACGTGATGGTATTTGGTCTCATCAAATGTAATACCGGCTATCACAAATTGTCTTTCTATTTGTGCAAAACAGTAGGATTTTGCTTCCAGAAGGGTGGTGCCTTGAAGGATACTCTAGCAACCATAGGAGACTCAGTTTGGTTCGTATTACCTCCACCAGAATGAGCAGCAGCATCCGCAGGGAGAGATCCGTAAGAATTTTTAGTTTCAGCATCAGACTCAGCATTCATGATGAAGCTTGCATTAAGCTGGAACTATCTTTCTAAAGGACGTTATTAAAGTTCAAAACGCATCCGGGTCCCCATTTTTAGATGTTATTAAATTCCGATTAAATATTAAGTTTATACTAAAACAAATATTTACAATGCATTAATATGTACAACGAATCAATACGAGCAGTTTTACTAACATGATGATCAGCAGTCTGACCCCGATGTAGATAGTTTGATCGAACAGGTATCTGCTATTTATACACAACAGTTTTGCATAAGCAGAATAAAACGTCCAAAAATAATTTACATATGGTTAGAAAATGTTCAGCTGCTTTGAAGACAGCGAGTGCCTTAAAGTTTTGCCGATGTGGTCCGGAGTCGATTCGATTGTGTATTGCATGCGCATCTGGAATTAGCAAAAGTCGCTAACTTTTAACTTGTCGATATGGCAACGATAGGACAGTGGCGTTTCTCAAACTGGAACTTCACCCTTTTCTCCTTGCGTTGCTGTGAGTTAAGTTCGCGTTATTTATTCGTTTTGGTGAGGTCTCCCCGAGGATCGACTTAGTATTTGAAAGTGTTTCTCGGCGAGTATTTTTCCAAGCTGTTATGCATCATAAGGATATTATTTAAGTATTTCTTCTGTAGTTCCGCTTCAACTTATGTTGGAGAATTGAACTTTTCTTCCTACAAGAATTCCTTATTTTTGGAATTTATATAATATCTTAAGAACTTTATTTCAGATTTTTAATTTAAAGTTTAATATTAAGAAAACATTTTATTAATTCATTGGTAATTGAGTTGTTTTGTTATTTTGATATTTTCTTACTATTTTAAGTGTATTGATCTATTTTGCAACTTGATAATTTGTACTGTCATACATAGAATTGTTTAAATTTAAACTTGAAAAATGTTTGAATTTTCTGAGAAGTAAACTCGAAGGTGAGAGGATGTTGGAAATATTGTCGATCGTCAAAAAAATAATGTAACCCTCTTTGCCAACTTAGAATTGACGACGTCAGGTTGAAGTCCCAAGCTCACACGCGAAACAGTACACTACTATGTTTGGATCCGTCAGGATTTTACATGCATTCACATCGAAATTAAATCGTATAAAGATATTTGTCCTCCTATGATGTTTATTAATAAGTTAAATATAGATATTGAGGAATTTTTCTTTGATCCTTTTATGCAGAATGTAGATGTAACTTCTGAATCCTAGGACAAATAAAGTAAGAGTAAATTTTCTCATACAAATTGATTACTTTTGGTAAATAGTGTTATTACTAATTTTCAGCTGCTAAATTGAGTTCTAAACTAAATGCTATACTAAACCCTTTTTTTTTTTTTTTTTTTTTAAGAACTATTCCATCATTTTCAAATCTTGTTTTGGAATTTGATTTCTTTTAAATGTGTTTGTATCGAGTTTATATCAATAATATTTTCCGCTAGAATATTGTTCGGCGCTGAACTGAGAGTGCCGCGTGGAATAAAGTGAGTCGAAGTTAGCATTTAGCTGAAAGCTATGCTTCATTTCCATATTTTGATATTAGCATCAGAAATTAATTTAAACAGTAATTTAATAGTGATTTAAATTGATTGTATAACTACTTATGTTGTGATCCATGCCACTTCGGTCTTCTGTTCTCTTCTATAAAATACTTTTTTTTTGGTCTTTAAAATTCTCATCTCTGCATTGTAGGTGGAAAAGAGTATGCATGGCACTGGATCTCCAATCCTGTCTTCGATACAAATGCTAGTGGATTCGATTCCGATCTTTGTTAGGGATATATGTAGTGCTTCAGATTTCGCTTTAAAAAGTATGTTCTGATTAAATTAATGATTGAGTGAAAAAGTGTTTGGAGGCAAACATTCACAGGATCTTTCAGTGAAATGAATTTTCATGTCGGAATTTTGAAATGTATTTGATGGGAAAATTGCGTCTTTCTATATTTCATTTTACTGCATCATTATGTAAGTGCAATATACGCTTCTGATTTGAATTAAAAATTTGATTAAGTTCTAAAAGAAACGTTATTTTAGAATTATTGATTTAGCGGTATAAATATTTTCACAAATTATGAAACGTATTTATTCTGTTTAATATTGATTTTAGTTTCTGGTAAAAACATTAAAATCATTCGAGGTAACCTTACATAATTCAGAAATTTGAGTATTTATTTTATTTTCTATTGTGTAAACTGTACTATTTTTAAAGACTCAAATTTTTGATTCCTACTTTAATTTTTTTGTTAAAAATAAGCTAATAATGAATTAACTTTATTTGAATAAATCGTCTGAAAACAACTTAAAGGATTATTATTTAAATTTAAATTTTATTTTAAAACTTAGATACATTTTTTGAATATCTGAATTTTTCAAATACTTAAAATGCAAACTTGCTTTCCAAATTCCGAATTTTCAGTAGTAAAAGTAATAGTTCTGAAATAAAATAAATAAAATTTAATAAGGAATTTTTAAAAATATATGCTTCCAGTTTTAAACCATAAATTATTTATTATTTTTATCATGTTCATGGGAAAAACATGCAAATGGTACGAGAAGTTCGGTTAAAAAGCTTTTTCAATAATATATTTATGAAATTTTTTTTAAAGTGGTGAATACGACAAAAGGTAGTTTTGAATAAAATGATACACATTTTTTGTTTACTTGTGTATTTATCCTCTTGTGAAATCTCTTCCAAATTCACACACTCATCCATTCACTGTTGCGCAATTATTCTTAAAATTACAAGTGCCGTATTTTTGTTAATGAATATACGCATTTATGTAAAACCCACTTTCAATGTTTATAGGCTAATTTTCAAAGGCAACTATCAAAATATATACATACTTAAAATGAAAATATGAAAAATTTAAAAATCTGTGCAATTAATTACAAGGTGTTAAAATTGTAATTATCAGAGCTTTAAAAATATTTAAAGTTGTCCCGTTACAATTTATGGTCTTATTCATATTAAAAATAAATAAGTACATTTAAGTAATATTTAGAAAACAATGGATTAGATTAATATATTTACATATTTTTTTTTGCAGAATACGAACATCTGTTAATGTGCGACTGATATTGCTGAATTAATAGGGTAAGTCATTTTGTTTTTTGAGCTAAATGTTTTATTTATGCAGACTTAAGTAAAATATGTTTATTTAATACTAGCACTATTGAGATGATGGAGTATATTTGAAAACACCGACTTTATAAATATTTTAAGGTATAAAGTCTTGATGTTTTATATTTTGAAGTTTAGAAAAACTTTGAAAATTTGAGAGTTAGTTCTAATTTTCACAACACTAATAAATTGCTATTAGTTGATCATACATTCTTATAGTCTATTTTGTTTATTTGTAAAATAGAAATTCTTTAAATGGAATTTATATTTCATCATTTCTGTTTTGCGTTTTTTTGTTCTTATAAGAGATTAAAATTTTGACTTTTTCTTTAAAAAAGTGATACTCAAATTGCAAAAAATAGTGACCTATTAATTTTGGAAAAATAGAGTAGTTTTAGATGTCAAATTGGTGCTCTTCCCATAAAATGTTCAAGGAATTTCTTCTATTCTAAGAATCTCATTAAATTGAGTTTCTTTATTGAATCTATTTTTCAAAAAATTCTAAGATGATGCCTGAAGAAATCCACTGTTTTATTTATTAAGAAGTACAACAGAGAAGTAAGTTTGCTTTTTTCCATTCCATTAATATAAAAAATTGTGCTCAACCCCTCCCCCCAATCTGAGCTTAACAATGTAAATGCACAAGTATTTAAAATTTTCTCTTAAAAAGATAATTGAGAGAGAGAGAGAGACTGAGACCTGTAATAAGCTTGTGATATTCATATTGCAATAATTTACATATTATTGCAAATTCAGTTTATTAAAATAGTATATTTTACTTTAATAAAATTCAAGAATTGTAAACAATGTACTTATGCGTCTTCAAAATTATTTTAACCTTTTTTGAAAATTTGCAGCTGCTAAAAATATCACATTACAGAATGGGGGACTTGTTTTTATTCATAAATTCATGTTCATTCGAAATTGGATTAAACTATGGTTATTTAAATTCAGTGAATACAAAGGTTAATATATTCCTACTCTATTGTTTTCACTTAACTTTTTTTGTGAGTGACTAATAAAAATGAAAAAAATAAAAATTTCAATAAAAATGAAATATTAAGTAAAATATGTTATATTCTTGAAAATAAAGAAACGCTTCTGAAAGTTAAAAAAATTAAGCAGCTTTATGTGTCATTACTGAAAAAATCGATTAAAGCCCGAATAAAATATACTTTTACTTACCAAAATTCATAATTTAATAAATTTTTTTAAATAACTACGTATTTCTAAATTTCTGAATTTAACCTTTGATATCGTATTGTAAACTGCCTAATGATCAAGGACTCTGAAAAGGAATATTAATATTCACTTCGTAAATTGACACCTTAGAAAATATTTCATAGTGGATTGTTTTCCCATATCGAGAGGGGGTTCGGTTTGTCGCTCAACGGTTATTTTTTGCACACGAGGGCTAATTAGACCGAGACCTACGGCTTAAAGTGGATTCCGAAGTACTGTAAATATCCATGCCCAAGGTGGGATTCGAACCCACGAACTGTTAAATTGAAGGTAAGAGTGCTAACCATTCGGCTACCAGCTCGGCATATATCGAGAGGGGAGAAACCCTGATATTTCCTAAGTAATCACCCCAACAGACGTGCATAGTAAAAAACCCATGAAATATATCTTTGTTTATTATTCACTGGGATCCAAATCGAGACCATTTGTTCCAAAAAGCGGTTCCCCTCAGGGGTTTACCTTCTTTAGGTAAATATGGGTGTCGCAATCCCAAGGTACCCTAGCGATCTGTCCTCTTTCTTTTCTTCTCCTTTCCATCCCTCAGGGGTTTACCTTCTTCAGGTAAATATGGGTGTCGCTATCCTAAGGTACCCTAGCGATCTTTATTCTTTTTTTTCCCTCCTGTCCTCTACTTTTCTTTCTTTTCCTATTTTTTGTCGTCGTCGAGATCAAGACTTCTTGCTTATGTTGCATCTTGCTTTTCAATGGGTTTTACGTCCATTTTTTTCCCTTTGATCTTCCACCCCATATATTAGCCGTGTATGGCGTCCCGTAAGGGGGAAATTGGTGTCCTGGGGTCCCTTAGCGTTCCCTTTGGCCCAGGCTTCTCTGTAGATGGGTGGCTGGAGTGAGCCCGCTCTCAGTCAATCGGCTGGTGCTATGTTAGGATTTTATTTTACTCCTTGCAAGGTGCTGTAGGGCTAGTCCTGCATTCTGGGTTGTGCGGACATGTTCGCTAGATCCTTAACCCAACATGTAGTACTATATCCTGGTGATACTCCTAAGGTAAGTGCCGAGGCTTGGTTTTGCCGGAGCCGGTAACTGCCTTCCCTTGTTGGGCTCTGTGATGGGCGGGGGCCCACTGGGATGAACATTTCTCTTTCTCATGGGTCCAAAAAATTCTGGCCATGGCGAGGGCCTTAACTCGTCACAAATTGATAATAAGTTTGACAGACTTGGAAATGGTTACCCAAAATTCATATCAATACAGAACAACGAGGGCATGCTTAAGCAAATGTCAGCTTTCAAAATTATCAAACAGATTAAGGCAGTTGCAGGAGAACCTAATAATGTAAAAAAGCTAAGATCAGGAAATTTACTAATCGAGAGTTCATCTGCTCTACAATCAAAGTCTCTTTTAACTTTAAACGTTTTTGGAGAAATTCCAATCATAGCCTCGAGTCATAAATCACTCAATCAATGCCGTGGTTTAATTTCAGAGATAGACCTTTTATCAGTATCTGAAACTGACATCCTGGAAGAATTAAAAGATCAAAAGTCTGCAATGTCCGTCGAATCATCATCCATCGAGTTGAAGAAATTTTCCCCACCAAAAATTTGATACTAACTTTTGACTGTCCCAATCTTTCCAAATCAATAAAAGCAGGTTACCTGAACTGTCCCGTAAGACCTTATATCCCAAACCCCATACGATGCTTTAATTGTAACAGATTTGGACACTCTAAAATGTTTTGCAGATCAAAAGCTACATGTACTCGATGCTCAAGTCTGGAACACCAAGAATCTGACTGTAAATCTGAACCATTTTGTATAAACTGTAAAGAAAACCATAGCGCATCTTCTAAGACCTGCTGACACTGGCAACATGAAAAAGAAGTTCAACGGATTAAAACGACGCAAAAGGTCTCATATCAAGAAGCTAAAAAACTGCAAAATACAGCAACTAATTTCAAGAAACCATATGCCCATGTACTGAAAAAAAACAGTATCAACTGCTGTACAAACAGACACTTCATCAGTTATCTTTTTTAAACCTGAAACACAAAGCAAACCTATTACAGAGAAGTCCATATTTATAAAGCCACAAAAAACGAGTGACTCTGATAACAGAAAAAAACTTAAGATTAAAGATCAATCAAATGTAACTGCTTTCAAAGCCAGCCTTCCTACAGACAGCCATAGCGATATGGATACTGATATTGATAACTTTGAGTTGATTACGAAGAACAGATCCGTCACCGTAAAAAGAACCCTTCATAATGGTGGTTATTTCTTGGAATTGCCATGGACTCCGCACGCATATATCTGACATTAAAGACATAATAAATAAATACTCTCCTGCTTGTCTAACACTCCAAGAAACCAACTTGAAATCTCATACTACTGGGAAAATAAAAGGCTACACGCTTTATCGAATGGACATACCTGATGATTCTATATCAGGTGGAGTGTGCATTCTTGCTTCGAATAACTACCCCCACACAATATTCCCGTTACGTACTTCGCTGCAAGCTGTGGCAGTTGAGATACACATTAATTTTCGAATCACTGTGTGTAACATTTACCTACCACCACGTAATGTCATTTCCCAAAGCAACTTAAATAAACTATTGCAACAACTTCCCATTCCTTATGTATTAATAGGTGATTTTAATGGACATAGTGGTCTATGGGGAAGTACTAATACAAATTCTCGAGGACGACAGATCGAGCAACTGATAACTGATCACTGCCTCTGTCTGCTAAATAACGATGAAAAAACTCACTTTCATGCTCCTACGAAAACATTTCATTCCATAGATTTGGCTATTTGCTCTCCTATTTTATTTCCTCATCTGGACCTGACCACTGAGAATGATTTGTATAACAGTGACCATTTTCCTGTAATCCTTACTTTTGCTGATCCACCTTCTAATGGCTTACAACCTGCCACCTTTAAGTATCATAAGGCAGACTGGCATTCTTTTGCAGGACTGGCAATTATTACAGAAGAAATGATTACAAACACTGATATAAATGATGCTGTTATTAAAGCCACAAATACTATTATGAAAGCTGCTGAAATATCCATTCCAAAATATTCCTCTCATCCTCGAAAATTGCGGAAACCCTGGTGGAATGAAACCTGTGCAAAAGCCTACCGTGAACAAAAAAAGTTTTGGAACATTTTTCGAAGACATCCTACTACCAATAATCTAATTATCTTTAAGAAAGCAAAGGCTGTAGCCCGCAAGGTTCGTCGTCAAAGTCAAAGGGACTCTTGGATGCGATATACATCAAATATTAAATCTAGCACTCCTAGCAAGCTTGTTTGGAAAAAATGAAAGCAGCTAATGGCTTGTACCAAGAATTCTCTTTCCCGATATTGAATACTAACACTGCAGTTTATTCTTCTCACGAAGAAGTAGTTAATAAAATTGGCGAAACATTCTCTGGTGTGTCCAAATCTGACTCTTACACACCTTTTTTCCAAGAGTATAAGAGTCGTACTGAGCAGATCAGCATAAATTTTAATAATTCTGAACAGTTGCCCTACAACTACGAATTTCACATGTATGAGCTACAAAAGGCTCTATCCAAGACCCATAATAGCAGCCTAGGTCCAGATGGAATTACTTATCAAATGCTCCGCCATCTAAGCCCAGTCTCTCTTACCAATATCCTGTTCCTCTTCAACAGAATCTGGCAGGAAAATATTTTCCCTTCTATGTGGCAAGAAGCAATAGTTATCCCCATCCTAAAACCAGGAAAAGATCCTAAAGACCCTTTAAGTTATAGTCCTATAGCCTTAACAAGCTGCTTTTGTAAAACAATGGAACGCATGGTAAATAAGTCTTGTTTTTTATTTAGAAAACAATAGGTGTATACCTCAGCAGCAAAGTGGTTTCGGTCAGGGTAGATCTACGTTAGACAATATTATTAATTTGGAAAATGACATTAGAACCGCTTTCGTTCGTAGGAAACATCTTGTATCAATATTCTTAGATATTGAGAAGGCCTACGATAGAACCTGGTGCTATGGAATTATTCGGACCTTACATAGCTTTAATCTCCGTGGTAACCTACCACTTTTTATTCAAAACTTCTTACAAAAAAGAAGTTTAAAGTGCGCATCGGGTCTGTTTTATCTTGATCATTTGTTCAAACTGAGGGCGTTCCTCAGGGTAGTGTACTTAGTGTAACATTATTGTTTATATTCCCAAGATTTTATCTGTATTACCTTCTTGTATTAAAAGTACACTTTATGTGGATGACTTGCAGATTTCCTGCCAAGGTTCAGATATACATTCAATTGAACGACAGCTACAGATGGCTATAAATCAAATTACTGACTGGTGTGGCAAAAATGGCTATACCATTTCACAAAGTAAGAGCAGATGCATCCATTTTTGTAGGAAACGTGGCCTTCACCCTGATCCCAATATCCAACTTCAGGAGGTATCCATTCCTGTTGTTAAAGAGTTACGATACCTTGGGGTAATTTTTGATAAGACTTACCTTCTTGCCCGATATATTACATTTGCGCAAGAAGTGCGAAAGATCTCTTAACATATTAAAGTTCTTTCCAATACTTCTTGGGGTGCAGATCGAACCTCATTGTGCAGAATATACCAGTCTGTTATATTATCCCGTATTGATTATGGGAGCGTGGCTTATGGCTCAGCTTCAAAGTCTGCCCTAAAATGGTTAGACCCGATTCATCACGCTGCACTTCGTATCTGTAGTGAAGCGTTTCGCACCTCACCTGTCGACAGTCTCTATGTCAACTGCAACATACCTCCTTTAAAACTTCGACGTATCAAGCTTTCCCTTAATTATTATTTCAAGAGTTTTTCTACTCTAAACCATTCACTAAGGTCTGCTAGAGTTGACTCTACGTTAAAGAGACATTTTAACGGTCGCCCTTCTTGCACTCCTCCCTTTTATGCCACCTCAGGTGGTTTACCTTTAGGAAAACACGGGTGTCACAATCCCGAGGTATCCTAGTGATCTGTTCTCTTCTTTCTTTTTCTCCTCTACTCTTCTTTTTCTTTCTTTTCTCCCTCATTGTGGTTGCCTCGTAAGAGGTTGAGGGCTCCCCTTGAGTAGCTTTTGCCGCTCTGTTGCTATTAGCTACTCTTGAGGACTAAATCACCCACGTGTTTGCCGTGCGTGGAGACCAGTGTCCCTGGAAAGGAGGGTCCTGGTAATTGAGGCCCGCAGAGACCAACACATTACTTTGGCCTCTGCTTCAGGTAAACGGGAGGTGTTTTGTGGTCCTCAGCACATCAATCGGCTTTATGGATCAAGCGATCGGTACATCTACTGGGTGACTCGTTAAGGGTGGAGGCCACTTCAGGGATGTACTGTGAGCGTATAGGACCTGGCTAGCACTGGTGCAGCTGGTCTGCATCTACTTGTTGGACTCGGTGGTGGGTGATGCGGTCAGGTCCCGAATTTTAAACAAATAGTATGGAGAATAAAAATTTTACTTTTCTCCCACGGGAGCAGCAATTTGAAAATCTTATGCCCAAGTTTTTTTATAATCAAAAGGAGAGAGGGCAATTTTACAACTGTGTCTCCTTTCCTAATTGAGAAAGGAATATCGGGAATAGTTGGGGAAATCAAGAAAGTTTAGAAGATGCGCTCTGGTGACTTGCTTGTAGAGGCTGCATCAGACTCTCAAGCAGCCATTCTGGCCAGTATGAAATCTTTGACTAATATGGAAGTAACTGTCTCACCTCAAGGTAACCTTAATTTCACTTGTGGTGTTATCTCTGCAAGGGATTTGCTGTACTCGCCAACGGAGGATATTCTGGAGAACTTACAGAATCAGAAGGTCTGCGGCGTTAGACGCATAACAGTTAGACGAGAAGGCAAAGTTATTGACACGAAGCACCTCGTTCTGACTTTTGCAACGCCAGACCTTCCGCAGTATGTTAAAGCTGCGTATATGAATTTGCCTGTCAGGCCATACATCCCAAATCCCTTGCGATGTTTCCAGTGTCAGCGCTTTGGACATTCGAGAAAAGCTTGCAGAGGCAAAACCACCTGCGCACGTTGCGCGGTGGTTGGCTACGATAGTACGAACTGCACAGTGAAGGAGAGGTGTGTCAACTGTCATGCTGACCACCCTTCCTATTCTCGAATTTGTCCTCAGTATTTACTGGAAAAAGAGATGACCACGATTAAGGTTAATCAAAAATGCTCATATCCTGAGGCGAGACGATTGGTCACTTCCCGTACTCCACAGCCAGGAGTTAGTTATGCCACTGCTGCCAGAAAGGTCACCAAATCGAGCAGCACACAAACTGAACCAATTTCGGTTTCTCCAGTGAAATTACCCCAAATAAAAGAAAAGCCTATATTTAAGAAAACTCCTACATTTTCAAGAAAAGCTACCTTTGCTAAATCAAAAGCAGAGAAAGCATTAAAATTAAAAAAAGCAAAAACATCAATTTCCACCCGCAATGCTTTCTCATGCCTGGAGACTGACGCGGTGTCCCCATTTCCCTCGGACGATGATACATCGCTCGAGGATATGACAGAAGACTCCGCCTTCCAGCTCCAGTAAAGGAGCTTTTAAAACTAAACAATAACTTCCTTTGTATCTTGGAACTGCCATGGTTTGCGATCACATCTTGATGACATCAAGTCTCTAGTGTCAGATTACAACCCTGCATGTATAGCACTTCAGGAGACATTCCTGAAGTCTTCCAACATCATTTCTATGCGAGGGTTTAAATGCTTTAGAAGAGACCGTGGTGATGATGGTACAGCATCTGGAGGTGTATGTATATTAACATCGAATACTTTCCCCAGCGCTGTCCATCAATTAAATACTACTCTACAGGCTGTAGCGGTGAAAATTCACACCAAATGTATGATTGCAGTCTGTAGTCTATATTTACCACCACATGTCATCCGCCAAGAGGAACTCGATGAATTAGTTGATCAGCTGCCGACACCATTCCTATTGTTAGGTGATTTCAACGGCCATAATGCCTTGTGGGGAAGTGATGATACTAATTCTCGCGGTTGCCAGATAGAGAAATTTATTTCTGATAATAGTCTGTCTCATTAATACCGACGAGAAGACATATTTTCACGTACCCACAAGAACATTTCATTCCCTCGATCTTGCTATTTGTTCACCATCATTGCTGCCATTGTTAAATTTAAATGTAAGAAATGATCTGCACAATAGCGATCATTTTCCTCTCGTCATCTCCCAGACTGGAGGTAGTAGTGTAGTACAACGTCTACCTACTTACGTGTTCAGTCGGGCAGATTGGACGTCATTTCCACAATTGGCAGTTATTGATAATGAAATGGTTTTGATCGAGAGTATTGATGAAGCCGTTAAAAAAAGTCACCAAAACAATTATAAATGCAGCTGATGTAACAATACCCAAAAGTTTCTCGATACCAAAACGGAGGTGCAAACCTTGGTGGAATAATGAATGCCAAGAAACTTATAGAAAACAAAGGAAGTTATGGGGGTTATTTAGGAGATACCCCACAACGGAGAATCTATTAGCATTTAACAGAGCAAAAGCACTAGCTCGCGGAGCTCGTCGTCGAAGTCAGAAGGAATCTTGGTCTTGCTATGTATCTTCAATTACATCTTCCACATCTAGTAAACAGTTGTGGAGAAAAGTGAAAGCAGCCAATGGGATTTATAAGGATTTTTCAATTCCTATTCTAAAAACCGGAACTGCTGTATATTCTTCTCCTCAAGACATTGCTAATACCCTTGATGAAACTTTTGCTAGTGTCTCGAGCAACGACTCTTATAGTCCTTTGTTCTTAAGGACTAAGGGTCGTGCTGAGCGAACACCAATTCGTTTTAACCATGGTGAAGCCTTGCCTTACAACTGTGAATTTCGGATGTTGGAATTGAAGAGAGCATTAAAGCAGACCCATGATACCAGTCCAGGACCAGACGGAATCAGCTATCAAATGCTTCGAAATTTAAGTCCAGACTCCCTATTGAACATATTACTTTTGTTTAATAGGATCTGGAATGAAAAGAAATTTTCATCAGCTTGGAATGAAGTGATAGTGATTCCGGTTCTTAAGGATGGTAAAGATCCTTCAGACCCTTCACATTATCGACCAATAGCTCTGACGAGTTGCTTGTGTAAGACTCTCGAACGTATGGTCAACGCCCGTCTCGTATATGTCTTAGAAAAAAATAAATGTATACATATTAGAGTGGCTTCCGAAAAGGGAGATCCACTCGTGATAATATCACATATTTGGAGACCCAAATCCGCAATGCTTTTGTGCGGAGGAACCATCTGGTCTGCATTTTCTTTGACATCGAGAAGGAATACGATCGTACATGGCGATATGGAATTCTCCGTTCACTATATGATTTTGGCTTTCGGGGTAATCTTCTGATATTCCTGCAAAATTTTTTGAGCTCCCGTGTTTTTAAAGTTCGTATTGGAACTGTACTTTCCAATACTTTTATTCAAGCCGAGGGTGTTCCCCAAGGCTCCATTTTATGTGTCATTGTTTTTAGTCTTCATCAGTAACGTCCTTCATCAATTACCACCTTCCATAAATGGTACACTATATGTTGACGACCTACAAATATCATGTCAGGGGTCTAATATGCGATTAATTGAGAGACAACTGCAAACAGCAGTTAACAAACTTGCTGCATGGTGTGCTGAGAATGGCCATACTTTGTCACCAAGCAAGAGTAGATGTGTCCACTTCTGTAGAAAGACTAGCCTTCACAATGATCCAGTTATAAATATCAATAACATCCCGATACAAGTAGTCAATGAAGTAAAATTTCTGGGAATTATCTTTGACCGAAAATTAACCTTTCTATACCGCATGTTTTATATCTGCAGAAGAAGTGTGAGCGATCGCTTAATATCCTCAGGGTGTTGTGAAATACATCTTGGGGTGCAGATCGTTCATCACTTCTTCGAATTTATCAGTCATTGATTCTTTCCCGCATTGACTACGGATGTATTGTTTACGGATCGGCTAGATCTTCCATATTACGAAGACTGGACACAGTTCACCACTCTGCTTTAAGGATATGTTCTGGTGCATTCCGCACATCATCCGTCCAGAATCTATACGCTGTATGTTATCAATTACCGTTAGACCTGAGACGTATGCAGCAGTCTCTCGGTTATTATGCTAAGATTATGTCGACCCCTGATCATCCGTTACGTTTTATGGTTCCTGATGCCTCTCTTAAGACTGTATGATGCTCGTCCAATGAGCATCTCTCCTTTTCTCACAAGAGCCAAATCACATCTCTGGCTAAAAGACCTATG
This sequence comes from Latrodectus elegans, assembly GCA_030067965.1. Classification (NCBI taxonomy): domain Eukaryota; kingdom Metazoa; phylum Arthropoda; class Arachnida; order Araneae; family Theridiidae; genus Latrodectus; species Latrodectus elegans. The sequence goes on from CM057812.1 coordinate 12,081,261, forward strand.
GGATGTTCGGATAGTCTATTGACCATTTTCTCTATCCTCCATGGTATGAACCAACAAATGCCTTTATAAATACCTTTGCGCAATTCAGAAAATCCGACACAACACCTATTGTTTTTCAGCAGCTATACTATTCTCATCGCTGTCAGTACCAATCTTACAAACCTGTATTCACGGATGGATGTAAATCCGCAAGACATGTGGACTATGGAGTTTTTATCAATAACACGTCTTTTTGCTACAGCCTACAATCATCCTGCTCCATCTTTATTGCTGAAGCAACCGCTATCTGCTACGCGCTTCAGCACGTGAATACAGATGATTATCGTAAATTTTTTATTCATACTGACAGCATGAGTATTATTGAAGCCTTGAAAAACAATAGTGTTACCTGTCATCCTGTTGTGTCGAGAATTTTCAAAGCATTGGATTCCCTTGCTGGCAAGGGAAAAGAAATTGTATTTTGATGGATACCAAGCTACATGGGTCTTGAAGGAAATGAGAGAGCAGATGCAGCTGCAAAGACTGCATCAGACCTAATTTTATCATCGGTCCCTCTCTTAGATGTGAGAAAAGATGTAAAAAGTTTTATATATAGTCTTTGGCAGGAATAATGGAACTTGCAGGTTGGCAACAAGTTGCATACCATCTTCTCATCTCTCATTTCATTACCAATTTTACCGTTAATGTAAGATTGACTCGCCTTCGTATCGGACACACACGTTTCACACACAGACATTTGTTTTTAAGCGAATTAAATCCATGGTGTGAAACGTGTGATGAAGCATTCAATGTTTATCATATTTTAATTTCATGTTATAATTTTAACCAACAACGTTTACACTTTTTTAACACAGTGATTTTATAACTTTATCTGATATGATCGGGGATCCACCCAATAAAAACCTATTCGCTTTCTTGAGGGCAATAGGTTTGATACATTTTATTTAAATTTTTAATTTAAATTTTAAAATTGTATATATTATTCATGTTTCTCTTTTATATTTTAGAATTTGATTTTAAAATAACATACACAGATTTTTGTTTTTTAAAAAAATTTTTAATGTTGCTTGTGTTTGGGTTTAACAAAAAAATAAATAATTTTTAAATAAATAAAATTAACATATAAAATAAAGCTTCAAATAACTTACTCTTGGCGCAGTATGTCCAATTTTGGACCTTGCGCCATAAAACCCAACCAACCAACCTACCTTTTATGCTAGAATTCAACCTCTTATAGAGGAAGCTGATTTTTTATCTCCAGTTGAGATTGCTGACTACAATAGTATTCCCCCATGGTCTTTTCCACAAATACGCTGTTTAAGCAACTTTGCTCTGTTTAACAAAGAACATACTGATCCCATAATTTTCAAACAAATTTATGCTATTCATCGGAATCAATTTCAGGATTACTTCCCAATCTTTACTGATGGATCAAAAACAAAGACACGTCGGCTGTGGCATAGTTTATGGCACTAATATCTATAGTTATTGTCTTCCGTCAATCTGTTCTATTTATACTGCTGAAATTGTTGCCATTTTGAAAGCTCTTAACATAATCAAATGCTCTCGCAACCGCAAATTCTGCATTTATACCGACAGTATGAGCATTATGAAACAGCTCAAATTTCCTCAACACTTTCATCCCCTGATTTATAAAATCTTAGCTTTGTTAAAAGAAATGTCTCATAATGGTTTCGAAATATTGTTTTGCTGGATACCTAGTCATGTCGGTATTACTGGCAATGAATTAGCAGACTTAGCTGCTAAAGAAGGTAAAGACCCTATAGACCAAGCAATCCCTTACGCTCATATCAAGCATTCAATCTTTGTATATACGCATTCTATTTGGCAGAATTCTTGGAATACGCAAGTAACAAACTTTTCTGTGTTAAACCACTCATTCGGAACTGGAGTAATATCTCATACAGACGTGCTGACGTTATTTTATCCAGACTTCGAATCGGTCATACTCATTTGACACATAGTTATATTTTATTTAAGGAACCTGCACCTCTATGTTCGAGCTGTAAAATAGTTTTAACTGTATATCATATCTTAATTGAATGTCCTAATTTTATATATCTTCGTCTTACGTTTTTCCACAACACTGTCTTAAATTTATTGGACTTGATTGGGGAAATACCTCATTCAAATCTCTTTGCTTTCTTAAGGACTATCAGAATTTTGCACTGCTTATAACGCACTCTTTACTCCAAATTAAATTTTAAGTAAGATTCAAATTTACAATTTTTTACTGCAAGAAACTTGTTTCGCCAATTTTATAATGGATATTTTATTTTGATCTGATGGAATTTTAAACTTTCGTTTGGCGCAGTATGTCCTTTTTGGATTTTGCGCCAGAAAAAAGACAATCACTCACCCAAAAAGCGGTTTTCTATTAGAACATAGTGAATCTTACTAAATTTAAAATTATCACTGTTAAAGATAATAAAATATGTAAAAGAAACACATAACCCTCTATAAGTATCTGTATAAATAAAATTCTTATTTTTTCCCGCCGAAATTTTGTTAGAAGAATTTAAATTGAAAACCACTGCATGGCATAGAATGAAAATTAAATCCATGTGTGTCTCTGTCCAATTTTAAATGAATGTTATGTTTTACTAGTGTATTTCGATTATAATATTTGGAATTTATTTAAAACATAACTAAGCCATGCTTGAATATTCTGTAGAATTTGGATGGTGCAGCATGTGCACTTTTGGATCGTGTGCCATAAAACTCAACCAACCAACGCTGTAGAATTTGGTTCATTTAAGCATTGAACAATTTGAAATACTCGCAGCAAGAACTATGACATGCAGTTCTTTACTGTACTTTTAAAGTTTTCTTATCCCTACAACTGAAGTGACTATGAAAAATAGACAAAAATACATCTTTTATTTTGGATTAAAGTCCAAATTTTCTAACAATAAAATAAAGATCCTGTTTTTGGAAAACATCGTTTTTATTAATTGTTATAAACATGTATTGTGATTTCCATTATAAATGCCAACAGGAAAACAACTGTAATGAGATTGTACACATAATTCATTCATTAAAACAAAACTAGCTTCCTAAATAAAACAAACTTCCAAATACACAGTAACACAGTGTATCTGTTATTAACTGATCTATGTATAAAAAACGAATTTTTAATACTATGAAAATACTTAAAAAATACTAAAAAAAATTCTGAATTTAATTTTTTAAATCAGTTTTTGCAAAAGAACTAAATAAAAAAAATTTCCTCTGGAAATAATCTTCCACAAAAGAATGTTGGCAGTAGAGTGAGTAGGGCACTTGTCTTCGGTTCAACAGCTCAGAAGTACAAAATCTTGCTTTGGGTGTAGATGTTCTGCAGTGCCCAGAGCTTTTCTTTAACCTACAGAATCAGAATGGATATCAATTCTATGTTTATTACTTTGACTTAAGTAGATGCTTGGTAGTGATGAATGAAAAATAAACAAAACTAAACAATACAAAAGCTAACAGGAGTGATCAGAGTTTAATAAACATTTAAAAAAATATTTTTATTCAAAATTGAATTCTCACTGCTAACACTGTTAAGATTTGGTTAGAAAAAAACTTTAAGAAAGATATTGAAAGAAAATACGTAAGAATATTCTTAAAATTAAAAAAGGAAATATACTATAAATAACTGTATTATATCCACAATTGCCTCTTGGCAGTTGACTTATAAATCCTATGAATGGGAATTTAGAATGTTTGTTGTATATTTAATATATATATTTAAAAGTATTAGTTCACTACTATTTATATTCCATCAATTTATCAAAGGGACAAAAAAATTAGGTTTTTATTTATATAAATACAATTATATTCAGATGTTTATATTGGATTGCAGTAACTACTTTGAAGTGGTTAATATATTTGGAAACATTTTTTCTGCCTCTGGATTTATAGAGACTATTTTAGAAATATTTTTTTGTATTCTAGAAACATTTGTATGTTACAGCCTATTTGACAACTTAAAAATTATTTGACAACTATCTCGATTCGATAATAAATATAATATTCAAGTGTATCATTCTGTAGTTTTGAATATGAATCTGGTATAGGATTTTAATTAATCGCACGCATTCTACTTAATATTAATTTGATTGCAGTTACATTTGCTAATTTCATTTATGATCAACGCCATTAAACTTGTTGAATGCTTCATTGCAAGATGTTCTTCATCAATTGATGTACCAAACTAGACTTTATAAATCAACGTCAAGTATCATAAACTTTACTTAAGTTCTAGAAAAATATTTAAAACGTTAAGCAAGTTACTTTTTTTTTTTGGTTAAATAGAAGTGTCAGCCTACTTTATTGTTATCAATAATCTAGATTTGGAAAACCATGTAGATGGTTGTTTTTTTCTTTTTAAAATACCTATTAAAATAAGAACTTATTTTCATGTTTAGCTCATATTAATAATTTTTACGTTTCGTTTCAAATCGATTGTATTTTTGAATAGATGTATCAATATTAAATTTTTGTGTATTTTTATTCCACTATGTACTTATATATTTTATATATTATAAGTGATAATTTGAGAACATTTTACTTTATTATAATGAGCAAAAGCCAAATGTTTAAATTCATTGTAATTTTGATATAATACTAATTTTCAGTGAAAGAAGTAAAAAATGCTACCATTTTTCTGAATTATTTCTAATTTGAGATGAATTTTTAATTGATCATTTGACCACTAACTATTTAATGAAATGTTGACATTTTTGAAATAAGTATTTTTATAATGTTGACCTTTTATGTAATTAATATTTTCTTAAGGATATCAATTACTCAATATTTTTGACAAATGGACGTTCTTAGCTTCCTGAAAAAATTATACAAGGAATTTTTTCAAAAATTTCTTTAATAATAATTTTCGAGAATTAAAGAATAAACCACACACACAATTAAATATTAGAAACAATATATTAAATTGTACTTAATTTGAGATTAAAGTTGAATAAATTTCTCTTCAATTGTAAATTTATTTATGCTTTTACTGAATAATGTTAGAGTTTACAAAGAAACCTATAACATTATGTCGTGACAACCTTGTTTATGCTAAATTTTATAAATTATTATTTTTAAGTTAATTTGTGATGTAAATATGAAGTTGTCGATATAAGCTTTCTAAAATACATTCTTAAAATTAAGCAAATGTAAGTATTTTTGCAATTTTATTTTAAGGCTGGAAATCAGTTCATTTATTAATTATTAATAATTAAATTCCAATTGATGAGGTCAATAAGAGTATCATTTCTAGATTTTTTTTCTTATGCTCTGATGGTTTTTAGAATTCAACCAGATTCAGAGCTACAAGGGGCGAAGGTGACAGCAGTTTTTTTTTTATTGTGGGGAACCCAATGTGTATGCCCTCTTTGGATAGATAAGCACACAGAGAGGGGAGGGGAATGAAATATCAATATCCAATCCAGGATTCAAACCCGAGACCTATTACTTCGAAGTTAGGGATGTTAACCTTTCCGGCACCTATCGGCTGTTTTGAGAATTAAATCAATAAGGGCTCTTAAGTCTTAGAATATTAAAATAATTGATAGATATTATCTATAAATAATGTTCTCCAAAACGATACTAATTGATAATATTTAATTCCATTAATCAAATTAAATTTCATTTGGTTTTGTTTCAAGTTGTTGAAAACTTCATCACACTGCAGTGAAACTATGATGACTTTATGCTTCATAATTTTCTTAATGGTTATCTGGTATCATACCAGCAAAACATTCTGTTAAATTTTTTCTAAATATTTAATATCTTTCATGAACTAAAATGTAATATCTCACGTGTAAACTTTTAAGCACTGCTGCTTTTCCATGTTGGAAAGATTTACATGCTCTATTTTGTCATTCGTTTTTTATTCGGTTTTATTTTTTGAAATTTATAAATATATATTCAAGACAATGTTGATATCATTGTCTAGGCGGATTCTTTTAAAAGGGAAAAATATGAGAATAGGCTAGCCGTTTCATTTTTTTTTTTAAAACAACTCAGTTGGCAGTTTTTAAAACAATATCCATTAACTAAACAAATTGCTTAGTTAATAATTTAGACCAGTTTCATTTTTTGAAATAGTTTTTTTGATAAATATATTTTATTATTATTTATGTGAAATAATTTAAAAAAATTAAGTTAATTCTCATACTTATTTATAGAATATTTACTTATTACTTGCTTAGTTGTGTTCTTTTGAGGATAAGATAATATATTTATAATTTTTTTAGAAATTGTATCATTCATATTTTTAATTTTTTTCCTTCCATGTCTCTTTGGATGAGATTTCTGGGTACCACAGCCTTCCCAGAGCTGCTGTGAAAAAGAAATCTCGTAAGAGAGGTTACAATTTTTTCCATTTTTAAAATCTATTTTTTTATGATTTAATAATTTAAATTGGTATATCATCGATCTTCTACATTTTCTGTCTAAGATTGAGCATTCTTAAAATTTTCCCTTCTATAATAAATCTGGCAGCTGTAAGTTTTTTACAAAATATATTTAAATTGCATTTAAATTTTATGCTATCTTAAGATTAAATATTAGCTTTCTTTAAGAATTAAGAATAATTTATTTGTAAAAACAAATTTACTTTGAATTTTTGTTTTGTATTTAGATGATTTAAGAGTTATTATGGAGGAAGTTTTAGATCAATAATTTCATAGTTTTTAAAATTGTTAATAAAATTCGTTGTTAATAAACTATTCACTCCTCAAGTAATTCCATGGATGGATACTTCTATTGTCAAATCGATTTACTTAACAAAACAAGAAGTTGAGTAAAATGATAAAATAATACACATTATTCTTTAGAATTCCTTTTTAATTAAAATTTAAAAATAAGATAGTCTGTATGATATACCTGTCAAAAATACGATATAGCCTGTACATCTTTTATCCAACAACTTGTAGAAAGTATGAGACATATACCATGTAACAATTAGATAGGACCCCGTTCTGTGTCTATTAGTTATTGGGTTGGTTCTTCTCCATCCCTCATATTTATTATTTAAAATTATTATTTAAAAAATAAAACTATTTACAAAGTAAAATGCTTATACATCCTCATCTTTAAGTTCATGCTTGAAAATTAAAACACAGTATTCTTTGTACAACAAGATATCTAAAAGAGTCGGAAACTGTGATTTTTTAATATATAATTGAAAATTTTAAGAATTTAATATTATGTATTAGTTTGGCGAATAAGTTCGCAGCGTTTTCAACAAAGACTTTTATTTAAACAAAAAACAAAAATTATATCAATAAGTTAATCAATTTTATATTCGACGCGCTGCTGTTTACAACCTCTTCCCATTTCTCGACCCATTTGTTGATGCCGTTCCGCCAAAAATCACCTGGTGTCAAAGAAGTTGTTTAGCCAGTTTTTAAGGACTTCTTGGTGCACTGAGAAATGCTCGAAAAGAATTTCATAGTCAACAATGAGCTCTACATTGTTCGTGTGAATGATGCTTTCGACTGGAAAAACCCAATCGACATGGTCAAACCATATTCATTCACGACCACGCCAGACCCCCATGTTGCCCAAGTCGTCAAAGCCGCACTCCAAGAGCTCGAAAGGGAGGTCCTACCTCATCCGACGTATTCTTCTGAACTTGCACCGACCGATTACCATCTTTTCCGCTCTTTGTCAAACCATATGAGGCATTACCTTCGATAACAGAGGTTCTTAAAAACTGACTCAACAACTTCTTTGACACCTGACCACGCGATTTTTGGCGGAATGGCATCAACAGTGGGTCGAGAGGTGGAAGAAAGAGGTTGTAAACAGCGGCGGTGAATGTATAAATGATTAACTTATTGATATAATTGTTTTTTGATTAAATAAAAGTCTTTGGTAAAAAAAACCTTGAATTTATTCCTCAACGTAGTATATAGAGGATTTGGAAAAAGTAGAATACAATTTACAACTTAAGTGATTAACGTTAACGATAGGTAAATTTAGATTAGAATTAGGACTAAGAAGATGGTACAATAAATGTTCTCTATAATTATAATACATAATATTGAAATTGATCACCTTTTGTTTTCTTACTTTCGGATATTGATTGAAACCAGAGTTCCACATGATTTAATGCACCATTCTTTTCATACAATGTCCAAATGAATAATCTATTTTTGTCACTCACGTAGCCATTCACTTTATTAATCTTCCATAAATACGCTTGAACATTAGGAAATGACTAGATTTGAACACTTAAACTGTAAATTCGCTTAGCTTTTGACAAGTGGAGATATTATACATGTAATCCTTTGCCGACAAAAAAGAAAAGCTATCATGTAATGCTCCGGCGTTTAGCGACAATTATTACTAATCATTGAGGAGACACACTCATTATATGTACAGACTTTATCATCTTGTAGAATATCGTGTTCCATAGAGATACTTTCAGTTAGGAAGAATATATTTCAGTTTGAATATATCATATAATTATGATTTTAAAGTATTATGGTCTAATATAACAAAAATTACTGCTTCCGCTTAACGCACATTAAAAATTAGTGCATTTTTTAAACTCTGAGAAGATTTATCTTTACACAGAAGATACACTTTGTAGCTTTAAATGCATGCAAATCAATAAGTTTCGTACCTTTAGATTGCTACGAATGAGAAATTTTTCATTGCTCTATAAATATAAGCATTTGCTATTTAAAAATATTGTTTCCTATTCATGATTGTAATAATTTTTATACATTTTTATTTTAAATAATTCTATTGTTAATTATTACTGCTTATCATTTCAGGTTACTTCAAAGCAACACTTGTTTCAATTATTGCTAATGAAGTTGGCTATCAAACTTTGCACACACAATTATATTTATAGAAGATTCGAAGAAAATAATTCATTTCATGGACCTGTTGATGTCCCAATGTCGTGGACATGTTTTGAGAATCTGTAATTTGTTAGATTACAAAATGTTATTTATTTTTAAGGATATGCGTTGCACATCCATACAAATAAGAGCTATTTACAAATCATTGTGCTATTTAATTTAATAATTAGTTTGGTCTTGTTAAATTTAAACGCTTAAATAATTTTATTTAAATTAGTAATGATTTTTTTTAACTTGTCACGTTTAAAAAACTTTAAGGATTTATAAAATTATCTTACGATTATTATTTTACTTAAATGTTAACTATAAATATTTAAAAATTGATTGAGTAATATATACTTTCCTAAAAAATGCACTTTTATAATTTTTTAGTTATAGTAAAATTTTCTTTTCTGTGGTGTCTTTATTTCTCTCCCTCTCACACACAACATAAAAAAGGAGTATTTCTATTAAATGTGTGTTCGGTATTTTTCTTCCATTGCAGATAGGTTAGTACTTTTCTATTGAAATTAAATAAAAAAATAAAGGTACATGCAGATATAAATTAATCTTGATGGAAATATTTCATCAGATAAAATTAGCTTATTAATAACATTAATGTATCAGGCTTGAAATACAGTTTGATTTTCAGTGTCATAAATTGGAAGCGTATATAAAAACAATTATGTTTCCACGTGGTTTAAATTATTATTTCATAAATCTCTTAACTTTGGTTTATAAATGAATTCAATTTGCTCGTCTTCTGTGGAGAAATCAGTATTTTCTGCAGAAATCTCGTCATTAGTGTTGAATATGACTAGGGAATCTTTACCGGCTCAGGGGTTTACCTCGACATTTTGTTCTAGTTTAATTTCAAAAAATGAGTGGATGTATTTAAAAACTAGGCTCTGCTTAGACAGTCTGAATTAAAGCAATAACCGAATAAGCAACTCAGTCTTGTGTTTTTTAGTGACTCATTTTTATATGTATCTGTAAATTATGACACTGAATGAAATTTTGATTTTAACAATTTTTCTGTTATAAATACAAACACAATAGAAAATAATTTTTTTTGAATTACATATACATTGCTGAATGCTATAGCAAATGACTTAATAAAGTTTCTATTATGCTTGAAATATATTAATGTGACTATACTAAATTAACTGAATCGTTTTTAGATGTTATTTTCTACTTATTGACCATCAAAATCGAAAATTGAACATGTAAGAATACCTAACTATCAAATTTGTTGATTACGTTTTAAAATGTCACGAATTTCGTATATGAATATTAACTCATTGCCATTATTTATGATTATAAGCGAATTTACATGGTCGCATGTATATTAAGTTCCCCAGCCGCCATTACAAAACACAGCTTCCTTCTGTGTAAGATATAGTTTCCTCCAGAGAAAGATAATCACACGCTCGAATGTATTAATATATTCTTATTTAAAATGTATAGAAATTTTACTTAATGCGTATAAATATGCTCTAATTTTAAGAAAACGAGTAATTGCTTCTATTTGATGTTCATATTTTCAGTTCAAAAAGTTTCGTGTCGAAACTTCGACAAGAAAGTTAATCCTGTACGTAAAGTATATCCTGTACTTATGTACGTAAAGTAAACGTAGGCTAGAAAGACAAATTAAGTGAAGGTTCAACAATCGAAAATTTGCAAAGCATAAACTAATGAGAATTTACTTCCCAGACTATTACCAATCTTGTTTTTATGGTAAGATAAATCGTGGTTGTGAAGCATTTTTTTGCACACGAAGGTTGGTTACTCCAGGAATAACAGTTTAAATGGATGACAAGTCATAAAAGGAAAATTGAATCCAAGAAGCGTGTGTAGAACCAAAGTCTGAGCTTCAAGCATTAGGATACTACTCCAATGATTTTTAAGAATTTATTGTAAAATACTATATAAGCTTCAGTAACATTAAAAACAATTCTAGCAAAAATGTTTGGCACAGGTACCGTACATTTTTATATACCAAATTCTGAGATAGGCAGATTTCTTATTTATCTGGCAACCTCGTTTTTATTACGTCATACAAAGAATTATGAAGAAAATTCTATTTTGGTAATTCTAGTATTTACGTCATCGCACACGTCACGGGACGTCATCTTTTCAACATTTCTTCATTGCCAAAAAAATTCAGAATTTGGAATCGTGAATTATATGGCACCTGTGCCAAATGTTTGTTTGATAGCAACAGTAGAAATGATGAATATAATGACAGTACTTGCTATACATATCAAAATAGAGCATTTTATCATTATTAGTTTAATATTGTTAAAAAAAAATACTGTGTGAGATTCGTTAAATAAGTAACTTAAAGTAGGCTGCGTATTTCTTATAGTTAAAATGAATTTTTAGCTAGATATCAATACTTTCACACGAATGTAAATATATTTGTTTTGCTTTATTACGTTGATAATTTTGTTTAAGATGTATTATCATTAGTTTTAATCAAATCATTTTGGATATCGAGATTCAAAAAAGATTTACAATCTCTATATTTAACGAAATCTTTTCTAATGGCGTATAAAAATGTATCGAATTACCTTGAAATGACGAAAGAAAAATTTAATTTTTATAAAAAACAGATACTTTCATTTACTTCATTATTTTCGTAATGAAAGGCATCTGTACAAATTCGAGGAAGAGTAAAAATGCATACTTAAATATATTTAAAAATTCCAATTATTAATTTTATTTTACACTCTTGGAGTTAGATGAAAATGCACAATCCTATTTTAAACTATTATATTTTGTTTAATATCAGTTTTATTATTTTAATCCTTTCAATAATTATGTTTGTTATCGCTATGTGTTCGGTTACTTATCGCATGAATGAATCCACTTTCTTGAAAGGTGGTCAAGTGCTCAATTTTATATACGTGGTAGTATCTCCTCCACTAATTTAAGTCACATCAAAGAGGAAATATTGAATTAATTCAGATTGTTTTAACTTTTATATTCATTTTGATGTTTTTCATTTCCTTTAAATATATTTTTTGATGCTTTTTTTTCTTTTTCCTCTGTGCTTTGTTTTCTATGTAATCTACAAAGTCAAGTGACAACATTGACATCGAAATCGAAGTTCCTTACTCTAATTATATTTTAAGCAGAAGACGATTTTCTAAGAAACTTTGATAGACTCGTGGCCATCCAATACGAAAGCCAGCTTCGGTAAGGTTGTACTTTCCGGATACAAAAGAAAATTTTTTCATTACCCGGGATTCACAACCTTAGGATAATATGGAAATTTGAGTATTACATATCAAAATGCAGTTTATGACTTTGTAATGTTATGTAATTGTGCTTTTTTAAGCATAAACAATAAGATAAAGTGTATACTTAAGTTTAACATGAAAATTTATTGATAGATATTGAACTCGTAATGTCAAACTCGAAACTATTTTACCATGGACTATACAAGGTTTCGTACGTGAAAACTCTAGTTTCCCGTGGAATTCAATTTCTGTGTTTATATGTACTCTTTAAATTTACGTTATAGATTCCTGGGAATCTATTTTTTTTTCATTAAAATTTTATATTTAAATAAAGCTCGAAATTTCGTTAAAAAATAAGACCCCAGAAATCTATAATGTAATGAAATTTCTAAACATTCGCTATTTAATCTAGATCAGGAATGACGATACTGAACCTCGGGCAGGCACCGCCTATATAAGATTCACCCTTTACAGGAACAAAGGTATATCTTTTGTGCAGGATACTTTTCAATTTTATTTTTATATACCATATATTTTGTAACTGAAAACTTAAAATTTTTCAACTCGAAATTGTGGATAATCTTAGTGATAGGGAATTTCATCAGGGAAAGTGGTTAATTTATTTATTAAATATGTATGCTTTAGAGTTATAGAAATAGAATGGGGGGGAGGAGCATATTCCGGTAAAATACGACTTGCATTACCATTCTCACTGGTTACCAACAACCAATTATTTAGTTATTTTATTTCCAGTTGTAGAATGTATCTGTTCGATAAAATACTCATGGGTTTCCTCCTTTCGTTTGTCGATTTAGCAGTCGAATGTTCTTGATTTCTGCATAACAACCGCGTGAGTTCAAATTCCTACCTCAGATTTGGATATTTGCAGTAGTTTGAAATGGACTCAGTTCATCACCAGACGACGCTTCTATCGTGGGTACTTGTCACAACAAATACCAAGCGTCAATTGTTTTCATTATACATATATAACCACACTGGTGTGAAAAAATTAAGGACGAAACGGTGTTCCAAATCGATAAAAATCGTACCAGAACATCCTCCAGATGTAAGAAAATGGAATAAAGAAAAAAAAGAAAACTCCAAAAAAATTCCAAATGATTAAATAAGAACATTATTGAAAAAGGAGCATGGAGCAGAATGACAGAAGGCCGAAACATCCAGCTTTTAGTAGTTGATATGATCTCCCCTGACTGATATGCAGGATTGACATCGTCTGTCCATACTGAGTAGGAGGCTGTCAATAAGTTGTTGAGGTACTGCTGCTCATTCTTCTTGTAGCGCCAATTGCACATCCAGAATCATTACTGGTGGTTGGTGACATGCCGCCAAGTGTCTCCCTAGAAATTCCCCCCCCCCGTGTTCGATTTGATTTAATTCCGGGACTTTGCCGGTCAATCCATGCGTTCAATGTCCTCGCTTTACAACAGCTCTTCGACAGCCTCTGTACGATGCGGTGTCGTCCATGAAGAGGAACTGGGGACCCATAGCACCTCTAAAATGACGCACAGAAGAAAGGAGAATATCATTACAATAATGGGACCAGGTGACTGAACCTCCTTGGACGACATGAAGGTCAGTATGGATACCAAACAGTATACCTCCCCAAAAGAGAACGCCGCGACCCCGAAAACGGTTCTTTCGACGATGTTGGAGGGGTTCCCCGCTCTCTTAAGATGTGTATGCGTCCAGAATCGGTAGATTAAATCTGCTTTCGTCCGTAAAGAGTACTCGATCCCATTGCTGATCCGTCCAGTTCTGGTGATCCCTGCACCATACAAACGGTGGGCAGACGTTAATGGTAGACAACGTACAGGTCGTCGTGTGAATAGGCCAACATTGTGCAGCCATCTGGCGACTGTAAACTGTAATATCGGTCGCCCACAGTCATTTGTTGGAGGTGTCTCGTAGTTTCTCCAGTCGTCTGCCACCTGTTCCTTGACTATAGGACCATATACCGGACATCAACTTCTGAACCTTCGGGCAGCTGTGTTCTTGTAGCTGGAAATGGTCTCCAGATTCGTGAAACGATGCTGTGAGGGATTCCAAACTTCCTCAATCTTCCCTATGATTCAACCTCGCGTAAGGTCTAAATATCGTCTACGAGGTTTCCTGTTCATTATTTCACACTGATTAAGCAGCTCTACATCGTTTAAACTGATATACGCCATGCAATAGCTTTCATAGAAACGCTGAGTGTACATCGCCAGGCCTGCTTTATACCCCTCCGACATTCCCCCTTTACGTCATGTTGCGTTGAAGTATGCTCTTGCGTACCTGACCGTAGTTGATTTTATGATTGGTCTTTCGGTCCAATCTACCTGTTTGTTCCGCTGTTATGATAATTTTTCCATTTTGTCCTTAATTTTTGCACACCAATATATATATATATATATATATATATATATATATATATATGTACATATATATAGTTTTGTAAAAGGATCCCAATATCATATTACATAACAAATTGAATTGATGGCAATACTACTTAATTTACAAAATGTAACGTTTATGTATAATAACAAATAAACCTTTGAGTACATTTATAATTTTAAGTCTCTCTGTGTCTGGGAATGACCTCAATTAGTTTTGCAAGTAAATTAAAAATAAGTATTTTGCCGAAAGCTTTGTCGTGGCAAGAGAAATTTGTCGTTAGAAATGCTGGAAAGTATGAAGCGATTTTCAATCATGACAGCTGCCAAAAGAACTACATACCTCAAATATAGTAGCCATTTTTTACTTTGCCCAAAAGAGAATCTACAGTGTCTGAGTAGAGTTTTTAATTTCAAAGAAATGCAGCTTGTAGCCTATTAGATGCAAATTTAATGGGATTTATGAGATGAATACATCAAGAAACCAAAAAAATATCACCTAGACTATTTAACATGTGACATTGACGTTACAAGAAAGGGGTCTATCTACTTTAAATTTTCGGTTTCAGTCTGGTTAGCCTTCGTGCTCAAAAATAGTAGCAGAGTGAAAAACAAACTTTACTGTCACTTTGAAAATAGATAAATGTTTAATGGGTAACAAATCTCGATTAATAGATAATCACATTTTGTTTGTAGTATGTGGCAGCTTATTTCTATTGGCGAACGCAAAAAAAAAAAAAAAAACCGCTAAATATAAATCGTTTATAACTGCTATCTTGTGATGAGGTCAATATGTGAGTTGCTACTTTTCCCTCCCCGACTCTTCATTCGAGAGACAAAATACTATGCAACTTTGAAGCGTGTATAAGTCACACCTCAATACGAAGGATCTTCTGCAGGGTCAAATTGAAATTTAACTCTATTTCCCCGTCTTAATAGCGACGCCTTTTCCCATCATATAATCATGGCTTAAATTAATCCTGGTAACAGAAGAGGAAAAAATACAATCATTTGTGACACATTATTGCGTAAAAATTTGTTCAAATTTTCTATTACTTGTTATTTTTTTTTAAAGGCACATGTGCGTTAAGCAAAAACAGCTAATAGCTCTCAATCGAGTGAACCATGGAATACAATTGAAGTGTTAAATATAGCCAGAATAACCATAAAATGCTCTGATCTCCGATATAAGAATTCATACATTTAAATTGTCAGGCACATGTGACGTATAATCCAGGATGCCAAATTATGAGATCGGCAATTTTTTGGGGCATTTTCTTATGCATCTGGCACTCTCGTTTTCATTACGTCATACTTGCTCTTTTTGTAACAAAATAATAATACATTTTAAAAATGATTCCGCTGTTTGTTGTAGTTTTATCATAAATCTGAATAAAAGACTGGTTTGTAGGGTTTTATGCGCAAAGTCTAAAATTGGATATACTGATGACAGTTTATACTCGTATATATGACGGATTAGATTCACTCAAACAGAACTCCAAAAATTGCCTAGTGAAAAACAACTCTTTTAAATATTTTAATAAATATAGTTAAACATTTCCTATTTCAGAATAAAATTTCATTAATTAACCATTGTATGAAGTAATTTTGTTCATGATGAAGAAAAAAATTTGTTTAGTTTGTAATGTTGAAATAATGGCACTTGTTCGTTATGAATAAATTTATCACACAAAATACACAATTATTTTCGAAAGTATTCCTACTCAACATTTAGATATGACTTCTTGTTAAAATCTTAAAAAAAAAAACAGATATTGCATTTCTTTTTTATATCAATTCTTAAAGAACAAATGCCGACATTGACTTTCAAAGTAAAAAATGTAGTGATATAATGATTCCCTTTAAACTGAGTTGAATACCAACTGTTTTTCTGCTTCCCACATTATAAGCAACCGTTATAAATACTAAGTTAAGATTAATTTTTTTTATTACGTTCGAAGTAAATCAATATGCGTCATTAATTATTTTGTTACATTTTTCGCTGTAAAAAAAAAAAAAAAAACACTATTAAAGTAAAGCATAAATTGTGTAGAAAGTTGAAAAACGTGTGTTGATTATATTTACTTATACAGTAGAATATTACTATAGATTTAGAAAACTATGTTTCAAACTGATGTGCACATGAAGAATAAATACAGTAAAAATTTTTTTAATCCACATTATATTTATATAAATGCATATCTTGTGGATTAAATTTAAATATAATTAATTATATTCCGATTTGATTTTATTGATATGCATTATATAGCATGCAACTTTTTTTTGAGCTTTTAAAAATAAGAAACATTTTTGCACATTTTACTATGAAAGAGCAAAAAAATTACACCTAATATTTAACTACTACTTTCCTTAAATAATGTTGATGCATAAATTAGTCTGCATTTTCCCAAAACAATTTTAATAAAATAAGGAAACAAAATGGAATTTTGAAAATTTATTGCCTAAAAATTTGCCAATAATATAAAAATGAATAAAAATTTAAAGAAATATGTGTCGAAATATAAAGAAAATTTAGAAAATTCTTCCCCTTTAATCTTTTCCTTTCCTTCCGATCTTTCAACTGGGCCGCTCCTTTCCTCTCGGTGACTCGCAACTGCCCCAACATCTGATGCGCGCCGGAATTGAACTCGAGGCAGACGTCTTCATCAGGCTGATTGATCCTGTCTGTTGATCTAAGGATTTTTCGCTGAAGGCTGCTTTGACATAATTAAAAAGTGAAAGCTTTTTTTTCTTTTTCTTTTTTCCTAATGATTTTTTATAACTTTTTTCTTAGTGGAGTGCCCTTCTTCATTTGAGAATTTTTTAAAATTTTATTAATAGAACGTTTTAATTTATGGAAAATTTAATTTTGCAAAATTTGAAGTGAGTTGAAGTTCTAAAATTCAAAGAAAAATTGAAATACTAAAATTATAATGGGAATCTGATTTATAATTTCAGGTAATAAGTTACCTGAAATGAAAAATATATTAAGTAAATACCTGTGCATTTGTAAATACCTTAAATGCGAAAATTATGAAGTGTAAAAAATATTATTTATGATGTAAATATAAAGGATTTTAATATCCAGGTAGATATACTACCTGTGCTTTTAAAGTAGGTAAATATATACCTAAGCAACTTAAGTTCCAGATGAAAATTGATAACTGAAAAATGTGCCAAAATTTTGGCAAAATATGAAAATGATATGAATATTGTGGATATTTGAAATGCTTATAAGTTTAAATTTGGTAAATTATACTTAAAATATGTTTTGAAATTTTTGAAGAAATTTAGCAAGTTTGAAATGTTTTTATTGTAAATTACCTAATGCATTTTATTATAATTATTTTTGCAAAAATCGTAAATATTATTAATTTAAAATATAGGAATAAAATAAAAATAGGAGTAATTAATAAAATTATGCAAATTTAATATTTGAAAAGGAATATTAACAAGTCTGCTACATTGAAAAATTTCGGAATACTTATGCGCAAGACTGACAAGGACTTTTTTAATTTGTTTTATTTTATTTATTTTTGTTAGTCATTGTTCTGATCTTACTCTTTTCTTTTTCTTTCTTTCTTTATTTTTGAAATATTGAATACTTAAATTTTGTTTAAAGTTTCCTCTTCTGGAACAGTCAATGTGTTGTCAACATCCTGCTAATAATTTTTTCTTTAATTACAAACGAAATATTTTTTTACTCAATAACTTAATTTTTTATCCATCGAGGTCAGTTCCTAAAACATCAACTCCATTCCTTTCTTTATTGAAACCATTCCAAGCACTCATTTACTTTCTTCCTTATTTATATTTTTCTAAAAAGAAATAATTCATGAAGATATTATCGTAAGAGAAAACATAATAAATGAATTAAAAATAAACTGATAAATGCTTACTTTTTTTTCCTCCCCTTTCTGTTCTTTGAGCGAATATTTGCCAGCATCTTCGCAAAAATGATCTTTTCCCAGATGTTTCTTTCTTTTCAATTCCAATATTATCTTCTGTATTGTTTCTTTTACTGATATTATCTACAGGTATTTTTACTTCAACCTTTTCATTTTTTTCACTAGTTTGTACAATATGTCCAAGATTCCCACAAAGATCCCCCTGTATGTTGTCTTTGGTCTTAGGCTCAGATTTTTCATTTCCTTTTGATCTTAGGTTTTCGGGTTCTTTGTCAAATTCCCCTAGATTTTTTTGACAGAAATGCAAGACTTTTTGTGATGTTTTTGTATCAGTGTCATCTGGCGGTGGTTGACTCTTAAATTCAAATTGTATTGTTTTGACTAGTTCTTCTTGCCGTTGGAATGACGCCTCTTTGATTGATTCTGAATGACTTTTGTTACATATTTTTGAGTCATATTTTAATATTTTTAAAGCTAAATTGGATTTATTTTTTTATATCTAAGTGTTGATTATATAGGAAATAATTGTTTTCAATATTTACTAATATCCAAATATTTTCACTATCTACTTCAATAAGCTCTATATCTTTTTCGAACTGAAGTGAAAAAATATCATAAAGATCCGGGTCGAAGGTTTCAGGAGAGTATTTTCGAGAATCTGCATGTAAATTGTATTTTATTATAGCAAAGTGTTCGCAGTCTGCTTCCCTAACTTCTGTATCTTTTTCTAACTGTACAGAGAATTTGTCATAAAGTTTATTACAAGTAATGCTTCCTAAATGATTTGCTGTTGCTAGAGAAGAACTAGCCGTATCTATTGCCATATTGATGTCTAAAACAGTTTTTGACATTTCTTGCCTCACCACTGTCCCCTTCAGATGTTGCAATTTTTCGGTCTCTTCTATTATGGTTGGCAACTGCTTAAAGTCCTGAAATCTTCTTTTCATTTCATGGCGTTCATCATCCAAGTCGGGTATTGTCATGTCGAAATTTGTTTCCATTATTCGTTGTAAAAATTGAACTTCTTCAGAACTTGCAGATATTTCTGATGTTTCTACATAATCATATGATAGGGTGTAATTCGCTGATTTTGAACCTTGTGCTTCGATAGCATTTATTTCTGTTGACAATTTGGTTGTTGCATGATTGTCGGTGGTCTCAGAGGTTGTTTGAAGAACTTCAGCTGTCTGCTCATTCGGTGTATGAAGATCATTTCTTTCAAGATCTTCTTCACACAGCCTTTTGCTGTTTAAACAACTATCAACAGTTTCGTATTTCTCATATTTATTTTCATTATTGAGCTCGCTATCAGTCTTTTTTCGAAAACTCCTGCGTAGTTTTAATCTGAAGAAGATAAGGAAATGAATGAAAGACCTTTGTGTTCGCATATAAATATTATTTTTTCAAAACTTATTATCCGTTGATAAATAATTGTAAATACTATTAATAGAATCGATAGTTTGAAGTGAAATTCATAAATTTATTGTTATAAGTTTTAAAAATGTTCTTCACAGTTTAGGTTCCCAAATAGAAAAATTATCGTATGCAAACCATCAAAATTAGTAAAGATAAAATATCGTCACCAATTCTGATTTACCTAATTTTTTTTTGCTGCACCAGTAAGCTTCCCAATGTAAAGTCCTTAGTTGGACTGTAACGGTTTCATGGAAGCAAACGAAAGGTGGTTATCAAAATTTTGAAGCTAGAGCAAAGCAGATCTCCGAACACATGAGGTGCCACCCCTGAGATATCATTTCACTTGCAGACCATTGCAATTACAACCTATTTATTGTGCACTAGCTGTTTTTAATGAAAACGGTTGTTCTTTAGTCAAGCTCAGATTCGAACTCACAACCTTCTGGTAATGAGAACAACTTGACGTTGTTCTCTGATTAACCAATCAGTGAACCCTGCGACCTATTGCAGTTTTGTAGATATTGATTACATTTATAATTCTAATAAAAAGCAAAATTATATTTTGTATACAAAGCTGTTCACGTAATACATTTGATTGACCATCATTATCGTTATAGGTACTTTTCTATTATTCTCCGTAAGATAATCAACGTAACGGGAAAGAAAAAAGTAGTAAATTATTGTTACAAATATTCCATTTGTATCATGTATTGTTTAAAAAGATTTATATTTTTATATACTACTAAAAAAATACAAGCACTTTTTATTTACATTTTATAAACTAAATAATTATCACTTATTGACAAAACGTATTTAAACGCCAATAATTATTTTTGCTGGAAACTGCTTAACAATCACGTCGATGATCGATTACGCACTTATAATGTAATAGTACCTTTTGTATCAAAGAAACAAAATTAAATTTTGCTGTTGTTTTTATTGTGTTGTCATCTTGTATTCGTAATGCTCATTTTAACGGACAAAAGTATCATTAACCCATCTTTTGCACCAATTTGCTTTCGCAATTAAACATTCAGCTTGTTTAACTTTATTAATTTTTCTTCACTCAAATTTTGCGCAAAAAATAAATAAAAATTCAATCAAAAATATTTAATTTAAAATAAAATTTTAATCTACAAAAAATCGCCATATCTACATTATATTGTTTTCGCTTCTGTTTAAGAAACAAGCTTTTTCCTTAAATTATAAGCGGGGGGTATAATAGGAAAGTACCTTCTTTTCTTTCTCTGATGGAAAAGTGATTTTAACCTGTAGAAATTTTTAAATTTGAAAAAATAGTATAATATCACAGTTGGGGCTGTTGAAAACATGTGGGTGTTTTTTTACATATAAATTACATTTTTAGGCTGTTTATTTTAGATTAGTTACTTAACTCTGAATATTTCTGATTCATGTTCTATTCATATTATATTTTCTTACAATTTTAGTCTTTCTTTGCGATGGTATAGTTATAATTTATCTCCATTTGGTATTTACATTTAAGAAATCTAATTCCCTTGTAATATACTAATAAGGTATTAAGTATAAAATTTATTGCAAATGTATCGTACTGTTCTTATTTAGTCATGAATTATATATATCGCATAAACTTTTATGAATGAAAATATATAAGCCTTTTGTAGCACCAAAATTGATTTTACTAGATTCAAAATTTCTTCATACTTAAAAATATATATAAAATGGAATAAAATTTTTTATATTTTATACAGATACAAGTTGAAGATATTAAATTTAGTGGGACAAACTTATTTCGTATGGAAGCTGTACAATGCATAGAAATTTTAAAATAATGCAATTATTTTATTTTTTCTTTTACTTTTAAAGAACTTTTGATGATTTGTTAATGTGTTTTTCATTATTTTCATAATATTGTCAAGTTTGTATTTAACTGAAGAATGAGTAACGAAATTTTTTAAATTCATTCATTAAAATTCAAAAAACAAACCCTCTGATTTTTATTTTAAAAAATAACTTCATTTGTTTTTTCACATTCAAACACAGCATCCATCGTTTTATTCTGTCAGACAGTATTACAATATTTTTTCTAATGCTTGAAATATTGATTCACAAATGTATACTATAAACTATCATTCTGATTAGTGAGTTTCATTAAGGTGTAAAATTAAATTACATGTATTTTCTATATATTCCAAACACAATGAACTATTATAAAACTTTTATATGGTATCTAAATGACGAGAAAAGTATAATTATGATGTTATCCCTATTTACACGATATTTAGGTCTATTAAATCTAATTGTTGGCACAGATGGCGTATAATCCAGGATGCCAAATTCGGAAAATGTTTGGCGATGAAGATGTTGCTAAGATGACGTATATTGACGTGCATTATGAAATAAATACTAGGGTTGCTAAAATAGAATTTTCTGCATAATTCTTATAAGTCTCCATATCTATGACGTAATAAACGCCAAATTGCCAAATACATAAGAAAATCCACTTAAAAAATGACCAAACTCAAAATTTGGCATCGTAAATTATGCGGCATCTGTGTCGACAATTAGATTTACCAGATCTAAATACCGTGTAAATAAGGATACCATCTTCCCAAATGGTCATTGATACTTAGAAATTGTTCCGTACGTCCATTCTAAGCTTATAAAAGCAAATAAAATTTTGTTGAAATAATACCACCTTGATTGTAAATAAGCATTTTATTCAGAGATAGCGTAAAAAATACACATATTTTCTAACTCATCAATTTAATCCCTCTTTTAATTTCACACACACAAGCATTGAAATATAACTACTTCTTTAAAAATGCAGAACTAAAAAATCTATTTTCATACGATTATCATGCACTAGTAAAGATAAATAGTTAAATTCATGTGTTCTGCTCACTGTTTCTTGATAGTTTTAAAGAATGCTTTTCCTCGTTACATACATGATTTCTATAGCATATGCAATATTATATAAAGAAACGAATGAGTTTTATATCAATTTGTGAAGTTCCGTTAAAAAATCTTGCGATAATGTTTAGGATTTTAATGAATTTTTTTAACTGTACTATGTTATTTTTGCTGATTTTCGAAATAAATTTTTTGATATATTCATAAAAGAACAAAATTTATTAAATACCATAGCATCAGGGAAACAATACAGAAAGATGAAAATTTCACACACACACTCTTTAAATTATATGTACAATTGTGAAGGTACAGATACTAAAAACTTTTTGGGCACAGATGCCGTGTAATCCAGGATGCTAAATTCTGAGTTTGGTAATTTTTTAGGCCGATTTTCTTATTTTTATGGCAACATTATTTTTATTACATCATATTGATGGAGACCTATAAGAAATATGCAGAAAAGTCTGTTTTGGCAACCCTAGTGTTTACTTCATCGAATACGTCACAATGCGTCATTTGGCAAAATTTCTTCATCGCCAAAAATATTCAGGGTTGGATCCTAGCAGAGCCCACAGCCTTAACGAGAAGGATTTTGGTTGGCGATAATTGTGGCTTGTGCCAATCTTGGTAACTCTACCTCGATACATTAGATATAATACACCAAATTATTTCTGGAATTTCCTTCTGGCTTGGCACTTTTTCAGTTTGTTGTCAAGGGTGCGGGTTCTCCTTGGATTTTACGAAACTCAGAAATTAGCATCCTGGATTATACGGCATTTATGACACTTTTTGAAAAATAAGGTATAGCGTGACAAAAAGTGATTTAATTCAAATAACTTTCTGTTTCAAATTATATAATTTAAATAATTCGCGATGAATACTTTTTGGAAACTTTATATTGTAATATAAAGCCAAGATAAGCAAGTTAATATCTTAATCGTCACTTACATTTTCTTTCTCAGGTATCTTAAAGGTCGAAAC
Source organism: Latrodectus elegans (assembly GCA_030067965.1). Taxonomy (NCBI): domain Eukaryota; kingdom Metazoa; phylum Arthropoda; class Arachnida; order Araneae; family Theridiidae; genus Latrodectus; species Latrodectus elegans. The sequence continues at coordinate 12,104,963 of CM057812.1, forward strand.
ATGCTGGCAAACATGGATTTTAAGAAACACTATTGCAGATCGGAGTAAAAAAAAAAGTTTTTGGTGATTTTCAGAGCTCCTGCAGGATGTTATTCGCTATGAACGGTTTATTTACTTGGAGGATTAAGAAAGTCAACTTATTATCAAGAAGTTTGTGCAGAAAGGGGACGAGATTCTCAGTTGCACGATTGTCGTCAATTAAGTTCCATTGTTGACTTAATAAATAGATAAAATTCATGAATTTTAATTGTTGGAATAATTATATTGTATTGTTATATTATTTGTGAATAAAAGGAGGGAAAAGAAAAATATTATTGTTCATAAAATATAATTTTATTATTATAACTATTATTACAGCAATGTTATATATATATACACACCTACACAGATATTTATATATATATACACACACCTACACAGATATTTATATATATATACACACTCAGAGGCAGAGAGATTGATTGATTGATTTTAAATGCTTGAATTTAAAATATTTAGATAATTATTATATAAATCAACAATTAGGAAACCCAAAAATATTTTCATCAAAAACATTTTAAAAGGAACAAAATTAATTAAAAACAATCTTAATTATTTGATACAATTTTTTAATAAGTAAAAAATTAAGGTTAATTGAATTGATCAAATCAGGAAATATTTTGTTTGAAGTTAGAAAAAAGTTTTTCAGATGTTAAAAATAAGAGAATAAGATGAAGCATCTAGAAAGTAAAGAAAAGCAATTGGAATAGTAATGAAATGAGCGAAAGTAGATATTAATAAAAGGTGAATTAAAGAAAAGGAGGAAATAGAAATAAAAATATTGAGAAATGGTAGAAATGAAACTTGTTCTTTTATATCAGTGAAACAGGAGACAATGAGAAATCTTTCGAATTCATTCGCTTTGAGATTCAAAAGTATTCACAATACACAAATGAATTGTTCCCTCGAAAATTTTCCTTTTTTTTTTCAAAAAATCTTTTTGTATCAGAACACACATTTAAAACGTGTAACAAAATTTGAAAAATGAGTTTTTTATGAAAACTATAAAATAGTCACGCACATGGCTGCAAAAGAACTTTCATTGGAAAATGAATTTGCTTCATCCTTCGACGGCCATTATTCTCTTATAATGCAAAAATTTATAAGAAAATTTCATTTCTCAACGAATTACATAATGCTCTCTTATATATTATTGAAGATTAGCGTATATAATGCAATTTAGTTCGATTATCAAAGAAATTATTTAGTGTGAATTTCTTTTAAAGTTTCTTTTTTCACCTTATACCAATTATAAATTATTAATTTAAAAATAAGTATTTAATAGTGAAACCTGTCATCAATAAATAAATAAGTAATTCAGCATGCGTGTATTTCCTAAATACCTAACGAAAAATTTGAGCTGTAATAATTCATTTAATTTTAGTGAACAATGAAACAGTATTTTTAATTCTAAATCCATACAATAAAACAAACTATTATAATTAAGATATAGGTAATATAAGGTTATTCAATTTTTCCTGCTTTTCATAATAACTTATTGCCTTTGTGTGTGTTGAGGCATAAAGATTTTAATATTATCTCTCTCTCTCTCTCTCTCACACACACACACAATTTAATCTTACACCAAACGGAAGAGAAATACACAAGAGATAGATGCTGTTTTTGTCGTGTGACAAATGCAAAAAGAAAAAAAAAAAGACAACTCATATGGGACCAATGGTATAGAGCACTGCCCTGGCCACATCTTCAGATTTTTCGCTATAGAGGGTGTCATGGCAGCAGTTGGGGTCGATGCTGAAGAGGGTTGAGGCAACAGAGATGAAATTGAAGAGATGCCTCGGGTCCAGTGGAACTCCTGTGCAGTGCCTGCATTCTGCATAGGCTCTAGATCCGTCGGCCATGATATTCATACCCGTCATGTGCCCAGTCCGCATTCTGCTGATGGTGGAGGTGATATTACGGTCAAGATTAAGCTCCGGTAGGAACCATTTTTTCCGTAGTCCCCCGCAGAGCTGATGTCTTGCGTCGGTGTTTGCATCGAAGCAAGTGGTAGTCGTGGGAGGGGGATTGATATTTCTAGCCTTCTTGGCGAGGGAGTCCGCCTGTTCATTTCCCTCGATATTAACATGTGAAGGGACCCCTGGATGGTGCAGGTTTTCTCCCTTGAAACTATGGTGAACAGAAGCGTGTTGATGTCTTGACAAGAGATAGATATTATGAAGATATGAATCCTAAATATACATTTATTTATTCATTGCAAAACAGGATCTGAACTAAAAGAATATATATATATATATATATATATATATATATATATATATATATATATATATATATATATATATATATATATATATATATATATATATATATATATATATATATATATAAACTCAATATATGAAAGACTTTTTGAATTTCAATCAAATTTCGCACGGAAAAGCATTTTGACTGAACATACAAGTGATAACAATTTAGAATTTTTTGAATAATGATATCTACCTCTTTTGATAGTTGAAAATGTGAATTCAACAAATCAATTTGGGAATAAAGAGACATTCTGTGAAATTGATATCTAAAATTTTTGCTGAATTTTGACTTTAGATGCCTAACATCGACTGTAAAAGCATTTTGCTAAAACTATACTAAAGCGTTATGAGAGGTTGAAATAAATCGTAAATAATGAGAGTGTGGTTAAATGGATCAAATTATTACTTAACATATTGGTAGAGAAGGTAAATATTCTTTTCAAATAACAGCTGTCAACAACTGGAGATGGAATTATTTGGAAGGCAGTTGTCTACTTAATATCGCATTCCACAGAATGGGAGGGAAGAGTGATTGAAATAGCAGCACCGGATTTGTCATCTTCAACTATTCAGCACAACTGCAAAAAACAACGCTCAGGTCATATTTGCCCAAACCAGAGTATAAAATTACGCTGTTTACATGACTGCGTGGTTAGAATTAACGTTTATGTCAATCAATAATGCCCCTAACTTCTCATACATTTCTATGGCAATGACAGATGGCGCTGTGATCAGAAAATTTTAGATATCATAGACTATAGACTGAGGACACGTGGAACAGGTGGGATTTAAAGGCGGCTGCAACAGTTTTTTGAAGACGCCGAAGACAGCATGTGTACTAAGCGTTTGCGTCATTTCTAATGAATGTCACAGGTGACCACAAAGCGATGCTATTGTTTCGTGTTTTCTTTTGACAACGATTTATTTTAACCATATCCATTCTGTGATGACATAACTTTTAATTTTCATTATCTTTTCTAATACATTTACAATATAACAGATAGCCAGTTCCATTGTTGTATTCTTGAAACATAATTCCTTTCAATATGGCAATGTATTGCTTTACATAAAATGTGTTGCCATAAATTATCTGACAACTTGTGAATATTTTCAAGATTTTCTTTTCATAGTTTGATGAATCATGAATAAATATTTTATTAAAAAAATATTTTGAAAAATAATCTTTGAAAATGTAACAACAATATACGAAGAAAATTCTACAAACTGAATAAATATTTTCTGACTGTTATATACGACAATTTAAAATTAAAATATTCTGGTGATACAAATACAATGATTAGCACTTCCGAATAATAGAATATAAAAGTCGATACAAATACAATATCTCTCAATGGTTAAGAACTAGAAACGTATGTAATTATACCGAAATCTAAGAATTATAGAAAAATATGAATGATACAAAAAATTATACAATGCAAAAATACACTTGTCATACACTAATACAAATACTGATGCTGAAATAGAAGAAAATTAACAAGTATAAATAATGGGATAGAGTAAAATATGTGAAAAATATCAAGCCACACATATGTAATATTATAACATTAAACCTTTTCCAAAAATTTAAGTATGTTCCATTTCGAATGAAAGTTTCAGGATTTTTATTAAACAAGCATTTAATAGGTTTAGAGTTATTGCCGTTGCTATTAATATATCTTTTATTCGGTAGGAATTGGTAAAAATTTATTCTTTACAGTAAATATCTTACAATGGTCAAGAATGATGCGAAGTTTCATTCTTCGCCAGTGTACTTGGGTGAAGAATGAAATTTCGCATTATCAACATGTTTATTGTCAATTCCTTACAATTATTGCATACAATAGTTCAAATATGTTGCTTTTGTATCTGATACAGCACCAGATTAGATTCCAAGTAAAACTATCTAAATAGAAGTATCTAAATCGACTTAGGTGTATATGGACTATAATGAACTGTTGAAATGCATATGTAAATATTCTGCCAGTTCCTGTAATTAGAGATGGTAAACAGTTGTGTAAATATGGTATAAAACAAGTAAATGTGAATCTAAGTTACCATCACTTTCCTCAATATTTATCATTGGAAAAACAAAGCTGGAACTTAAATAATGAATCAGATTTCTTCAAGTTATATCAACAGTAATATGTTATAGGATTAATGTTTACCAGTCTGTTGAATCCAACAATTATTGTCTTGTAATTTTATTGCATAGTCAGAAGTGGAACACGTGGATTATTAATATCTAAATATACGTGAGCAAATCAAGCATGAAGCAAAACAAAAGCGCCTGATGGAAATTTTGCTGACCGTTTAATTTTAGAGCTTTACAAGGAAGAACAGATTTTCTATATTCAAATTTACTATCATTGAGTGCTTGGATACGAAAATTCCTCCACATGCTGTCGAAAATTTGCTGTCAGAATGACCCTGAGACTGTGTAATGTAATACATCCTTCAAAGGAAAATTATATTTCTGAAGTCTAAAATTTGAATTTTTTTATTAAGTACGAACGACATTTGAAGCTCATATTTTCTCAAGTGTGAAAGAGATATCTTATGAAAATTGAAATTTTCATTTAAGATAGAAATTAGTCATTTCTGTGCAAGAAAGAGTTAACAATAAAAAAATTCTCGTTTCCATTAATCGTTACCCTATTAATCGTTATCTGTAAAATATGGGAAGACGAAGGCCAAATGCTTAAGATGTCGAGATAAACATTTATTTTTTAACATAACATATAAACACAGCATTTGCTTGAAGCTGCAGTAAGAATTTTTTGAAAGATGTAAGAAAATTCTGTTTCGACTATAATTTGACGAAAAAGAATTCTTTTTCGTCTAACTTCGAATAGAAACATCTATTCACATATGTATGTGAATAAATGTCTATATTCACATATATAAAGGAAATTTAAATATTTAAATACAGAAGCACACAAGAAAATATAATGTTCCCACGTTTCAGAGTTAAATTAGAGCAACATATTACCTTTATTTCTACTCATAAAGGAGAACATATTACTGCCATTTCTGTATTTAAATACTAACAATAAGTTGTTCTTATTCCTAAATTCAAATAAGAAGAATACATTATTCTATATCTGAATATATATGAACAATACAATATTCTTATTTATATATTTTAGTAAGAACAATGTACTGCAGTTATCTGCTTTTAGAGAGAGAGAGAGAGAGAGAGAGAGATTTGGTTAAATTAATTCTAACTTTTATCATCTGATTTAATGGAATTAATTTTAATAAGTCAGCACGTATTTCTTAATTTTACGAATCAGTGTAAGATCTGAAAAATTTCTGACACTAACGCTTTCCTTGATTTAAGAAAGATAGAAATAATCAACAATATGAATGTCTAAAAATGTATCGTATTTAAACCTTTAAGGGCTGAATATATATTAAGAAATTTTGAAGAAAAATATTGATTAATATTTGTTCAATCATAGTTGTAGAATAATATAAATATACATTAATCAGTTTAGTAAATTTTTTGACTTTTACATAAAAGGTATATTTTTATCAAAATTGCAATGCATTTAATATTTTGTAATGCGTTCCTTGTTTTAACCAATGTTCCAAAAAGTAACATTTCATTTGCAATGTATTTATTACATGAGCTCTTCACATATTAGTCCTATTTATAGCTTCCTCAAAATGAGCAGTCAATTCGTCACGAGTTCACTTACAGAAAATTATGAATTCTTTATAATGGAGAAATATGCATAATTTTGCTCCAAAGAAGTTTTCACATACAATTGTTGTGTAGCAGGTCTAAGAAACATAAAAAATTTCGATAGTTAAATTTTATTTCTTTATTTAACTTTTATTAAATTAAATTTCAAAAATTAAGATGCAATAAAAATATTAGACTTGTGAAAAGTTACTTTTTTATATCTATAAATGAACGGAAACAGCTCAAAATCTTTTCCTATAACCCTTAATTAAATTTAGCAAAATGTTTAAAAATTTCTTTTTATCCGAATATTAATGTTCCCAAATGCTGAGTCGTTTTATTAATCTACTCATTATTTTATTGTATTCACACTATTTAATAAAAAGTTAACTATATAATTTTTACATTAACCTATTCATTAAAACCGTTCACACTGAAGTTTACCTCTAATAGAACACAGAGGTTTTATTTATTTTTTTTCAAAATAGTAGTAATAAATGCAGCCAAGTGCACTTATTAAATATATATTTTGATGATAATATTTCCTGGGATTTCAGCCTTATGATTTGAAAGAGAAATGCTAATCAGTACATGGCATGGGGGATTTATGAAAGTTTTTCCCTTGTGGAATCAACTTTTAATTGTTTTAAATAACATCTTTGTCCAACAATGAGTAGAATAACATGAAACAAAAAAAAAATAATCATTAAGAATTAAACTTTATAACAATTAATTAAGAGAAACAATGAAATAAAATCAATAAGAATTTCACAACAATGAATCTTGTCTCCTTTCTGCAGAAAACTTCTCGACAATAAGTTGCATTTTTCAAGCCTCCACACAAAGAAGCCTTCAAATAGCGAAAAACATCCTGCAATAAGCCTGAAATACCAGAATTTTGTCTCAAACCAACGGCCAATTGTTCACTTTAAGAGCATTGCATTTGCCAGATTGTCTCAATCTTTAACAACTTTAAAAAATATTAACGTAAGTCGTAATTTAAACGAAAATTTTCTTAATATTTGTCATTTTTATTTCTTTTCATATTTTAATGACTATAAGATGTGAATAGTGGCAAAAATTGTATTCATATATTAAACTAAATTTAAATCAAATTTTAATAAAAGTTCAATAGAAATAAAAGCACATACGCCGTATAATCCAAAATTCCAAATTCTAAATTTTTTTGGTGATTAAGAAATGTTGCCAAGATGACGTATTATGACGTGCGCGATGATGTAAATACTAGGGTTACCAAAATAGAATTTTCTGCATAATTTTTTAAGTCTCCATATCTATTGCCAAATACACAAAAAATATGCCAAAAATTCCCCAAACTCCGAATATGGCATCTTGGATTATATCGCATCTCTGCCAAAATAAATTTTTTTAAAAATTTGAGTTAAGTGCAATAAATTGCAATATTTTTTTATTTTTGGAATTTTTCATTTGTTTTCATGCATATAATACTCGTATACAGAATTAATTTATATTCAAACTCATGCTTTGAATCACTATAGGTAAATTTTTTAAATTAATGTTTTTATTTTAAACATGAAATGCAAATACCTTTTTACTTGAGACAATATTTTGTACAGGTTCACTTTCACTGCCTTTTGATTTCGATGTCAATTTATATTTTTGAAGAAAAAAATTCTCTTTAATACATCCAAAGTTATTCGGTGTGAATTAACTTCCGAACCCATTTGCTCAATCATTCACTTAAATAAGATTTTAATTCGTTTATATTGAGAGATAGCGATGTAAAGAAGCCCAAGTCTATGTCTATTGGTTATCGGGCTTAACTCCTTTCGAATCAGGGGAGCAATTGACACTTTCTGCGCAGTATAGTGCACGTTGACAGAGAACCTCCTCCAGCTATGGTCCGAAAACTAATTTTTATTTTGGTGGGGAATTAAAGTCTACAGAAGCCTTTTCAACAATATCTGCGTCACAGTTCTTCACAAAAATTAATTTAACGAATACTTAATTATATTAAAACAGAGGTTCATATTTAAAATGAAAACAGTAGTAGATATTGAATAATAAAAATGTTAGAGGAAAAGGAAATAATTAAAAAACCAAGTACCTAATAAGTGTATACAAAGTAACCAAGTACCTAATAAGTGTATACAAAGTAAATAATCTTAAAAATAAAAGTGGAAATGCCAGTTTCTAACGTTCATTATAAAATTTGAAATAATGAATGTGATTTGCAGGTATAACGTATTATGTGCAGATATATCACTCAATGTATAACTATTCTGAATCGATAAAAAAATAAATTGTTTCGTAGTCGTGTTATTTTTATTGCCTTTCTGAACATTGTTTTGTCCCTTTAGCAGAGAGGAGTTGGAGTAAAGATATCATTTTGTTCTTTTGATATGCATTGCTTTGATGTGCAGAGTTAAAAAAAATAGTTTATATAAAATTTATATTTTGAGATTTCATGTTACAGAAGCTTCACAGATGAATTAATACATTGACAATTCTGAAATTAGTATCATACTGATTGCCAATTGCACAAAATATATTTACTTCTTAAAAAAATTTAAAAAAAAAAAGACTAAACGGGATAATATTTTCAAAGAAAAATGAATAACAATTCTCTTTTTGGTTAAATAACTCTTTTAGGAAATGATGATATTACTTAATCACAATATTATTCTGTATACTTGCTTAAATGATTAATTAATTATTCATATACACATTTCACAATTTCTTAGTAATTAATTATTTATGTACATTGACTTCCAAAAGATAATAAAAAACATGCTTTCCGAAGCTCACCATAAAAATTGATAGTTTATATAAATGATAAAAATGAACTTATGTAAATGTTTGTAAAAGCACATTCTTCATAGAAAAAAACAAGTATATATGAGTGAGAAAAAAAACACTCAAACATCAGGTTTTCATAATTACTCTTATAACTTTTGTTGGTTTTTCAACTTTTGCCAGCAGATTCATTGAAATTAGTCAGTGGAGTCAGGCAATGCCTGAAAGAAGCTCTTTTTGTCCGATTTATTAAGGTGGTGGGCGATCTTAGGGATAGAAATGGGGATTTCTAAGTCTGATGCTTCTGGGCGCCTTAATGTGTCTTGCAGTTTGATCCATCATCTCTGGATTCAGCATCCAACTGGAACTTTTGTGTCCGGAAGACATGTTCCAGACCGACCACGAGCTATAACACCTGGAGAAGACCGTTTTATAGCTCTTCCTATCGAAAGGTAAGAAACATTTCTGTGCCACACATTGTTTCAGACCACTCTGTGGCATCAGGGAGAAAAACATTCGCGATTACGGTACGAAAGCGTCTTCACCGTACAAGTTTCTATGCAGTTTTATGTTTCCACTACCCCAGACACCAGAGATTCAATCCAGCACTGGGGAAAGATATCTTTACACTGACCTGATTGTGGTCTAAGGAAAATATATGAGATATGGGGACGAGTTCCTTGGTTTATATGTCCTCCCATATGACGTTGCACTTTTCAATGACTTCATCTTGATGGATGATAACACTCGACCTCATAGACCTGAATTCCATAGAGCATCTGTGGAAATATTTTGGTAGACAAGTTTTTGCTTTAAGTGTTCTAAGATCTGTCTGAGAGCTTAAAACAGCTTACAGTCTTTCCGCTTTCAACAATCTGATCTCTCCATTTCGATCACCGGCATCTTAATTGACTCGATGATGGTTGATGCTGCGAATGTGTCCAAACGATTTCTTATTAAAATTTCTTTTTGTTATATTTCTATGACATTTTACCCCATAAAATTGTGATTTTTATTTTCTCCAAAGATCGACTTTTCAGCGCGATTACTTTTTTTTATTGTAAATAGCTTACGAATGTTTTTCTTATGTAAACTTCTATTTACCAATCAATACATAAAGTTTTATGAAGACGTCATCCAAATTTAGTGTTTCCGCATTCATTCTTCTAAAAATTAGGCACAAAAAACAGGTTGTTCCCTGATTTTTGAAGGCCAGTGATTTGAGATTCTCTGGCATTATCAACAAAGTATGTGTTAAAATTATAAAATACGCATTTTTGTTACAAAAATTGTAAATAATTTTTGCATCATCTTAATATTAGTTAAATATGCAAGAATAGGTTATACCTAAAAATAAAATATGTAAATGTCTCATTTATTTTCCTTAGATTCGGATAAATTGCTGAAAAATGTCTAATATATCCATCTTTTTGTACCCATCACTACCCACTATTATGGAAGAAACGGAAGAGGAATTGCTACAACTGGAAGAAGGTGAAGTAGTGGACCATATCAAAACTGAAAATGAAATAGATTTTGACTTAGATTTCGATGACGATTATATTTCTTTGCCAGTGAAAAATGAACAAAATAGCCTTGACAATAGTGATCTTTATGACATATTTTCCCTACAATTTGAAAAAGACATCGAACTTAGTGAAGCAGATTGCGAATGTTTTGTAACAATAGAATACACAATTCAAAATGAATCTCAAAAAAAATTAAGTAGTCCTCCAGATGCCGAATCCTACGACATTTTCTCCTTGCAGTTTGAAAAAAATATCGAAAAAAGTGAAGCAGATGACGAAAATATAATGAAATTGGTATGCATAGATCAAAATTATTTTCTTTTTAATCAACAATATGAGCAAGAAAGAAATGCAACGAATTTAAAAATAGCCCTAGAATCGCTTAATAATCATTTGAAATCTAGCATCATTAATCGAACAAATCCAGAAGAATACTTTCACTGGCAAGAAGAACATGTAAAAGAACCCCAATTAAAGACAAAACAGCAAACACTTAACACAGATATCGACTTTGAAACATCAATAAGATATCTGTTTCCCGATAATTATGAACCTGAACTAGAGAAAACCATCTATAACCATGAAAGCGAGAGGCAAGCATTTGAAACAGAAAAAGACAATCAAGAAACACTAACACAACATCCAATTGAAGAAGACAATAAATCTAAAATTGTGAGGCCCACCATGAATTATATATGCACTTCAGAAAATGAAAGCAGCAGTAACTCACAAACAGATAAATTTGGCAAAGATGATTTTTTAAAACAGCAAAAAAATCATGATAATTTAGATAAGAACTGTGAAAATAGGCCTGATTTTGAAGACATCAAAGCATCAAAAAAGAAATATTTTTTTCTCAGACAATTCTGGCAAACATTCAGATGCTTAATATCTTGTTCTAAAACAGAAAGGGAATAAAACAAAATATCACAAAAAAAACCCAAACCAAACGAAATAGGAAAAAAAAAAAAAAAAAAAAAAAAAAGAAATAGAAAAACAAAAAAGAGAGAAGCTAAACAAAAAAAAAGGAATAAAACCAAACCAAAAAACCAAAATGGGGAAAAAAACAAGAAAAGAAGAAAAAGAAGGAAAAAAAAAAATATACTAGAAATGAAAAATCTTCTCCACCCAAAAAAATTACCATAAGAAATGTAAGTATAAATTCATATTGTTTTTTAAAAGTGATCTTTATCATTTTAGTCTTAGAAAAATAATTTAGTACTCATAAATTTATTTAATTATTTTTCAGATATATTTAAGTAAGGATTCGAATGATTGGAATGGCTAATAATTGGAAAACCAAATAAAAAAATAAAAATAATAAAAAAGCTAAACAAAGAAAAAAAAGAAAAGAAGGAAAAAAACTAGAAATATAAAACTTTCCCCCCCAACCCAAAATAAATTACCACAAAAAATGTAAGTATAAATTCATACTGTTTTTTTAAAAATGATCTTTATCATTTTAGTCTTAGAAAAATAATTTTGTGCTCATAAATTTATTTAATTATTTTTCAGATATATTTAAGTAAGGATTCGAAAGATTTGAATGGCTAATAATTGGGAAAAGAATGGAATGATATCATGGAAACTGAATCTGAAGATTTATAAAAAGACTTTAATTGTTCACCCGGAAATTATAATAGAAGTCAGATAATACTAGTGTTAAAAATATGGAAAGTAACGTAAAATAAAAACATTTGGAATTAGAAGAGAGATCATTGAAAGGAAATCCAGCTCAGCAGTTTAAGAAACAGTTTTGGAAAAGAAAAGAAAAACTTTAAAAAAGCAAAGTGTGTCCTTACTTCAAAATTAATACTAGTTTAATATTATGTTCATTCTAATTAATGATTATTTTCAAATATTGATTACAATCTGAAATTTATAAAAGTAATATTTTTAGCCTTCTAAATTGAATCTAAATTCGTAAAACGTGTATGTTTTTAGGTACATATTTACCTACCTTACATTTAGAAAATTTCATCTCCTTTTTAAGATATACAATAGCTCATAAATCTCCATCTACCAAATTTTCTTTGGTAATTTTTACAGATTTTAATTAGGTACATGTTTACCTACTATTTCAACACTCAGGTAATTTTTACTTGTTCATTAAATTTCATTTATATTCAGTTTTTGAATAATTGGGATTCTAAAGTTCACAGATTTTTAAGTACAATGTACTTATTTTTCAAACATAATTAATTTATCCTCTAAATATGAAATGAAAAATATCCTGTTCTTGTTCACTTAAAATTATTCCAAATTATCATGCAAAATTAAGTACTTTAGTTGCAATACATACATTTTTAAAATAAAGAAAGGGCACTTTGCCATAGAAAAAATTCAAACAGCTCAAAAAAATGTAAAAAAAATACACTTAAAAATCTTCAGATTATATCAGTGAATGCATCAGCCAAGAAAATAACTCAAGATTCAGGAAGCTAACAGACGAAAAAGACTTTTCGGATTCAGTTTCGGCTCGCATCAGACGTTGGACCAGTTGAAGGACACCGAGTGCAAAGGAACGGCCCATTTGAAAGAATGAAGCGGAAAAATGGACTCTGCAGGGAAGGAAACCTATCTAAATTCTTGTTCTGGCATATAACTCTCAAAATTTCATTTTTCTATATATATTTCGGCAAACTTTTCGGCAATAAATATTTCAAAATTCCACTCTTGTTTTTCATTCTTTCTTTTAAAATATTAATTTCTCAGGAACATTTTATTTTTCAGGAACTTATTATTATCTGAGATGTGGGACATAAATTTAGTATTTAAGTTGTAATTTTCATTTTTGTCACTTATCTCCGAATGTGAATAATTTATGATTTTTTACTTGTTTTGGTGCAGAGGCCGTCTAATCCAAGATTCCAAATTCTGAAATTTTCGTGATAAAGAAATGTTGCCAAGATGATGTATTGTGACATAAATACTAGGGTAGCCAAAATAGAATTTTCTGCATAAAATTATAGGTCTCCATAATTATGATGTAATAAAAGCCAGGTTACCAGATATATAAGAAAATCCGCCAAAAAAACCACCAAGCTGAAAATTTGGCATTCTGAATTATACGGCATCTGTTGATCCCTTGTTTTCCTCTATATAGTAACTATAATTTTTTATCCATTATTTATTAACACATTAAATGAACATATATAATAATTTGTTTATGTACATGTTGTATGGCGACCGCCCTGTCTAGTGGTCAGAGTCCCTGACTGCGGATGGGGAGGTCCTGGTTTCGAATCCCGGTTTGAGCATGGATGTACTTTCTCTATCTACCCTGTCTTCGTCCTTTCTGTATATAAATGAGGTGTAAATGGTTGCCTATTTATAAACAGGACCCTATGGAATGTGTGTACTGAAGCAAGTCGGACTATACACCAAATATGGTTCAGTATGAAAAAGTGGAGCAGCGCACCTCATATTGTCAGCCTAGTTGGCACTAGACAAAAAAATGTCCATGTTATACATTTATATAATATTTATATGTATTTACTTACCTCAGTAAATCTTTGAGTCTGAATAGTCTTTGAGGTAACATCATATATTTGAAAAGTTAATAAAATGTGCGAGTTGAGATTTTTTCTACTTATTTAGAAAATTCATTCACTTGTTTATAAGAAATGTTTACGATAAATTTTGATTTCAACTAAGCTAACTTTTATATCGAACGTTTTTTTAATCTAATGTTTAAATAACATTTGACATTTGTCTAGCTTTATCAGAGAATCTAAGAGATATTTTTACATATTTTAAATTAAATATATAAATATGAGGTGTTAAATTTGTTTTATTAAAATGTATAATGTGCTCACTAAAAAAAAAATTAAATTTATTTAAACCTTGATAAATTTTCTCTGACACTCTTTCTTGGAATACGATTAATTTATTTCTTGTAATTTCTTTTCCTGAAGCATTTTTTATCTTTGCTAATGCAGCTCTAGTGGCTATTGAGGAAATAAATTTTTTTAGTGCAACACTCTCTCTCAAGCAGAATTTTTCAACAAATTGCTATCAAACATTTAAAATTAAATGTTAAGTGTGTTTTGTTAACATATAAATTTGGTCATATATTTTCATTGCAGTTATTAAAATTTATTATTAATTTGCTTCATTTCCTCATTTAAAAATTATTTTTTTATTTTTTGAAAATGAGTGAAAATATGCACTACAGTCCAGATTTAAATAGTCAAAGAATAACTTTTTGCAAAACAATAAAGCATGTATCATCATTTTTAAAAACTCTAATTGACCATTTGCTAGAAGAAGAAACTTCTGTATGTTGACACAGTTTCCTGATGACATTCTCTAAGAGTCAAGGTCAGCAATTTTGAAGGAACAGGAATTGCTGCCACAATTATTGATCTGTTGCCTCATCAACAGAATAAGAACTAGCTACGATCTTTATGTAAATGTACAAGTCTTTACTCTTTCTGGAATTAGCACCTTTTACTAAACAAAACAGTAATAACCCGATCGGACTGCCCTTTTAAAATAGTTTCGAGTTAAATCTGATTTAACTTAAGCACCACGCTGAAAACAGCGTTTGCACTGCCTTGCACTCGAATCTGATTTAAGAAATATTGGTTTTTGTGTTCAAAACCTTATTTGGTCGTTTGTTATAACAAATTATATGATATTTAAAAAATTTTTTATAGTTGAACACGTTTATTAAGCAATTCAGACCAAATTGACGATAATTAAGATTATGATATTTCAAATGAGAAATACGAAACCAAAAAGAATGCTGTTGACAAACCTATTTCTTCGCAAAGTTAATATAATTTTTTTGATGTTTATTTAATAATTTTGTAAATATTTCTGTGTTATTATTTTTTAAAATTTTACTTCTTTTGCATTTATTTATTGGGTTTTAAATAATTCAACAAATACTGAAAACACAAGATAGCAGAAAACAAGATGGCGTTAAATCAATTGAAATGTATTTAAATCAGCTCGCCAAACTAATTTGAGATAATTCATTCGATCGTTTTTAAATCACAAGTTGCCACCACGAGGAGAGTTCTGTCGAGACTTAAGCACGTTTAAAAGTGAACGGGGTAATTTTGTAGTATGGTTATTTTGCAGAAGGGTAATTTGCAGAAGGTAAGGGTAATTTTACAGAAGAAATTTGCAGTATGACACAACTTGTTTTAAAACCAATGTCACTCTCATTTCTTTATTTAGTCTGAATATAAACTATTATGCAAAGTTTTGAAATCATTTCCTCTCTTATAAAAGTAGTATATTACTGAAATAAATTTCTGTTTGTTAGATAAAACTTTTTTCTCGTAATATCTAAATTTTTCATTTATAACTTTAGTTTTGGACACCATAGTAGTTGAATACTATGTATCTTCTTTACAATCTCAAATATAGTTGAATTAAATACACTCTCTGACAGAAACGAATATAAAAGTAAGTTTGCATTGGATGAAGTATCGTAACGAGTTTTACATTTTTTTTCGTCAGTTGCATTTTTGAAAAAATTTCAACTAATTAATAAACGGACGCTTAAATCTTTGTAGAAAACATTATTGTTGAAGATTACCATTTATAGTAATGATCTTTCGCTACACATGCCTGTTTTCTGATGTGATATTCAAACAACCTTCATTTTTATGTATGATAGGGTCAGGTGACGTATTCGAATTGAGAAAAATTTTTAGAATTGGAAAATTTCATGATAGTGATTTAAGTTAGTGTACTCTCTTGTGCAGTAATTCTATCATGAAATTTAAAATTGCATGTGTGGAATGTTTCCAGGAGATTTTTTATACGTTCTGAGATCATTATTGCAGAACGTTCAACGATACACAAGATTCTTATTTCTCTTTTTTTCTAACGGTCTCAGCAACTGCAGTAATTTATATGCGAGCACGAAATTGTAATATTGAGTATTTAAACATGTTAAGAGATAAAATTTTTTTAGAGTTATACTTTTCAATTTATTTTATGTCCCATACTAGCGGATAGCTGCAGACAGTTCTACATATTGAGCAAATAAGCTTATTATTATAATATTGTAAGTACGTGTTTCACCTCCTTTGTATGCTTGAAAATGTCTTTCCATTTTATTTATTAATAAAATTTAATAGCATGTTAACTTATCAAATTTAATAAAAAAATATATGATAGTATCTTATGAAATCTAATTAAAATTCCTAGACCGAAAGCTGAATAAACTATAACTTCCCGAAAAATTTCGAAACATTTCCTTCAGCCTTTAAAAAAGTTATAGATTTAGAAATAAATGCTTTGTAATTTGATTTAAAAAATAAAGCCTTCTAACTATATACATAAATATACAAAATTTTATTTTTATCCGTAAGGTTACTCACGGTAAGAAACTCATATAATATTAAAATTTATTTTATAATGTTAAATTTAACTACACAAAATTATAAATCAATATTGTTAGGGTTTATCTTTGAAGCAATTAGGATGTGATGATCCCAAAATAAAGATGATTAGTTTTCGTTTAAGGAAGCTTAATGGTAGCTCTTCGCGTCCCCAAGGCATACTCCGAGGTTCGATCCTCGGGTGTAATGTCGATAAAATTGAGTACCAAGCATGTGTGGGAACTAAACACATGGCGTTTTCCATTATGCTGACCATCTAACTGGGACAAATGCTTCACTACCCACAGCCTTCTGTTATAAAAACAGATATGGGCACTGTAAGCCTTGGCCCCCATATTGTCTGCTGTGCCACTGAGATTGGTTACTCTTCCTTCAAGCAAAAACTTTGTTTATAATCAATTCAGTCACAACGACTATAATAACAGTTGCTTGTAACTTTTACATGAGTTAGAATTCAGTGCAGTTTCTGTTATGCGGATACTAAATACAGAAACTTTCGGAGGTGATGATTCATGCGTCTAAGCGACTCCTTACTTCACTTGCAAGTAGTTCAGTGGTTGGCTGAGGTCCATATTTATATCTCTATGGAGTGAGCCTAGGAAGTTTTCAGAACATTCTTGTAATAAATGTATGAGATAAATGAGCTCCTATTGATAGACAAAAGAAAAGTTAACATTTAACTTTTGTTTTATGCCAAAAATGTCACAAAGTCGCCAATAACAAGCTAAATGTTTTTAAGTTATTGTATATTTAACATGACTCATGGGTGGAGGAAAAGGGAAGCCTCTGAAAGTCGTGAGACCCAAGCACCAAAGGTAGAGGACTGACTTAGCTCTGATGCCTGTAGGCTTTAACTGGGTAAAAGGGAATCGCCTTCACGCCTTCTGTGGCCCTACCAGGAGTAAGCACTCCCGATGTACTTCACCTATTCCACCCAGTGACACCTCCCTGCCGCGTTAAGGCAGTCTACAAGTTAGGTCTTTTAAGCTGGCGAAGAGTTAGTGATAGGGCCGGAATTGTAATTCTTAGCAAACTTAAGCAGGTCTTTTACTCTGTGAAGTGCACCTTCAGTGGATTCCTTCTTATGTTGACCATATGGGGAAATGAGATGGCAGACGTTCTGGCGAAGGAGGTTTCTGAAGAACCATTACCAGTTACTTATTCACTGACATATCTTGAACTGTATTCCATTAGAAGACATGCTCACAGGCAAATTTGGCTCGTTCCTCGTGTCATCCCTGGTATCAAGCAGAATATCCTTGAAGATCCCTTGCTTTTGATTGCGATAGATGTGTTCAGACAACACTTTTTCGATTCTTCAATAGACACCTGAAAGGACTTACATTCGAGATAGGTCTCAAGGTGCACCCGAATTCTCCTAAATGTCAAAATCAACCGGCATCACCGGCACATATCCTTAAGTGCCTGGGGTTGACTCTTGAGGACCTATATAGGTCTCCTACGCTTGTTTTCAACTTTCTGAAACTAAATGGACTCGTGGACCTCGTCTAGTATATTCCGAGACATGGAAATTGGAAATAAGAAGAAGATATTTAGCATACATATTTTTCTGCCCTGAATATCGCGATTTTTCGCAATCATAACCAATCATTTCCTAAATTAAATGACGGTAACACAAAACAGCAAGCAATTAAACGGAAATATAAGACATTCCTATAAATATTTATACTGTTTGCACTTTTCGCGTAACATTTCAAAATATTATATATTTTAATATAATTTTTTTTTATCATTATTTCATATATATGTAAATATTGGCATATATTATGTAATTATTGTTTTAATGATTAAAACACAATAATTACATAACCAATATTATGTAATTATTTTAGTATTTTATTGCTATTTTTAGAATTCATGCTTTGAATGTAAATACAACGAATTTATTTTATAAAAGAAATAGTTCTTATAATGTTAATAGGTATTTAGAAAAATTTATATGATACTTTTAATTTTAATATAGTCGCGGATAGTGAACAAATGCATAAGAAATTAAGTCACTATAAATGGAGTTTAATTAACTAAATTGAAAAAAGGGGTAATTTTTCATAAGAATAAAATTTAAATGATTTTGAAGAATACCATAGTAATGCAAGTTTATAAATTTCTGTAGAAAAATTCTGAAAAATATGAAACTCATAGATTTTTTCTAGCTTAAAGTTCCAAGAGCATTAGGAATAAGTCATAAATAAAAGAGAGACATAGTTAAAGAAATCTACGAAAACTAAATTTCACTCACATTCTGCATCTGAGAGTTTGAGAGAATGGGGGAAAAATTTTTTTTTTGAAATTAAAGATACAGGTACAGTATGAAACAACGACATAAATTTCGAAACGTCTTGATTAGATCGCATGATATACATCTCTAACACGCATCTCAGGGGCTTATCATTTTGTGATTGAAAGAGAGTGAAAAAGAAAGAGAGAGCTGGAAGTTAATTCAGAATAGTCTGATTTGCAAAGAGGGAAGCATTGTTATTGAAGCTCCCTTTGCCTCTTTATCTAATGTGCTAAAAGTTTTGTTTTGTTTTTTGAAATACCAGTATGCTTAGAGATAGGGTGAAAAAAACAAGACTTCGGAAATACATGCTTTGTGCATTATATCAATGTTTGAAATTCGAAAGTAGCGTATGAGCAGGATATAGACGGAAGTTGAAGAGGATATAATCGAGAAACTTTACCACCGCAAATTATCACTAGGACTAACAAACATGCTTGATATCAATAAAAATTCCATTTTATATTAGCAGTTTTAAAAACTTTTCATTTATATTTATAATAGATAATACAGAATAACGAATAAATCATAATTAAGAAAACACAAGGTAAAGAGGCTCACTCAAAAAAAGTTGTATTCAAAATGCAGTATAAAAATTATAAAACCAACAATAAATTTTAGTAAACCTGAATGAAAATGAAATATGAACTTAATTTTAGCACTATAAAAAAACACTTATTTTGATTTTTCTTAAAAAAAAATGACATTTTAAATATGAAACTAGAATTCATTAGAAAAGCATAAATAGATAACAATATATGTAATATTAATTTTGTTTTTAGACTAACAGTAACATATTCATTACTTCGCTGAAAATTATTTCTTTTGGGCAGCTCAAATCAAATATTGTATATTATTCCTATTTAAGACTCACTTTTTGAGAAATATAAAATATACATTGATTGAAGAGGACATTTTCCTAAGAGATTTCAGATAATTATATGGGTCGATAAGAAATTTGAATAAAATTACGTATTTTCATTTCCATCTAATAATAATAAAGTCGCCATTGGGAACATGCTCTTCATTATGGAAGGTGTTAGGTTCATCCCAGAATCTGTTGATTCCAGGAATATGGATGCTACATTTCTGTTTTCTTAATATTCATATATCGAGATAGATGTTTGTACGCTTATTTGGATACCCCCTTTTGGAAGCCTATGTATTGTTTATTATCTACGAAAAATCCTCATGGAATGAATATTTAGTTGCTTTATGATGACTTTCAACTATTTGACGATTCTCACCGCGTAATAAGCAGAAATAATAAGATTATTTATAACGCGTAATCACAGCGTAATAAGTAATCTTATTATTTCTGTTTATAAAATCAATTATGACTGAGAGAATGAAAATGGAAGTGAGAGAAAAATTCACAATGTTTGTAGACTATCAAATGATTTAAAAATCGTGGAAACATTTAATAATGCCACACTTTATCATTCTGTGATTTTTCTTCTGTAGAAACTATTTAAGATGATAGCAGTATATTCAAATACTTGTTTCTGGTTATTTATAAGTTGCCACAACTTCTGATAACAAATTCAAAGCTTTAATTTATAAGCGTAATAAGTGAATGCCAGGATCGCAGGAAGAGCAGTGTTGCAACCGTTGTTGTAAGGATGAGCAACCATAGTTGCAAAGACAATTTAGGTCACTACAGTGTTTTAAAAGACTGACTTGAAAGTAAAGACTGAATTTGAAGCACTGCTTGTCAATATACACTGCTGGCCACCCACATTGCAATACCAAGAAGGACAATAGATATCGAAACAAAATTTATTTTGTAAATAACTTGTTGACCAAGTATCAAATGATTAAATTTATAGACTTCTGTGGAGTGTTGTTTCTGCCAAAATCTGTAGCCAGAGTAGCCACCATTGTTGGAGACTACCACTGCCACACGCCTCGACATTGATTTAAAGATACTTTGTATGTCTTCTTGTGGTACAGTAGACCAAGCAGCTTCCATACGCTAAAGCTGATCTGGTGTGGCAGCTAAGAATGTTATCTGGGTCAGTTGTTGAGTAACCATAGACCACATGTTTCTTATCCGCAAAAGATCCAGAGAGCAAGCCAGCCAGGGCAGCAATTCAATCTGAGGGTTGACGAAGAGCCCTTGGACGATAGGTGCCACGTGTGGTCACTCATTATCCTGTAAAAATATAGCTGTGGGCAAGCTCTGAATTTAAGTAAGGAAAACTGGCTCCAACCCCTCGGAGATGTAACGCTGTCTGTTTAAAATACTGGAGGAGTGAGAGAGTTGTATCCAATACTGCCTCATTCCATAATACCGAGTGCAGGATCCGTGTGGTGGTACATAACGCAGCTGTTCAGCATCCTCTCTCCACGGTGTCTCCAGACTCGAATGTGATCATCATGGTGTTGCAGACAGAAGCGGGACTCGTCAGTAAAGACACTTTCATTCCCTTCTGTCGTCCACATCCTTCTTTCATCGCATCATTGACGGGGAAGATGTTTGTAGTTTTGCATCAAAAAGATAGACGAAGCAATGGATATCTTGCGGGCAGACCACTCTGCTGTAAACGGTGTCGAATGGCACGCGCGTACACTGGATGAGCGTTACAGACTAAATGTGCTGTGCTATGGTTCGTGATGTGGCTGAGCAATCCGTCACTGCCATACGCACAGTTTGCCTGTCATTATGTAAAGTGGTTACTGAGGTGGATGTGATCGAAACGTCTGTCCGTCTTACCCTCCCTTAAAGGAAAACCACAATCTCGGTAAGCCACTATCCGTCCTCTGTCAGACTCGGATATTTGATAAAAAAATTATCGCTATTTTCTACGTGGTATAATTGATCTTTTTTTATTTTTTATTTAATATATTTTTTTAGAAAAAAAAATTGCTAAAAATTAAATCGTCGATATCTCAAAGCCTTAAAAGCTATTTGAAGTGCAGCCACGGGCACTCGTGATGTGCGCCTGCTCTTAAATTCTAATCATTTGCAGATCTTATGCTAATGCATGTTGCAAATTTCATGTTATTTGCATGTTTTCTTTTGGGTGTTGTATTTAAGGTGGCTAACAGTGTAGTAGTATACATTCTGATATGACTCAAACTCACAGGAACAAAGATAAATAAGGTTGTCAGCACATGAATCGTAGAGCAGATGATTAATCAAATGTCATACAGAATTACCTTGAAATTCGATAATTAGCTTGTGAAAGCAGTGAAAAAGGAACTCGAAACAAACCCCCAATGATGTAGTTGAACATCATTAGTTTATTGATTCTTTACTATCATTATAGTTTGATGAATTTATTTGTTTTACTCACTCATCTTCACTAGGGATGCAGTGAGAGATCAAAAGTACTAATTACTCTGGTAAAGAAAATGGTTAATTCATATGAATCACTCGGCGATTTTAGCTGTGGTGATGAGTTTGGTATCCGTAACAGGAAAGAACAATTAGTTTTTCTTAGAGTATATTTCATGAATTAAAATTTCACGAGAATATAGCAGAAAGAGCTACTTCAAGCTTACCTTGATTTAAGCCCGCCATGCACGATAGGATTGTGCATTTGTTAAAGAGAAACTAATTAAGCACACACATACGGTATATCTTGTCTTTTCGAATTCTCCTTACCAGAGAATAATGGAAGGGGAAGTGAATTTTAAAGGTGACATTTTTCAACATTCATTGCTTTTGTCTTGAAATGCATGCTTTGCCAATTCAAAACAAAAAGTGCCAAAAATTTCCTAAATTAAGAGTTATTCTATCAGGTTTACTACTTGATGTACTTTCGGAATATTGCTGGCTGTTGCTCTGGATTGTGTTGATGCAAAAATTTGAATGGTTCCTCAAAAAAAAAAAAAAAAAAAAAAAAAAAAAAAAAAACTGTTTTACATTCTTATTTGTTTAAAATTATACACTGAGAAGATAGAAATTTCTAAAATTATATTACGATGAATGAAGAATTTTAGAAAGTTTGGTGGGTAAGGTAACACATTTAATAATAAAAAAGGATTTATTCACGCGTTCTTTAAGACCTTGATTCTCAAAAACTATGAACAATTGAATGCGACTTCATATTTTCTGGTAACAGGTAGAACATATGACGAATTAAAATTTAAGCAATTATTTCTAACTTTGGTGCAAATGATACAGAAAACGTGAGTCCGTTGTAAAAGTTCTTTATAAGGAATGTTTGAGAGTAAACGTAATTTTTAAAATCATTTATTGATAAAATCATTACTTGTCATAAAAGATCAAAAAGTCTAAATTGGATTGAATAAATTAATTAAAAAACTTTGTATAATTTTTCATTTAATTAAAACAAAGTAAGACGATAGTTTTAAATTAAGTGGGATTAAAATAAGGGAAAATACAAATCACATTAATTGAATTATAATGTTTCATGTTTTAATAAAGGGTAAATCAAATAATTTTAAGCACTCGTTACATTAATAATAATAATACTTCATTCTACTAACATAAATAGACATAAAAAATTTTTTTCACTTCATTTATTGTAGAATTTTCATCAATTTTTTTCAAATCTCTTATAATTTTTCATGCGCTCTCTTTTCATTTGATTTGTATAATCAATGCTTAAAATTTGCCACAAATAAGATTAATTTTTATATGCTTTTGTAAATTCTTGTATTATTTTTATAGGCATTTTGGCACAGATGACGTACAATCCATGATTCCTAAATGTAAACTTTTTTGGCGATGAAGAAATGTTGCCAAGATGACGGAATGTGACGTGCACGATGACGTAAAATACTACGGTTACCAAAATAGAATTTTCTGCATAATTCCTATTGGTCTCCATATGTATGACATAACAAAATGAGGTTGCTAGATACATAAGAAAATCCGCCAAAAAAACGACAATCTCAGAATTTGGCATTATGGATTATACGGCACCTGTGCCATTGTGGCACAGGTGCCGGCATTTTAACAAATAATGGAAACTAGGAAGTTTCAGTAAATAATATTTTCTTAAGTTTTGCCAAGAGTACCTTGTTGCGAGAAATATCAGAGCTTGATTGAAATATCGTGAACCCGTCATACCAACCTACACACGGTATATTTTTCTAGCTATAATCCAGATTCAAAAGCAGAAATGTATCGTATATGGAAGATTTTAGTAATAGAATCACGTTCTTCGGTACGAAATGTCCTGGGTTTATTCCCACCTAGTTTTGAATAATGTGATATGGATATGAAATGAACTGGTATGGTGGACTTCAATAACAGAACCACGATCTCCGGAACGAAATGTCCAGGGTTTATTCCCATCCAATTTTGAATAATGAGAGATGGATATAACATTTCTACTTTTTCCAAGTATGACAACTGCTAGCGAGTTTTTTTGGTTTTCTCCTTTGTTACACGTGAATATTACCCATTATGTAAAAAATGTCCATTCTTAAGGCAATCACGAGTAAGCCTCTGCTTTAAGCTGTTAGCCTGTTTGATACTATACAATGTCAAATAAGAACTATATTTTCTAAGGCTTTCGGTTGTGATCTATAACCGAAAGCCTTAGAAAATAATGAAAAGCCTTAGAAAATAAAGATATGATAATTTTCCATAATATAAATCTAGAAATGCTGCCATTTACTATTCATTGACAAGATTGCTATTAGTTAAGTTCTTACAATTAATCATATAATAAGAAATCGAATGTCGACAATTTAAGAAAACGCTTTCTTAATTTTGAGATCCTATCAAAACCACTTTTTTTAATGTAATTTAAGAGTTTTAAATCAGCCCAACAATGAATAACGAGACACAATATGATGGAATAAAATAATAATAATAAATACATACAAACAATGTACAATCATTGTTATTTTAAACGATTGTTACAAATTTGTAACAATCACTTAAAATAACAATGGGACATAATCGACAATGATCGTGCAACAGAGAATTTCGTCCCCTTTCTTCTAAAACTTCTTGATAATAGGTTGCGTTTTTTTATCCTCCAAGAAACTTAACCTCCAATAGCAATAACATCTGCAATAAACTGAATAAACCAAAGTTTATTTCAAAAACAATTTACAATAATTCATTTTGAGAACATCCAACTTGCCAGCATGTCTCGACGCTTAAAATTTTTGCAAAAGAAAATGTAAGTAAAAAATTAAGTTATCAGTAAAATCATAGGCACAAGTGCCGAATTATCAATGATTTCAAATTCTGAATCTTTTGGCGATGAAGAAACGTTGCCAAGATGACATATCGTAACGTGCGCGATGACGTAAATATTAGAGTTACCCCAAAATAGAATTTTCTGCATAATTGTTATAGGTTCCTCTATGTATGATGTATTAAAAACGAGGTTGCCAGATACACAAAAAAATCCGCCAAAAAATTGGGAATCTCAGAATTTGAAATCATGAATTATACAGCTTCTGTGCCAAATCTTCTTTTGGCTCAACGCTTGACGAAAAAAGGTAAAAAGTTTTTTAATGTAAACATAAAATATGCACAATATCAATGAAAAGATGTGCGCTGTTATCCATTTTTCTCATTTAAACATTAACACCAGAAATATATTTTATTTTTTTTTAAAAAAAGTTCATAACACATCATATTAAAAATTATTATAAAATAAACAGAAATAAATTTTACCAGAGTTTTTTACTCGGGATTATATTGCTCCAAGTGACAGATTGTACAATTCTTTGATTTAAGACGAGCTTGTCGATAAGGTTGGTCCAAATATGATTCAGCCAAGATGTCAATATAAATCAATCATATTTACTCGATATTTTGGGTTCACTTAATATAAACCCAACACAAAATACTAAAAAAACATTACTTTTTACCCCTTGAATTTGTTTTTATGAAAAAATAGAATCTCTAGTATCATAAATGTTAAAAGAGTTTTGTTTACATCCTTTTCCTATTAAATAAGAATTACAAATAAGAAATTAAACTAAATATATCAAAATAAAAAAAAATTATAAAAGAAAATGAATTTTTTTCATTTAATTTCATTTAGGTGTAGCGAATTGTTTCTGCAGTAGTATTTCATAAAATATTTAAATTGTAAATTTTAAAGGGCTCTTTTATGAAACTTAGCCTTTAAGAAAATTATCTTTGTAGTTTTATGAATAATATGTTGAAATGTGAAATATTATATTTTAATCACACACACACACACACATACATATATATAGATGGGTACTTTTGAATTAACCTCTGTGCTTATGATCTTAAAGAAATAATATGTTCCTAACAGAGAAGCGAAAATAATATAACATAGATATGATGATTTTATTAGCTCATAATTTTAAATTAAATATAATATACAGCACTTTATTATTTTTTTGTGCAAAAATTGTATAAAAAGTGATAAACAGTGGTAAACAAATAGAATGCTAAGCAAAGCTAAAGCTAGTTGGTACACAATATTGCTTGGTGATAATTTTGTTGGTTAAAAGAAGCCTTACGGACAGAAATCACTAAGAGTAAAAGTAGCTAAATGCAACAAAATTGAATTTTGTTTCATTGAGAAAAGATACTGTTACAATAGTTTACGCTATCGATTACCGATGCTATATTGCTAAATAGTTTTCGCCAGAGATAAACATTGGCGTTTCAGCAAATTTTGTCAATAAGTGATACTTATTTATTTTACGTTACGGCGATCATCGTAAGGGGTATAATGGAAAAGTACCTATAGAAGATTACAAAGATGTGCATAGCTATTATATAATCCATTAAGCTAATTTCTGAATTTTTTGGCGATAAAGAAATGCTTGCGAAAATGACGTCATTGTGAAGTAATGCCGTAAAGATGTCTTAACCGTGATATGTTCTTGACAAAAGCATATGCGTCTAAATAAAAAATGTAAATCTGATAATTAAAAAACGCAAATATATATTTCTGAAGCATAAGATTTAAAAAAAAGAAAATTTAATTAAAATCCGAAAATGGAACAAAATATTCTAAATTTCCTAGCAATGATATAAATACTAAGATTGTTAAAATAAAAAATTCTCTACATAATTCTTATTATTCACCATCTCTATGACGTAATAAAAAACCAGGTATTCAGATAAACAAAGAAATCCGCAAAAAAAAAAAAAAAAAAATCTGCAAATTCAGAAATTAATCATGATGGAAGCTGCGTCAAAAGATGTCATAATTAATTATCTTATTATGCAAAAATCCTAAATTCTACAGATATATAGAAACATATTTAAGTAAAGCACGATAACTGCATTTTTAACCATGAATAAAACGCATCTAAGAAATGGAACTACCATTATTGTACTTCATATCCTAACGATAGGGGGGGGTTTAAAGAGAGAAAGATTTTATTTGCTTAATCTGATAAAAATAAATTTCCATTTCATAATTTAAATGAAACATGAAAATAAAACAAGATTAACAATATATAAAAATTATTCATAGCAAAGGAAAAATCCTGATTATTTATGAAAAAGATGGGTGTATATATTTAAAATAACCTGTATTAAAGGAAATTTACAACAAAGTCAAAAATCTAATTAACAAACCTTAAGTATTTTTCAGAAAGCAAAATATAAAATCTTCACTCTTTTTTCCTCATAGTAACTTTAGAAATAGGGATAATTTGTGGGAAAATATGACTTTAATTTCTATAACAAAATATATTCAAATATTGAACTGCTTGTAGTATTTAAAGATCGATCATATTCATATTTTAATGCATTGTTTATATTTGTTTCATCAAATATAAAGAGTTCATACATAGTTTAAAATGAAATTACGAATTTAGAACAGTTTAATTCATTTCCTCTATTTTCAATTAAGCTATTTTTATATTAATTTCATAAAATTTCCTTTTGCTATCTTTTAACTATCATTTACATTGGAATAATAGAGATAAGATTGTATTGAATAAAAATATTAATAAAATCGCTGACCGCCCTGTCTAGTGGTCAGAGTGCCTGACTGTGGATAGGAAGGTCCTGGGTTCGAATCCCGGTTCGGGTATGGATGTACTTTCTCTCTCTATCTATCCTGTCTTTGCCCTTTCTGTGTATAAATGAGGTGTGAATGGTTGCCTACCCTATAAATGGGTCACTATGGCATGTGTGTACTGAAGGAAGTCGGACTCCACAGCAAATATGGTTCAGTAGGAAAAAGTGGAGCAGCGTACCCCATATTGTCAGCCAAGTTGGCACGAGACAAAAAAAAAAGATAAAATCGTATCCAGATATACTATAAACTGATGATTGGAAAATTTTATCCGCTCTTGTTTATGATGCAAAATGAAAGTTCAATAAATATGTTATTACTTTTGTAATTAATAAAATATTATTGATATGTTTTACAAAAATTTATGACATCTGAAATAATAGCTTCTAAATTTCTTTCATTTTAATTGATGTGTTACACGTGATAAAAAAAAAAGTAATTTTGTCAATGTGTATGTGAGTAAATTATCGCAAATAATGATAGGCATGTTGTTTCATTTAACATATAAAAACAGTATATTTTTTCTCATCCATTGTTTTCACTTTTCCTAGTTTTAAAATACAAATTGATGTGGGAATGACCCCCTGTTATGTCCATCTGAAGTCATCAAGCTTGTCCACTATTGAAGAAGAGGATTACGACGAAGATCGACATCTGGAAGAGGCTGGAGAGACAGAGAAAAACCGAAATGGAAAAGATCTGGAAATTGATATCGATGGCATAAGTCTCTCTTCTTCATCATCGGGGAAAAATATCCAAAACAGTCCTTATAATAACCCTGATTATGACATATTTTCTTTAAAATTTGAGAGAGATATAGCTCTCAGTGAAGATAATTGTGAACATTTCGTAACAATAGAATACACAATAGGAAAAGATCCACCCAAAACAGCAAATGAACCATTCGATCCCGAATTACACGACATTTTCTCACTGCAGTTCGAAAAAGATATAGAAAAAAGCGAAAAGGATACAGCAAACATCATGTCATTACATTGCATAGCTCAAAGTTACTTTTTATTCAATCACCAATTCGAAGAGAAAAGAAACGAGGAAAATTTAGCTATAGCCTTAGAAGTTTTAAAACCTAATTCAAAAGCACATTTTAAAAATCAGACAGATAATGCAAAACCGTCCCAGTCTCAACAGCAAGAAGAGCAAGATAAAACAACTCAACTGATGACAAAGGAACAAATCACAAATAAAGATTTTGACTCGAAAACATCAATAAAAGACTTCTGTAATACCATTCTTGAGGATGCAGACAACCTGGAAGACCACAGATTCCATGGCCGTACAGCAATAATGGAAGATGACAGTAAAGAAACATCAAAACAATATTTAAGTGACGACGGGGAAAGAATTGAACTATCGCAGCCTACCATCCAGGAAAAATGCGCATATGAAGAACAACAGAACAAAACATCCCAAGTTGAAATAAATACCGAAAAAGACATTTTTTTTATTTTATGGAACAAACAAAAAAAATAAATGCTGGTGAGAACTACGAAGATCCGATCATCTCAGAAAACAAAACATCTGAAAAGAAGACCTCATTTTTGAGAAAATGCTGGCGAAGACTTAAAAACTTAACATCTTGTCATAAAAAATAAAGGGGATAAGAAAAAAAAGTAAGCATTGCTCTTTAATAACTATTTTTTAGGTATTTGTCCATTAATGATTTTTCTATTTTTTTTTTATTGTTTTTAGGTATACATAAATAAGGAATGCACAGTGGAAGAATCAGACTGGCTAAAGCAAAGATCTGGAATGAAATATGATGAAATGGAAACAGAATTCGGAGATTCAGTGGCAAATATTTAATCACCAACAACATTTCCGCATTTAGGCAGCTTAGAAAATAACAACCCAAAATTAAGAGGAAAATTTTAATCTTAAACGTATTTACACAAAACAAAATAATTTAAAAACGCGAAGTGTCCTCTTCTATAATTTACAGGCTTATTTAAGTTTTGGGAACACTTCAAAATTTATCATTTTAATAACAAAAATAAATCACCTTATTCCTCAAAATTTTATAACAAAGAAATTTACATTTACTCACTGCAGGTATTAAATATGTACTTGAAATCAAATCTTTTAAAATTCTTCATATCTTCTAAATTGCATCCTTTTTTGAAAGCATCTTTTCTTAGGTATGTATTTACCTATATTTATAACTATAAAATATCCGTAATTTTATTTAAATAAATTAGTTTTTTTCTTATAAAAAAGTCAAAATTTAAAATATGTACATTTTCAGTTCTTAGAGTTATTTTAGTAAGCTCCCCAATCTATCTCTTTAGATTTTTTTGTGAGCATATTTAGGTATGAACTTACCTATTTTTTTTTTTTTATAAATTACAGGTATTTAAATTACCTGATTACTAAACTTAGTTTATATTCATTTTTTGAATAACATTTAAATATATACAAATAGATCAGCACTTAGGTATAAATGTACCTATTATTTTCCTTCAATGCAAGTTTTTCCTGTTCGACTAAACCCAATTTAAATTTAAAATATTTTCTAAATTAATTTAATTTCGTATTTCTGTTCTTTTTAAAATTTATTCTCAATTATACATTAAATTTTTAATTTTATATATTTATTTTGGAACTAAAAGGACACTTTGCAAAGTACAAAAATTTAAAAATAAGATTCGATTTTTCCAATTTTTAAATAACATCAGAAAAATCAGTAGCCCCACATATAAAAGTTTGAAGATCAACCAACTCACAGAATCAGACACGAAACTCGAAGACCAACAGAAAAGAATAAGAAAGCTGGAAGACAGATCAGACACTCCGGATTCTGTTTCGGTTCGCATCAGATGTTGGATCAGCTGAAAGACACCCGAGTGTAAAGGAGCGGCCCAGTTGAAGGAATGGAGTGAACGGAAGAAAAGGCGAAAGATCTTTTTCAAAATTCTTTATTTTGGCACTATATTTTCAAAATTACTTTTTATTTAAATATTTCGACAAACTATTTGGCCAATAAACATTCAAAATTCCACTTTTGTATTTCTTTTATTTAAAACATTTTTTTTTAAATTTTTTAATGGTAGAGTATATAAAGGAGACAGTGCGACATGAACTATACAAATACACTCAAATAATTTGTTTTTATATATTTTTAAATTTTAAGTTAAAATTTTTACATTTTTAAATAGGTACAAATCGTTAAGGTATAATTTAAACATTTTATAAAAAGTTTTTTTTTAATTCTAATGTGTTTTATAATAAATATTATTTTATATAGAAATATTTCACTCTCAAGCAAGTCATACAAAGAAATATAGTCATATATATTTTAAAACCATAAATTTTATCATACACATTTGACTTACATATTTTGTCTTTATATTCATTTTGATAAATTATGTAGTTTGTCAAAATGTACGATACATTAAGCTAATAAATTTGCAAAATGTACTATATATATACCAGAATATTTACCAGTTTAATAATTTAATATTAAGTGAATACAAATCGCACATTTTCTGATGTTATTTGCACCTGACCACCTATTATTGTTGGTTTGATTAGATTATAACGCTTCTACCAATCAATAAAAGCAGCCACTCGTTTCACAAAGAGGTCGAAACCTGCGCTGGTATCTTCCTCTTCTTTCCATCCAATTTTTTTTTTTTTTTTTTTTTTTAACTTTAGGAAACATTTTAATGTGCATTGTGTCAGTCATTTAATGTGTATTGTGCTTCCTTCCAATAAAGCTATAACAACTGTTCAATTTATATGAAGGTATTTGAAATTTAAATTTAATAATTAAATTAAGAATTAATTATTTTTAATAAAGAGCTGTGATGTAATTGCATATTTTTTTAGTAGATTTTTAATTTATTTTGCTGGCCACATTGCTTAAGTCAAGCAATTTATTTAGTTTCTAACTCTTTGTCTAACAGTGACTATAAAATTTCTGTCACGTTCGCCCATAATTCCCAACAAACCAGAACATTCGTCGAACAATTGAAGGTGAAATTGAAGTAAAAACTTTTCACTTACTTTTTTAATTCTGTAGAAATTTCTACAAAACATGGGTTGTTGAAAATTTGAGGATGAATTACTCGTCGGTTTTGACTTAACTTTTTTGATAAGTCTTTTCTTATTCTATTTTTAGGCACGATTTTATTCTTTAAAACGTTTATATGACATATTGTACGCGCAATAAATTCAATAATTTTCCACTATAAATATATATTATATATATATATATATATATATATATATTATATATATATAAATAATAAAATAATTAATTTTTGAATGTTATATTTCTCTCTGAGAAAATAATTCATTAGAAGGAAATCATTTATATTTAATGACACTAAAATACAAAATTGAAGAGAAAGCCATAACTAAATTTTTATTTAAAAAATATTTTGGTGTACGATCACCTTTATGACGACTTTTTTCTCAGATACCCAGCATTTTAACTTGCATATATGAAAATAATCTACGGATATAATGTGAAAAACTGGCCAGAATATCCAAATTCAGTTTTAAGACACAGTAAAATCTTTATTAATTTCTAAAGTGTGGAGATATTTTTGAGAGCTACTGCATATTAACACAAAATAATGCTGTAGAAAAAAAAGTGAAGATCTATATTTATTATTCAAGCACACTTTCTAAAAATGTAATATCAACATTGTTATTTTGATTACAAGAAAAAAGTAAGAGTCACTTGATCAACAATATTTGCAAAACCTATTATATAAAAATGCAGATTACATTTGCACGATATTTTCTACTTATTATATATATATATATATATATATATATATATATATATATATATATATATATATATATATATATATATATATATATATATAGTAACATCTTGCAAACACAAGCGATTCATTCAGTCAAGCAAAAACAATTAATGTTTTACAAATTGTGTTCTACATTGAATAATTATCTATAAACGAATTAGATCTTATGCATCTACTGTTAAGTTTTATAATAAAATTCTTTAAACACAATTCATCTTGTAGAGGCACTAGTCACAAGAATTAAAAAAAGTGACACTATTTTTCAATTTAGTACTGTACTATTCTTTGTTGCATTAATATTGATATACACTTATTTTCTATATTAAATATTGAAATAAGGATTTCTGAAGGAAATTTTTATTATTTTCTTTGGATTTATGCAATAAAATATTAATTACTCGATCTTAGCCTGTGACATATAATAGTGTTCAGAAAATATTGTTTTAAGTTCTGTATGACAATTTCTCAATAAAATTACAAAATCCCTTTTCTTCATCACACTTTTGGAAATTACTTATCAATCATTAAAAAAATATAAAAAATAAATAAAAACTATTATTTTTAAATAACTTAGTTTGAATTGAGGAATAAGAAAAAGTTTGAAATAATTGCAATTTAACTAATTGCAATTATTTCAAACTTTTTCATGTTATATATAACATTCTCATTTTGTGAAGAAAACATCGTCCATTTTGTAAATTTTTTTGTAAAACTAAATGATTAATTGTATTTACACATGTTTCAAAATGCATATGAAATAAAACTAAATAAACTCACAAAATAATGCATCTAAAATGTTTATTTTGAGTAATTTTAGTATCTTTCATCAAATACAGTATACACTGTATGCAAAAAAACAAGAATTACATTTCAAAGTAAGTGCATAAAAAGGCATATAATTGCATTTTTATTAACTAAAACTATGAATATATTTTATATAAAAGTGAATGACAAAAGTAAAATGGATCGCAAATCATTAAAGGTGCAAACTAAGAAGCATAAATAGATACACATTTCAAGGAAGTAACTATAAACTAAATTAAGATTTTACTTATAAAATATTAAGTTCTCAAATAAAAATATATGGTTAAAAGGCTAGAACTATAACACACTTTCAACATGAAATATGTATTTCTATAAATAATTCTCAGTTTACAAATGCACACAATTTGATAAATTATTTACTTTTTCTATTTTATTTCAAACATAACATTTCATTTTCATTTATGAGAACAGTCGAAAATCTAATTCATGTTATGGTGAATCGTATTCACTCAAAGAAAATTTTATTAAAATATTATTAGAAGAAAAGAAAAATATATGTGATTGAAAAAATATAAATTCAATTTTAAAAAATAAATAAAATTCTGAGATTATTTCAGAACTTTTTAAAGTTAACACCAATTTGGTATATAATTTATAGTGATGATAAAAATAATTTGATTTGTAACATAATAATACATAATTCAGAGGATTATTGTCATTGAAAGTAAAAAAGTAACTTAAGAAATAGCAATATTATAATTTTCTAAGTTGCATTTTAGGCTCAAGTGAAAAATCAAAGCAAAACTATTGGTTGAACTTTGGTACAATAAAATCTTTATTTTATTTTTATTTTTTTGCACACCATTAATTTAATTAACTGTTTTTGTTGCATTGTTTATAGTTTGAGACAACATCTATTCTAAATATTTTTAAAAGATATATTAAATGAATACCAAGGTTTGAATTGCATTAGATTTTCAAACAATTTAAAATTATCTTCAAATTAAAACATTTTTTAAAACAATATATAATAAGTAGGCTTCCTAATATATCATTAAAATAAAAATATTATTGTAAATAGTAATAAAAAGAACATAACAAAGTTTCAGTTATAAACTTTAGTCTTCTATACATTTTTTCAGGTTTTTAAGTGAGAAAAATTAATTAAAAGTCATCAAATTGCCCAGAAACACTTTTTGGTATTTTACTTTTCAAAACTGGTCTGGAATTTCTTTTCTCTTGCTTAAAGGATGTAGTAGTATTCATTTTCTTCAAAAATTCCTTACTGTTGAAATCCATTTGGTTATCAAAGTAAAAATCATTGATGAAATCCACTAATCTGTCTACTTTATCAGGAAATGAAGAAACAGAATCTTGAGGTTTCTTCTTGTCTCTGTACATGCTAGGCAAAGGACGAACTTTAGCTGTACCAATACCTGTTATCATTTTTACTCTATTAATGAAGAAATCTAACACTTCATACTCGTTGCTTTGCATGCTGACGTCATGCTTTACATCTTCAAACGATCTTATAATGATACTCAACAGAATATTGATAAGAACCAATGAAGTAGCCAGGGAAAACGTGAAAAAGGCAATAGGAGTCAACACTGGTTGAGCAGCTTGCATTTCATCGTAATTGAATTTCTTCAACATCATACTGATTGAAGATTCAAGTGAATATATAAACGACGAAAATTCCCAGACAAATCGACCTAACAAAAGCCAGAAGAGAATTACAAAAGCCATAAACACAACCATCAAGCAAACAGAATAACTCTGCAACTCCTGAGCACACAGTCGCAATGTGCTGCTAAGTATACCAATTCGCTTATTGAAGCGTAAAAGCTTTAAGAACTTAAGAGTAGAAATTGACATCACAATGCCTATCTGATAGCAGAATATCTCATTGAGCAACACAGCTTCTTGCAGCTTTACGTAACCAGTTCCTTCTGTTTGAGTGAATATGCGTAAGATTTCAGCAGTTGCAAATAGCTTATATATGTGATTGGCAATACCAGTGTAAGACACTATTATGCTCACAATCTCAGCAACATTCCAATATTGGTGAAAATAATCACAGCCTTCTCGAATAATGTTTCTAACTTCCTTCACAGTAAAATAAATAGTGAAAAGAACAAAGAGAATTTCCACTACCAATTCAATCAATCCAAACCCTGTGTGATAATTCAAAAGTCGAAGGGGATCAATATGATGATAAGGAATGATGCCACCACCAGGTATAAATTCAGCTACAATGGTAAGAGCACAGAAAAGATTAATTTGAGCGTTATAAACACCGAATTCCACGAAGATTGCTCGAGTATGTTTATCAATCCAACCTTCCTTTTCTATTTGTCGTAATCGTGAAATAAGAGAATCAATGTCACTATCTCGCTTAGCCACCAAAGGAATTACATATCCTCCCCCACCATACCAATCAATTTGTCCCCAAAATGGATAGCCTCTCAACTGAGAAGCTGTCAAATACTTGTATTCTGGCGGAACAGATGTCTGCGTAGAATTCACTTCTACCCATCCTTTTGTATACAAAGTACCATCTTCATGTGTCATATGCCCGAATCCAGCACATTCGGGTGTAATAGTTTCCATCAACCAAGATACTTTGCAGCTTCCTAGCATAAAAAATTATAATTTAAAATAAACTAAGGCTTTAAATAACTTAAATACATATCTCATGCAGAGATATTATAATTATTGAAATATAATTAATTCAGTAATTCATATTTTTCAAAAAAGAAAATATTTTAGAAATTATAATATATTGTTACAAATTTATAAATAATTATTGTATATGTCTTAAAATATCTCAGACACATCGGAAATACTCACATTTTGGGCAAAAATTGCGGTATTTAGACGTGTAATACGTTAAAAGCGGATTTTCTAATGATTTGGTGACTTGGCGATGTTTTGGTGAGAAAACTTGGTGACAGTTTGCGAGATTCTTGGCGACTTGGTGAGAAATAGATACTTCTGGAAGCATCCATCACCTAAGCTCTAGGACCAATATTTAGCGAGATAGCCTAGAAGCTTCCAGAACCTTGGCGAAACTGGTAGATTTCCCGACCAGGTCAGGTATAAATACCACAGCCAGACATAGAAAGCAGTTTTTGTGAAGACAGTCAGTGAGTGAAGACGATTAGTTGTGATTGCTAGTCTAGAGAAGCTGTTCTCTGTCTGAGGTATTTGAAACCTGTGATTGGAAGCTGTTACTTATTGTATCTGATGAATTGTAGTTGTATAAGTGTGATTGTTACAGCTGATATATCTAGTGGAATTTTTACGAATAAAAGTCCTGTGTTCATTCAGTGGCTGTTTTATTCAACTCTCAATCGACACGAATCCCGAAGCTTGGTACAATATATATACCTATTGGAAACACTAAATTACATTTGAATACTGTCAACAAATTAGAAAAAAAGATAAAGCTACAATCTTAAAGAGGAATGGAGCACTACTAATCAATTTAGATTATTAAATGAATAACTGATGTTTTAAATAGATATGTTTAATTTGAAATTTGGAAGTAAAATGTTAAAATTTTCCAAATGTGCTTCGAAAACATTCAGAATAATTTTAAAAATTTGAAAATACCCATTTTCAGTGACATTACTCTTTTAAATACTTTGCATAAATTAAACACAATAAAATCTTAAGAAAGAATACTGTCAAACCTTATATTTGATATTCAATTATGGTAAAAATGATATGAAACATTATAACTTAAAAGAAAAAAAATGTCAGAATGCTAACAAATAGATTACCATATATAGAAAAGGAGTTCTCCATTATTTGCTTGTATCTGTAATATACACTGCTGGCCACCCAAATTGCAACACCAAGAAAGAAAATAGATATCTCAACAACATTTATTTGAAGATAACATGTTGACCAAGTATCAAATAATTAAATTTATAGACTTCTGTGTAGTATTGTTCCTACTAAAATCAGTAGCCAAAATAGCCACCAGTGTTGGAGATCACCACTGCAACACGCCTCGGCATTGATTCAAAGAGACTTTGGATGTGTTCTTGGGGTACAGCAGACCAAGCAGCTCCAACATGTTGCCAAAACTTGATCTGATGTGGCAGCTGGGGATGTTATCTGGGTCAATCGTTGAGTAATCATGGACCACATGTTTTATATTGGCGAAAGATCTGGAAAGCCAGCCGCCTGTCAAGGAAGCAATTCAATCTGGCGATTGATAAGGATTCCTTAGGCAATGCGTTTCACGTGTGGTCGTGCATTATTCTATTGAAATATGGCTGCGGGCAAGCCCTGAAGGTAAATAAGGACAACTGGTTCCTACACCTTGGAGATATAGCGCTGGCTGTTTAAAACTGGCATTGCATACTAGAGGAGTGCGTGAGTGATATCCTATACTGCCCCATTCCATAATTCCTGGTGCAGGATCCGTTCAACACAGTTCCTCTCTGTTCAGCATCCTCTCTCCATGGTGTCTCAAGACTCGAATGCAAATATCGGGATGATGTTGACAGAAGCGTGACTTGTCAGTAAAGACAATTTCATTCCATTTTGTCCATATCCTTCTTTTTTCGTGACATTTGAGGAGGAGACGTCTGTGGTTTTGCATCAAAGATAGACGAAGCAATGAACGTCTTGCAGACCGATCACTTAAGTTGTAATGTCAAATGATATACGGAGACACTGGATGATGCGTTACAGACTAAATGTGCTGTGCTATGGTTTGTGATGTGGCTGAGCGATCCGTCACTGCCATAAGCACAATTTGCCTGTCATTACGTGAAGTGGTGCCCTAAATGGGATGCGATCAAACACGTCGGCCCGTCGTATGCTCCTGCATCTAACATTCATATTTCCGCATTACAGTTGATTGGTTTCATCCAACACGACTACCATTTTCCTTAAAAATAATTCACAATCTCAGTAGGCCACTATCCCTTCTCTGTCGAACTCGGATACTAGATAAAAAAAAAAGATAGCTGATAGTCTATGAGGTATGATTGATCCTTTTTTGAATAAACTTCGAGAAAATCACAATAGCCGAACTTGAAATGGTTGAAATCTTCAAGCCTTAAAAATAGCGCTTTGAAGCAGCACCACAGTCCTGCGTAATATTATGCGTCTGCACTGAAATTCTCATCATTTGGATACCTCACCTCTGCTAATGAATGTTATACATTTCATGTTATTTGCATGCTTCCTTCAGGGTGTTGCATAGATGGTGCCCAGCAGTGTATTTCTAGTTTTATATTAAACTTTGAACCACTTATTTAATCAGCTAAATTTCCATTATATTTTTTAAAATAGTCATTAACCTTTATTTTTGAAAATTGGCTTTTGTCAAAAATTTTTGATAGTTGAAAAATTAAAAATTTTGTAAAGGATGTTTTCTCATTTTCAGATGCTTAAAGTTTCATTTAAAAATAATTTTTAACTATGTAAAAGTAACTCTTGCATTTTCCCATACTATAAATTAAATTATTTTTTCATAATCTTATTTGTATTTCACACTTACTGGGATGTACACGAACTTGTCTAAGTACTGCGTATCCTATTTTCAAATTATTTCGATCATCTAAAAATAATCGTAACCCTAACGGACTTCTCCCATTGTACCATTTGCCAGCAAATAATTCGGGTACGAGGGCATTATATGTCCAGTTCCAAAATCTTTTTTCTGTATTAACCTAAAATATAAATTTACAATAATAAATTTAAAAAATAGATTACATTACAGATAATTCCTTGAAAATGTTGTTACAGCATAGAAAAATTTTGACACATAACTCTGATATTATGTAAATAGACATTTTAAATTCTCATTTTATATTATCTTCACTTTTAAGTATTAATTTCTAAGAAAATATATAATCCGATAATTATAACTTTTTATTTAAATAAACTGAAAAGATTTTTTTAGAAAATACAAATTGGTTTTTATAAATTAACCAATTGTAATGCCTCCTAAAAATTTAATACATTAATGCCTTTTAATATGTGTTAAATTAATAAATTGTGATAATTTCATTGACATTTACACTAATACAATGCACAATTCAATGTTTCTATATTATACCAAGTGCCATATTCAAGCTAATTGTTTCCAATAAACAAGTGTGCACACACACACACATACAATCTACTCACATTACGAAAATCAACCCATTGATCATCTGGTTTTATAAATCCATTGATAAGAGCTTCTCTTAAATAAAAGTTATTTGGATCTCTGTTTCCATAACTGAGAATTGTAATAATCCAAAGGAAAAGAAAGTAAGCTGAAATTTCACGAATGACGCCATACATTTTCACTTCTTTCTCTCTCTCTTTTCTAGCTTCTTCTAAAGCAGCCGTATCCATTGGCTGATAAATTATTTGTTTCCTCGGTTGATCTAAAAAGAAAACTGCATTTGAAAACGATACAATCACAATGAAACACTAATACTTATTATTTAGTTCATAAAAAGGAAATCCCTTAATTACTGTAAATTATTGGTAGAATATATGAAAATTTTCTAAGGAATAGTAACTTTTATGCATAAGTAAAATATTTCTATTTAGTGTGGTTGATACAAACAATTTTCATGTTTTGCACAAAATAACTAAATACAAAATAATCAAACAAATGGAATTTGAAATGAGAGTTCATGCACACGCATTAAGTCAACAAATCTTTAATTAGGTTAAAAAAATAAGAATATTTTGTTGTACATTATATGAATTTTGAAACATAGGTAAAATGTAATTCTTCCCATTTTTGATTGGTGATCTCTCTCTCTCCTCATCCCTCACACAAGCATAAAACATACACTGCATTATGAAAATTGATTGCAGGTGTCAAAGGAAGAAGCAAACACAGAATGCATTGCATAAATTGTAACAATTTAAAAAAATCTTTTTAAAATCAACCTATTTTAAAGTTTGAAATATTTTTTAAATGAATTTAAGAGAAACATTGTAAACCTCCCAGCATAAATAAAATGTAATATTTTTAAACAATGAAATTTAGACAAAACTTTAAAAGATTGTTTGGTTTATCTGTTTAAGATCATTTTCTGTATAAAAAGGCTAATTCGATTAGGACTTAAGATTGAAAGCAGTTTGCAAACCACTACAAGCATCTATGGTGGAAACCAAGCCTAGGAATAGTGGAATTGATGGCCACAGCTCAGACCATTCAGCTATTTAATAGCTGAATTTAATAGCTTATAGCTGCTATAAGCTTGATAAAATAACTTTCGTTGTAACTGATGCAATAACTTTATCTAACTTTTAGTTGTAGCTAAATGCTATTTACTACTTAACAATTAGATAAAGCTATTATTTTTTCATTTATAGCCAAA
This sequence comes from Latrodectus elegans, assembly GCA_030067965.1. Lineage (NCBI taxonomy): Eukaryota > Metazoa > Arthropoda > Arachnida > Araneae > Theridiidae > Latrodectus > Latrodectus elegans. The sequence continues at coordinate 12,145,798 of CM057812.1, forward strand.
GGTAAGCTAGGAATACGAATATAAATTCAAACTTGGTTGGCACCAACAGGAAAATAAAATATCCTAGATTTATAAAGATCATTATTTTTAAAAAAAATATGATAAGAATTAATGAATTTTAAAAGCTTTATTTTGAATCAAAAAGGAAGTCCATACAAAATGATTAAAACATAAAATTTAAGAAAATAAAATAATTTGCTACATTAATTATCAATGCTCATAGAATAAAGTGTATAAGAAAGTTTGCAATAGAAACAGCTTATTTTGAATCAATTTTTTCCTTAGTTTGATGACCAATGTTTAAGTAGATGTCTGGTTTCACATGGAATACGTATTAAATATTGAGTAATTGAATTTAAATATTCTCTGCCTCTTTTCTTACACCACTACAATCAATTTTGTCAAAGTAATGTAATGTAAAACGTTGTTGTTTGTTGTTATGATAAAAGCTCATATTACGAGTTATGTATAAAAATTAACTTCATTTTTTGCATTATCAGTTATTTTTTATTGATGATGACATGATTTGTTTCAAAGGGGTATTTCCTATTACTATATTTTTCTGTACATAATCTGTGAATTAAGTGTTAAAAAAGTTACAAATTTTGATTTGCGTATTATATGATGCAGCGGATAATCTGATAAAAAAAAACATTTTCCATCAAAAAAGCTTAAGTTTTGAAAAAAATTGCTTTTCATGTTTCATAAAATAAATAACAGATGGCGCCATGACTCATCAGATTTATTTAATCTATAATCAGTTTTTTGCATATACGATCATGAATGAGTTCGGGTCCTTGGAAAAATTTTACAGCTGCAATTTGCATCTGTCATTTTATATTTTGTCTTTGATTTCAGTTGTTTCAGTTTGCCATATTAAGTATTTTTTAAAGACTGGCCAACTTATCTAGTGGTCAGCATGCCTGACTATAGATAGGGAGGTCCTGGGTTCGAATCCCAGTTCAGGCATGGATGTACTTTCTCTCTCTCTATCTTGTCTTTGTCCTTTCCTTGTGTGTGAATGACGTATGAATGGTACCTACCCTATAAACGGGTCCCTATGGCATATGTGAGGGTGCGATGGTCGCCCACACCCTGTGGTGCACCCACGGCAACGCCTCAGCGGCAAAGAGCTCGCTGTTTCTGGCTGGTTCCTTGGGTATAAGGGGACAATACATCCTGATATACCCCGACCATTGGAAAAAAAATATTCTTGTATGGTCTCCTTCTACTAGTTCAGTAATCTCCAAAATAAGAAATAATTTCAGATGTTAAACTGAAATTATTTAGACTGCTTTGTAAATTATAAAATTTAAATTTATGTTTACCTCATTTCCAATAACAGAGGAAAACGTTTGGATTTTCTACATCTACTTTCAGAAAAACTTGCGTTTTGTCAGTCTTTCATAAAGTCCAAGATATTAGCAGCTTAGTGGCTGTTTTTGAGAAATATTTACCCTCCAGGTTTTGAATTTGACTAATAAACTAATTATTAAAAGTGGGCCGTGCAAAAGCTTTTGATTGGTTAATTTTAGGTTGTGATCAGAGGCGAGTATTTGTTGAACATAGATGAGAAGAGAGAGTTTGTTCTCGCTAGATGAGTTGTGCCAAATAGCTTTGCTAGGCACATGCTTATTTAGTATTAAATTCTTATTTTTGTAAGTACTCACCATCACCTGTCAGATAGTGGAAGTGTTGTTATGTATAAATGTTTTTTTGAAATGTAATAAGTCACCAGTAAATCCTTGGTATTTTTCATCACTCATTTTAAGTCACCAAATCTCACAAGTAAATTTTTCAGATGTCTACAATATTCAAGACTTTATATTGCAGCACACTTTGTGCTTCTCTGCTAATGTTGGAACATAAAAACGTGAAATAACCAACAGTTTCGTTCTGAAAATTTCCAAGTTTGTATATCTTCATGTGAAAGCAAAAGCATTTAAGTTAATTGCAATGTAGATTTTAAACTAGGGGAGTGCAAATAAAAAAATGTTGACAAACATGTTAAAGTAAGATTTTAAAAAAATGTATGCGGGAAACAAAAGAAAAAAAATGTATCCAATACGCAATTTAAAAAAAAAAAAAAAAACATTTTTTTCCTTATTAACGAGGCAAATTTTATTTTTAAAAAATATATTTTTAAGTTCGTTTTAAAAGTTATTAAAAAATAAAAGTTGACAAGTTTTATTAGCTTCTTAGAATTATCGCTCTTGATTGGATCAAACTTTCATTTCACTTTATTGCACTCTGGGATAAGGTGGATTCAAACAGATTTTTTCATAATAAATGATTTTTCTATACAATTTATTACATTTTTAACAACACAGTTCACTTTTTGTTATTTTATTCTGACACACACATTTATATTTTCGACTATTCGCCAAAAAATTTGCTGCAGATTATGAAAAATTTTTTTTCTCTTCTTTTGGAAAAAAAAGTCTTGTGAATAAACAATATGCTGCTCCTGATCATATACTGGAAAATATGGTAATTAGTAAATTGCAAATTTTAGCATTTTTAAATAATCATCTATTTAAATAATGGAAATATGATAGCGTTTCATACTATAGGATTCAGTAAAGATATATAAGACTTATTCATCTTTTTAAGATAACACCTCAAAAATCTCATTACACTGCATATTTTAAAAAAATAGTAAAACTAAATGCAAATTTTTTAATAAATTTGAATTTTCAATTAATTGCATTGATTATCAAAAAAATATTTATCATATTAAATGAAAATCAACATATACAATATTTAATCTTGATTTTCCAAAATTTTTTCATATAAAAACAGCACATATAGAAAAAAAATAATAAAAACATATTTGAAACAAAAAATACAACAATTTAGTAATTTTTGATAAACTTTAAAATTACACACTTGTATATGTAATTAGTTTCAATAAAATTTTACATCAACAATACCTTTATGCAGGTATTCTTCATCAGTTTTTAAATCTGGATCTTCCTCATCTTCATCTGCATCATCAACATCATAATCAACAGAACGACACATACAAGCCAGGACAATTGTCATCAAAACTATCTATATATATATTAATTAATAAAAATAAGTTAATTTAATTTTCAAATAAAATACAAATTATGCAATATCATAAAAAAATTATCACTTGGTGTCAGTCTTCAAACTGAGTTGTGACAAATCAGAAAAAAACATTCAATTTTAATGAATATTATAATGCATAAAATTTTGATGTCCAGCAGCAGTTCACGTAATTCTGAGGTCAATTTAATATTATAGAAAGCAATGGATATTATTGATATATGGATATACAAACTAGCTCGATGAAGTTCATTTTGAATATAATGGACAAAGACCTTTTGTCTTACTGAGAAAATAAATCACAATTACACTGTATCTACACCTCAATATCATTCATAATATTTTGATCGAAGAAAGATATGCAAATGTGTCATCAAAATTTCATGTTTAAGTTTATACTGTAGTCATTCATTTCTTTCTTTAAATGCATAAAATCAATTTTAGGGTAAGAGTTATGCAGCTTGTTAAAAAAATGAAGAAGAAACATGAGATGGAAACAATGTCATATATGAAAAATTCTTATCACATGCACCATGGTCAACATGCCTTGTGACTGAAAGATAAAACATTATATCCTAAAATCTTATTTATATTCTTGTTAAACAAGTGAATAACAAACAAATCTATTAAAAGAAAACCATATTTCATAATAACTACCTTACATTATTTCTATCCAATTTATCTTTTATCTTTAAATAGGATGGCAAATTATAGCTCTGAACATCTTTTGCGTTCTTTTTAATTACAAAGAATTAAAATTCCTACATAATATTTTTTGTTTTGTTACACATGAGATTTCTATTTCCTGTTCATGCAGCATGGCTGTTGGAAGGGAGTTTCTGATTTTTTATTTGTTCTTATATATTCTGGTTCTTGAAGTAAGATTTTTAAGATGCATGCAACATGTGAAATTAACTGGTTTTTTTTACATAATTCTAAAAAATAAATTCATTGTAATTTCTTTAATAATATAGTGCTTGAAGCAAAATTTATAAATATCTATAACTTTTTATCACATAACCTCTTTTGTAGTAAATTATATAGGAAGGAGACACCACAACATCAGCATTCATTAGTAATATTCACTGGATTTTTATCAATTCAAAATCTAAGAAAAGTCCTTAGACACATTTAAAATTTAGATTTATTATAGAAAATAATTCTTAATAATGACGGTAAATCAAAATGAATGAAATGATTTTCAAATTTACTTTTTCTTCCTACAAACAATATCCCATATATAGCACAAGATATATAATCAATATTTTTATTAAATTGAAATAACATTGTCATTATATGAACAATGAAAAACTTATTTTACCTCAGAAAAAGTTTATAAATATAATATGTTGTGTCAATGCCATAAACCATTTAATTTGTTTTCATTTTTCCATTGTTTCCTTATTTTTTTAGCTATGATCACTACCAAATTTTGAAATCACAAGGCACCCTACCTACACTTAGAGGTTAAAGAAAGGTATTAAAAAAAGATATTTTTATTTTTTATTGCAATGAAAACTAGATTTGCTTTCCACTCTATAATAACTTTTTGACAAAAACTAAATTCGACTGGGACTTACAGCTTAAAATAGTGTCAGGATCACAATAAAATTTACATAAAAAAGTGGTTTCATAAGTTGTCGACAATTAATATTTTAGGAAAAAACAATTTAATATAAAAGTAAAATATTTAGTCAGGTCATTTTTAAACTGTATTTCATTACAAAAGAACTGCAGTTATTAATAACTTTATAGGGAAAAACGTTTGATAAATAAATACCTCAAGATTAACAGAACTAATTAATAAATAATCTAATAGATTATTCTAATACTTAAGCTAACTAATTTTTAAAGATATTTTATTGTACTTAATTATTTATATTTCTTATAAATTATAATTTTTCAGTATAATTTGATGAAATTACCTTAAGAGGTTGTGTTATTAGAAGAGATGAGAAAAACGCCACAACTAAAGATGTCAGCCATTTTGAAGTTTTTTCATCACCAAATTCAATTCCGTAAGCCCACATAAAAAACAAAGATGATCCAATTGCAACAATTACCATTAACCAACCAAAATAGACACACCACCATGGTAGTGAGAATTTTTTTTTGCGATGATGTAACTGAGATTCTGAATCACTTTTACAAGAGATATTTTTAGGATTAGCAATCAGCTTTCCAGATTTCTTTTTTAACCAATTCCTTCCTAATAGAATGAAAAGAAATACATTTAAAAAACAATCCCAGTCAAAATTCTGAATGAAATATTAAATAAATAAATACTTTGCCGCTTCAAAGCTTCTTCAATTCTAGAAGGACGTAAATTTCGTGGTCGAGACTTTCGAAAGAAAAATATCATAATGAATGTAGGAGGAAATATCAAGATATTGCTCATGACACCAACAGCAATCTGAAATATTTTCCCATTATTTTTATTTTGAACAGCAATAATTTTTAATTAAAACAAAAAATGTTTAATTATTTAAGTAACAATTAGATAAAAATAATTAGGAAACACACACATTATACTTATGGCACTGTATTGTACTTTTATCACAGTTCAATCCAATTTAAAAATTAGTTCTTGTCAATCAGATGTGATGGATTTCATAAACAGTTCACTAAAATATTAATGCTTTATTGCATTGTGTATAAATGTTTTTCATAACAATATATCAAAACTAAGATAAATAAAATAAGACTTTAAAAATGAGACTTAAAGAATTTCGACAGGGAGGCCGCCCAATTTCTCATGAAATTTATCAGTAGAAATAATAAAAAATATGTTATTTAAAATAAAAAGTGCAGTTTCTTAAATTTTATAAAATTTCCCCAATAAATGAATGTGAATATTAAAGTAACAATCTTGTATATAAAAAACATAATTTTATATACTAATTAATTTTTATAATAAATTATTAAAACAGATTTCTTCTATAATTTTCCTTTCATCATAAAAATACTAATTTAAATTGTTTATATATTTAAATAATTTACAGATTAAAATTTATAAAGAAAAAAATTTAAAGTTTAGTATTATTTATACTTTAAGAATGAAAATCTGAAGAAAAAAAATCTTAAGAATGTATATCAAGAATCATAAATGGTATGACTAAAGATTTAGTGATTCTCATAATTTAATTGATTCAAACAACTTCAGTTGATGAGTAATACATTTTGTATATTTTAATGAATACCTTGAAAAAGGAAATATGTTAAGAGATTTAAAATCAATGAGATTTATTTATTTGAGTGGTAAATATTTATTAGGACCTCAATATTTTCAGCAGACATAAAAGAATAAGTTATGAAAATACATTAATAATTATTAAAATCGATAAAACTGAAATTAGTTTTGAAATTGCCAATATTTAAATGGCATATTAAAAGTATAATTTAAAAAGATTCTAATATTAATCAATTTTAAAACTTAAAGCTTTATATAAAGAAGTAACACACTTAAATAATAACCATAGTAAGTTAAAAAAAAAATTAATGACCTGTTCAGGACTAAGTGACAATGGACCAAATTTGAATCCACCAGAAGAAGGCTTGGCAGATGTTCTTTGATAGTACATAGCATTTGATAACATAGATAAGCAAAGTACAGCCATACAACAACAAACTCTTTGAACACGAGTAAATCGACTGCGAGGAGGACGAAGGAATATTGAAAACCACAAATGATTATCAGAAAAATTACGTTGTGAAGCAGCAGAAAAAACATGAGAAAATTCTGTAACTTGCTCTTTTCCAGCCACTGGTATCAATCGGTCAATCTGAAATAGTACAAAAGTAAATAAATAAATAATAAAATAAAAATTTAAAAGTATTACTAAGAAAAATAAATATTAACAGAAGTTAATACAAGGAATTAGAATCCAATTTTAATCCATGTTATTTTATCTCATAACTCATTTTTAAATATAGAAATTTTAAAATTATACGAAAATTCAAGAATATATATTTTCTTTAAATATTTACTCTTTCAAAAATATCAAGAAATAAGATGTTTAATTATAACATTTTTAGTAAAGCTCAAATTTTTGATTATTATTTTTTTAAAAATCCTATTTGTGTAGAATTATAATTTGTAAAAATAACAAGTCTTGAGTTGAGTTTGGAAATGTTTCACCAAGCAACTCTTCCATGGGGTGCTTAGTAAAGTTCATGTCAAAAGGAAATAAGATACAGCTTCTGCAGATCAATGATCCAGGGAACTGAAGAGCAGAAGTTTGAATTTTAAGCTTAGCAGCAGATCTTACCACAACATAAAGGAATAGATTAAACTTTGTGGACTTGTCTGCAACTACATCATGAGAAATAACAACAAATAACAGTGTGAGCAATGACGAATTTGACAATCATTAATGGATGAAACTCTAGTAATACCAAATGTCTTGTAATAATCTGAATTATATTAAGTAAAACAATTGGCAACAAAACTTTAGAGGAATAGCAAATTCTGGTGGCACCTTGTGTAATTTTAATTTGTCATCCATTATATAAAATATATTACAGAATCAATTTTGCATTCAGTTGAGGAAAAAAAATGTTTTTAAGCAATTTTTATGAATAAAAATAAAAACTGAATACAATATTCCTTTAAATATCCAATTTAATATATAAAATATAAACTTTTTATATTAACATCTAATATTCCTCTTTACCTTGATCTCTGTTATGCTTGACTTAAATGAAAACATGGAAATTGGGGTCAAGATATTATGCTACTTCAAACTCTTCACCGTAATCTATGGGGACAATATTCTTGATATTTACTTACAAACTGAGAATCAACACATTATGAGCCATCAGGTAAAGCGTTATACATTAAGATGTTGATCAAACATGGAAGATCCTGGTTAGTGAAAGATTGTTTACAATCAAAACTGATTTATTATATGATAATTTAAGTATAACTTTAAGAGTTGATAGCATTCAGCATATTAGGGGCACCATTTCATTGCATTGAAAACTCAAATTCTTTTAGCGACATTGACTATTGTAATATTTGATCTCATTGTAAACACTTTGATGCTATAAGTGTAGTATTAGTACCCAAAACAATCATGTATGATTATGAAGGTATAATATCAAAAAACAGATTGTAATTTGTCATTTTAATAAAAACATTCTCATTTTTAATTGTAGAATATGAAAATAAAATCCTTTTCAGAAAATTAGTTTTAAAATCACTTAAGCACCTAATTAAAAATTATACATTTTTAGCAAGATTAAACTTATCCAGCCAAAGTTTCTTATTATAAGGGCATATTTTGAGACGTTATAAATTTATAAATAAATTATTATTAAAGTAGCTACCCTAATAATTAAAAACATCAGTAAAGTAAATTTACAAACATTTTTGAAAAATGATTCATGAAATTAATTTATATCATACAAACATTCTTAGAAATAAATGATACTATATTTGATAAAAATAAAATAAATTAATCACTAACCAATCCATCATCATATTCCACTCCAAACCATCTATTAATTATAAACTCATACTTTAAGCCTGTATGTACATCCCTAAATATAATATATTGACAATACCAAGATGACCATTTGCCAGAGCCTGAATTATCATGCCATATTCTCAAGTAATTCAGCTGCCCAAGAGATCTAAAATCAATATTGAACACATTTTAAAAACATTAAAATTTTCTATTTCAGTTTACATTAATTCTTCACTGCACATTTTTTTTTGTTTTACTTAAAAAATAATTTGAAATCAAAATATAAAAAAACTGTTGATTGAAAGAAAATCATTAAATGACCATCTTAAAATTAAAGAATTCTGCAACAGTTAAAATATTTTAAATTAAATCTAAAGTTTTCTTGAACATCAACATAATACCAAAAGTTTTAGTGTTTTATAATTTTATAAATTGCTTTCAGTGTTTACTTTTGTCTACGTTGATATAAAAGCTTTGTTTCAATATTTGCAAATAATTTGGTGTTGGGAATATAATAGAAATATTTAAGTTAGAAAAATTTAAAACAAAATAAAAATTTTACTATGAAGTTTACTCTAATCATCAAAACATATAAGTAATTTCCATTAAAAGTAATTGTTTCTTTGAAAGTCAAAACTTCTGTTGAAGAAATCAAAACAAATTAAGTACCAAAATGATTAAAATTACATCAGTAAAGCTGTATTTTTACTAGTGAAAGTTAAATAAATACTTGTATGTGTTTTAGTTATAAATAAGTATAAAAAAAGAATTTTTAATATAGTGAGAAAATTAAATAATCCATTTCTTTTAAATTACCTAGGGACAGTCATAACAAAAACATCAATTGATCCTCTTTGCAAAATTGGACGTTTATCATCTGCAAGATGACGAACTTCTGTTTCATCATCTTCACCAGAAACAAGGAAAAAAACCTGTAATATTTGCAAACTTTAATTTCTTTTATAATCACTAATTTTTTGTATTTTTAAAACCAATTTTATACATACATTAGATTTTGTTCCAGCATTTCTTTGATGTCCAGTATACACTAAAATTTCATACACATATTTATCTCCAGCTTCATTATCAGGCAAAGGAGTGGCGCCAAGCTATAATGAACTAGTATGAGGAATCATGAGGATACATATTCTACAACCACTAAGCAATTAAGGTAATAACTATAAAAGATTACATGTTACAGTGTTTGCTTATTTTAAAAATGTCAAAAAATAACTTGCCATGAATTGTTTGACTTTGAGTATGTTACTGTTAAAAATGAAAGGTTTCACTTAGAAAAATCATGATAATAAATTCATAGGGATATATGATAATGTGGATTTTCTGCAAATTATATATACTACCAAGTTTATTCAATTAAAAAAAAATTAAAGTATAATTAGCAACTAATACCTTTTTTAGTTGGAATATTTTTGAAAAAAAAAAAAAAAAAAAAAACTATCATATTGTAATAGTAACAAAATATCCATAAAAAATCTAATTATAAATGTTCAATAACACAGTGAATATATTTCTTACTATACTTCAACTGATATTTTTGTATTAAACAACCAGAAACTTATATTTAATATGAAAAATCTTTTGTTGGCTTTGAGTAAACAAAAAATAATAAAATGTGAAAATGTTTATTAAAATTTTTCAAATGTTTAAAATTTTGATTGTAGAAGAAAATGAAAAACATAAAGCATGGCATAAGCAGAATTATAAAAATACCTTTTCCAAGTCTTTTCTGTCCTTCCATCTTGCAAAAATTAAACACAGTATAAAAAGTGAAAAAATCACAATCATGGTTGCATAAATAGTAATATTGTTTGAAAATCCAGCATTGGAAAACACATAATTGAAATCAATTTCATTTGGAGTGATGAAAAAGCCACTACCAAATGATGTTAAGTGATCACAAGCACAACAAGTCACAGCAGCAGCATTTTCAATTACCTAAATAAAATAAAATAAATATCATAAAAACTAAAAAAAAATTATAACTTTCAAAAAACTAAATCTTGAAACTTACTTGACATCCCTTAGTACTCCATTTTTCTTCTACTTCACTGAAATAGTAACATCCAGATGTTGTAATTTGAATAGAATAGTTGGTTGTAAACTCATTAGTCATATTTACAAAAGATAAGTTGCTTGCTTTGGGACTCTCAAAAACTGTATTGATATCAGTTGTGTTAGCTATTTGACCAATACCAATAGACAAGTTTTTTCCTTCCTCTATTATTACATTGGAGCCAATAAACATAGAATAAAAGCCTAAAATCAAAAATCTTTATTTGAACACAGGTTATTTAAAATCTTAGTCAGTTCCGCAATTTATATTTAACTACATATAGATGCACTAATTCTATGGATTTGTAATAATATACCTTATTACATTACTTTAATTCTATTACATTACATTAATAAATTCAAGACTAATCAAATTTTTATATTATTTGAAAAATAATTTTATTGGTTTCTGTACAAATAATAATTATTTGCAGCTTTGCAAAAATGATCATTAAAATACAGTATCTGCAAGTAAATGTGTTGCAATGTAACATTATTTGTTTTAATCACATCCACACATAAATACAAATATTCAGGCATAGTTGAATAATAAAGAACAAACATGAATTTAAAATACATCCAAAATTAAGAATAAGGTATTATGAAAATTAATTTCCTTTGTAAGTAATAATAAAGAAAGCTAGAAATAATGTAATGTTTTAAAGATAAAAATTTAAAATTACAAAAATAAAATTATACATATTTATTATTATTATTAATTTGTCAAATTATAATTCTTGACTATTCTGTAAAATACAAATTTTCTGATTTAAAAAGATAAACAACAGATTTTTCATAAATCACCCTTTATTTAAAAATGTATAAGTAATAATTACCCATCTACTTATTACTTAGTTGTTTATTTCTTTGATATTCTAAACTTATTCCACAATTATTTATAAAGCTGATTTTTTTAAAAAATAATAATAATTTTATAATTATTACCCAAAGACATCACACCCTAAAATCATATGATACAAAAGTTGAAAAATCCAATTCATCTCAGAATTTTAAGTGCTTATTATTATAATTATCTTATACAATGAGTTTAAAACATTAAAAAAAGAAAAAGAAAATTATATTTTTATAAAATACTGTATTGTTTATAACATTTGAAACACTGAAATTTATGTGTGTGTTTGATTTCAATCTAAATGATATTTTCGATTATACAAATTTTGGTAATTTCTTATTTATTAGCTTCAATTTCTGTTCCTTAAATGAAAAAAAATAATTTCAAACAATTTAATAATATTCAACCAGTAAGAAAAAATAAGTTTCATACTTATAAAAGACCATTTCTTAGTTACTTTATGTGTAAATATTTTCTAAAAAAAAAACTCTAGATAATAGTTTTTTATAGAATGTATTAAACAAAATTCTGCACCAAAACAAATATGATAATAAAAAAAATTCACCGATGATTTTTAATACCATTTAAACTTATTTTTAATTTATAAAACAGGAAAAAGTGACTCTCATTTTATAAAAATAACTTGGCAAGTTTAAGAGAGCATAGAAGTTAAGAATGCTGCCTATTAATTCTTTGTTGAAACTCTATAGAGAAAAATACTACAGTAAAATTTTCTGACAAACTGTAAATTACTTCTCATTTTGCTAGCAAGATAAAAATTAATATGTAAGACAAATAAACGCCTAAAGTTTCATTTATTCTATAATCAAGAGCCTAAAAGAAACTGCTAATAATAAATATATTTCTTAAAAGTGTTACAACTGAAAAATAATTGCATAATATTGTGTTTCATATATAAATATTACAAATATTGACAAAAATGCACTTTTAAATATTGTAATTTCATTTAATTTACTATAATTTTGCTGTAAGATAGAGGATTTTTTAGCAATTTTTATTAAAATCACGTAAAACTGAAATTTTTTAGAAATGCTATATGAGAAATATATTTAGCTAAAATAATTATATCAAGAATATAATATACTTTTATTTACAAACTCATACCATTTTTAATCTGCAGACTGTCAATTCTTTCAATTCCATCATAATCTTGTAAAGAAGGATGTTCTCCATATTTATACACAGCAATCAAAGGAGCAGTTCTGTCACTTGGTTTTATACTTACAGTAACACTAAGTCCAGGTGAATCAATAAATATGGTATGGTAGACCAAGATATCATCATTATTCGTAAAAGCAGGCATCACATATTCCACCTCAGAGCCACTTTCATCTGATACAGGAATGCAAATAATGAATGGATCAATAGAATTGTTCACAGGAATTGTAGAATTTCCTTCCCTGGATGTAATAGCTATCTGAACAACATTAGAATTATCACTCAAGTTGTCTGAATTCAATCCATATGATTCTAAAGGCTGAGTCCAGCGAACAGACTGCAGTGAACAGCAAAAATGAAACAAATGTATAAATTAATCAAAAACGGAAACACAAAGAAGTTTCATTCAACTTTTTAACAGTAAATAACAAAATATATAAATTTACTTTATCCTCTATTAAGAAAATGAAACAAAATCAATCATGAAAATTTTTATCCAAGAAATAAATGTTTAACGCTATGAACACAAAATGTTTTAAAAACAAATGAGAATGATGAATTCACAAGTATTTGCTATTCAGGTACTTTTAATATGCAATGAAATTGTCAGTACAAATATTTTATTAATATATATAAGTTATATTATGAATTAAATAATAGCTGAATATGATAATTATGATATAATTCAGTTCAAATAACAATTATATTTTTACAATACAGAAAATACTAACATTTTTAAAACTATATGATTATTATTCAAAACACAATAAAAATATGCATAATTAATAAATAACATGAATTTTTTAATTAACATAATCCTAGAGCATTACAGAAGCATTTAAAATAAATTTTTTTAATTATAGTGTGTGTGATTATGTAGAAAAGTGTATTTTACATGTTGAGTCGGTAGATGATGAGGAAATAAGAAAAAAGTGCATAATACCAATATAACAAATACATTTCATGTTCTTCTATAGATATAGTTACCAAGATAATTTCTTTTTCAGGATATTATTATTCTTAACAATCAAATTATATTAATATTTTTAACAACTTGATTTAAATTTTACAAAAAAAATTTCATTTTCAGTAAAATATAATTCAAACATCTTGATTGTAATAAATATATAATTTTTATGAATGTATCGTAAAATCATGCTTTTTTATAATGGAAAATATAAGTAAAAATTACAGCTGTTATAAGCCAGCCTTTCCACTAATACAAACAAATTAAACGAAGATTTAATAGATGTTCTTGATACACATCTTTACATTAAAAAAATAATAAGAAAAATATTAGACAAATGAATTGTTTATAAATTTAGTGATTTAAATAAAATCATGAACATAACACATAATATTTATGGTGTGAGTAACATCTTGAAAATAGGGAACTTTTTTGCATGAAAAAAATAAAGAGGAATTCAATCTTTCAATAATATTGTAATGGAATAATTTAAAAGATTGCAATTCATAAATATTTACAAAAAATGATAAGTGATAAATATTTCCCTTTTTACACTATTTTTATATATCATTTTTTTCCCTAAAAATAAGAAAATTTATCAATTATATTTAAATCAGTATTTAATATAAAACTAAGAAAAATATTCTATTTTTAGTATTAGTCTTCAATTAATGGTATTTCTAAGAAACATTTAAACTACTAACCAAAATCTACAAAAATTTTGAACAGTTGTGCTTCATAGATTTAATACAAAATAGATCACTTTAAACAAATAAACTTTAACCAGCATTTACTGTGGAAACAAATTATTTAAATAATTATTTAAAATATTTTAAGGAATTACCTGAATCCCAATAACATCATTACTTTCTTCACAATCTACTTCATTTAAATTTTTACACAAATCAGGCAAAATAAAACTGGATTCACCTTGATGTATTACTCCATTTGAGAGATTTGATGCAAAATTCCTAAAATATGAGAAAATAAACTTATTTAAAATAATAACAAAATATATTAACCTCCACATGTACAATGACAAATCACATTTGTCACTCGTTTTTTATTAGGCTACTATAGACATTGACAGGCCAATATATTGCTACAGACATGCCAATATATTGCAAGAGTTGAAATGTATGTAATGCAATGCATCAATAAAAACTAAAAGTAAAATAAAATCTTTCTCAGCTTTTCGTTTCTTGATCAGCTGAACATAATTAATAGTATTTTTTAATTGCCTCAAATTTCATTTAATTTGTATGTCAGAGGGTTAAGTACATATAACCTTTTGAATTTATTATAGACATAATATAATATAGATAAAACACTACACGTAAAAAAATCAATATATTATATAAAAACTATTATTACTGAAATTATTGTATCAATAAAATACAAGAAAATAAAAAATTCAAAACATAGATAAAAAGATAGATCAGTGAGCAATTCAAAAGTAAACAATAATTTTAAAATTTCTAAAATTGTACAGAAGAAAATTAAATATCAAAATAATTTTATAGAAGATGCAAAAAGAAAAATCATTGAAATTATGTCAAACAAAATAAGAATATTTAAAATAAGTTACTAATATCTTATAGTAAATAAAGTTACTTTTATTAATTACAAAATGCATAATTTTTTAAAATGCAAAGCTAATGATTATTAAAAAACATAAGAACTTTTATAGGTGCAAAATAAAATTTGTAATTTAATATATTTTATTCAAACTATAATACATTCTTACTAATCATTATAATTATGGTATTGTTAAATTAATACATGTAATTTTTCTCATAAGGTATAAAATAAAAAAATTCAAAATTCAAAGAATTCTTGAAATGAATTTTTTAACTTAAATTCAAATTTTAAAAAATATATTATTTATAAAGCAAAATATATGCACACTTCAAAAATGTCATTTGAAATCCACTTCTGCTGGAAGTGTAAAATGGATCAGAACTAATCATTAAATCCTTCATACAATTCTCTTGAATTTCAGAAATCATCTTTTTAATTTTTGTAACCACTTCCTTGGCCTAAAAAATAATTAACGTATGTTTTTTATTTTATTCATTGAATAAGCAATAGACAGTAGAAAAAAAAAGAAAAGAAAAAAGAATTAAATCTAATTTTAAGTCATAAAAACATTTCTCTCAATGCAAAAGTTTTAGTATCAGTAAATTATTTTCAATGAAATTTGATTTTCAAATACAGGGATATTATATTTTAAGATTTTAATAATATAAAAGTGAAATAAAATTATTAAATCCAAATAGAAAATCTAAATATTTATATGAAAGCATAAAATGCGTTAAAATAAAAAGAATTTAATATAATGCAAGTTTCTATGAATCAATTTTTTCTATTACATATAAGCTGTACAAACATTAAGTTTTTCTATTACAATAAAGATACTTACAAATTTATGTATTGAGAAATAAAGTTAAACACAGTAAAAAATAAAAAAAGTTTTCATTGTAATAAAAATATTTTAATACAAAAATTAATTTATCTTAATAGTGAATGGAAAAAAGAAAACAAATTGTGAAATAAATGAATATGCTAACACAAAAGTAAAATTTAATTTCTCCTAACATGTATTAAAATATGTAATTATCAAAAATTGAGATCTTCTTTGACAATTGCAGGATATAATTAACTCACAAGAATTAATGAATGTAGAGCCAACATAAATTCTAAGTAAATTTGTTATTTTACAACTAGCTTTTAAAATCTGATAATCTTAAGTCTTTTTAAAAATGTATTTTAGGTATATTTATATCTTATTTAAGAGTATGTAGGCTATGATATAGTAAACTATTTAAAGTTACTGAACTATTAAATATATAATTGCAAAAAATATGTTTATGTGTTTATAAATATGTCTTTCATTATATTTATACTTTTATTATAGTTCAGGTTATATAAATTAAAAGTAATGAAATTAAATTGTTTTACTATCTTATACAGTTCATAATGAGTAAATCAAATACTACTAACGTATTAATGGCACAAGTAGAATGTTTAAGTTACCCTCCAAAAATATTGAATGCATCTAGTAATACAAATTTCAACGTTGTTACTAGTAAAAGAGTCAGGCTGCTTTGCTCAAAGCTATTTTTGATGGCAAAAGTATTAGAATCTTAAATAGTTGAAGCAACACTAAATTTAAGATTGCATTATAAGAAATAGTGTAACCAACACTTTATGAAATTTTGTTTGAATGTTATAAATTTCCCATTACAGAGTATAGCAAAATATAACATGAAATTAAAAAAAAAATAATCAATGCTTTTTAATAAAATTTATTTTTTAAATTGTCAAAAAAGACATGTCAGATAAAACATCAAGTATAAGAAAATTCTTTCATTTTAAACCAGTTTGAAACATTTTTGCTCTTCAAAACATGAATCATGGGAATAGAGAAATTTTAAAATTGATTATAATTTGTTTATCTGAAATATTTAAGTTTTCATTAACATAAGTGTTTTAGTTTTCTGGAAACATAAAAATAATTTTTTAATTCTCAAGAACTTATAAAATTTTTGCCATAATTTTATTTATTGAACTTCTGAAATGTTCAACTATGACTTCAGAATACTGCCCATCAGCATCATGGGTATTGAAGGGCTCACACCCTTGCAGGGTTTTCAGAGTGTACTTTAATTCACAATGCTATGAATAAATGATTGTGCATTAAAAGCCTAAACCAAGGGTAGTAATAAACAAGACAAGCATAATATAAATTGAAATATTTTTTTTCCTGTGTGTTAATATTTATGAGTTAGTCTTAAATGAGGAATAAAAGAATGAGCAATATTTACATGCACTTATCATTGGCCAAGACAAGTTTAGAAAGTCTTTTTTGATTTTAATCTTATATATATATATATAATATTACTAAACATTAAACTCCTTCATCAAACTGCAATCATCAGTCCATGTGTTGTTCATTAAAGAAAATACTCTCTACTGGTGCTGATGATTCTGGTAAGTAGAAGGCATACTCAAATATTGTGATCATCTTGAGGCAAACAACGTGATTCTTCTTGAAGTGACCAAACAACCTGAGCCATTTAATATCACTTAAAAAAATCCAATTTTTGAGACTCTTCTTGGTTCCACTGTTCCTAATATGACAGCAAATACAACTTAGCAAGCACTACTTCATACATGAACACGGTTGGCGATCAAGATGATAAAATGACAACATAACTTATTAGCGTAGCATCACTCTTCTATTATTTTTACTTTTCATAGAATGCAGAAATAAATGACAAATTATTGTAAGGGCAGTTAATTACTGTTAAATATTTTTGATCAGCTATAAAACCAAAGTCTATTTTTACAGGGATGTAAATTATACCAGCCAGGTCACTAGGATTTTGTCTGAAAACCAGGATTGTCTCAATCAAACTAAGAAGTCTCGCAAGCCTTGATTTAATCAAAGCTTGTATCAACTTGCATCAGAATAAATTTTAGAATTTTGATTTATCCTCTCAATTGTATGATTTTTATCATTTGAATAAAGCAAAACAATTTAAGAAATAAATGACAAAAAATTCTAAGGAATATAAAACTAAATATTATAAGTGTTATAACTTCTATATATTTACAAACTAAGAAAGAATATAATTGTAAATTCAATTTCTCTACAGATATAGGAACATAATAAAATAATTTCTTTAGCTACTAAATATATTACTTTTATAAATGCACTTCAAAGTATGAATGTTTAAAAACAAATCTCAACACATATTAAGTTTAAAAAATGCGTAAGATAAAAAAAATTAGATACAAAAAGGGTAATTATTACTAAACAGAGTATAACTCGTTTAACATAATAAATTTATATAAATCTAATAAAAATTTACATAATATTTATATACATGAGATAGCCTCAATTATTTATGCCAATAGTAAAACTGAAATAAGAGTATTTTAAATGTTAGTTAACATCTTGAAAAATTCAGTTCACTCTTAATATTAGTAGTACCAATCTTATGGACACACATATTACCATAAAAATCATTCAAAAAGAATTATTAAGTTGATTTCCTTTTATGACCTAAAGGATTCTAATATTTTTTCGTCCACAGAGCCAATTATTCGCTCAATACAAGTATCATGTATCTTCAACTTTTTAGAAACTGTGTGATTCATTGAAACTGAAAATCTCATGAGGTTAACTGGATTTAATTGAATTCTAAAGCAACAAAAGAGTTTAAAGATTACTTAAAAATTCATACCTACTAAGATAAGTAGCAATATTTTCTTTAATTACTTATAAAATTCATGCAAAGAAAAAATAATTTGAATAAAACAAAATGTTACAGCCTTCTTAATTTAAAAGCTAATTAGATTAAATTCAATTTCCCTAAAAATTCCACCATAATAATAATATTACAAAACAATTGAATTGTCAATTTTCAATATTAAATAATGGGATCCATTTAAAGCTGAAATAAATACTTTTATGTATCTGAGAGCAAAATTATGAAAATTAAACTAATAAAAATGTTTTACATTTATGAATTTTCAAATTAAAAATAGAACTATAGATCATGAATAGTGTTAATACAAAGAGGCTTTTACAAAGTCTATTTAATAATAAAAAAACTTTTAAAACAATTCAATGCATATTATTAAAAAATGTAATATAAAAAGAACTCACATCACTTAATTGATTATTTTTTGCCTCTTCCACAGCTCTGTTCTTTAATCGTTCCTGAACTTCTTTACGGCTGCCTTCAACTAAAGGAAAATCAGAATTTTAAAATAATAAAGAAAGTCAAAATATATTATAAATTCTTTGGGAAAAAATAACTGATACAATTCTTGTTACTCGTTAACATAATTATAATTACTAAACAACACTAATATTAACAATATCATTGTATTGTTAACTTACACACTTATAATTTTTATTATCTTATATCTTATTGTCACAGAAAAATTCAATATAAAAATTTGAATAGAAATAGTAAATCATAAATACATTTTATAAAAATAATAAATAGAATAAATATTCAAATATATTATTTTTAAAAACAAAATGTTTAAATTGCAAAAGTTGTTTAAACACTAAAAAGATGTACTGATATATATATATATATATATATATATTGTGTGTTTGCAATCAAGTTATCAAGTTATGAATACTAATATTCCTTCTATGCAGAATGCCCAGCACTAATCACATCCAATAGTTGACAAATAAGATCAAATTCATACAACATATTTTGTTCATTTTTGTATAACTTTTCATTAAACATTCATTTTCTCAACAATTTTACAACTATACACAACAATGAATATATTAACACTGAATTTAAAGTCAATATTGATGGGGACTTCATAACATATTTTAAGAAATATGATGTACATGCTTCCATATATAATAATGTAAAACTTGGCTTGAAAGTTCTAGTGTAAAGATATTCAAAACCTCAAAATATCATGAAGAAATGAATTAAGCAAATAAGTGTCATTAATTGTGCTCATTAGCAGAAACTCATTAAAATAAATGAATGAAAATTAAATAATAAATTGAATTATTATTTTAATTAAAATTTATTCACAGTTTTAATAAATTCTAAGAATTGTAAATTTTGGTTTCAAAATATCATTTTGCATTAAAAAAATAGACGTTTATATTATAATATACATTAAGATGCAATATATTTACATATCAAAATATAATTTATCCAAAGTATCAATATTAAAAGTGTCCAATAATTATTTTCCCATCCAATTTTTATAGATATTTGATTTCAATAGCAAAAATTGTTTAAGTTAAGATATATATAGTACAAAAATCTATAAATTAAAAAAAATATTTTTGGGAACATTACAAAATGTAGTTACAAAATTTTGTTAATTTTATTTGTTTTTTTAATTCTTATGCTTTGATATGTCGTATTAGCTAAATAATCCTCAATAATAATCATAAAGAATTAAAAATAATTAATGTTGCATAGATATAATTAAGTAAGGAATGAAGCAATGGATTTTTTAAAGCAGTCATCATTTTTGTAGAATATCAGATAATTACTAAACCACAAAGATAAAACTGTTTTACTTTCAGTTAAATTAAAATCGAATTCAATTTCTTTTATTTTACATAACATAATATTAAATTTCAACTTTTAACACAATCGAAATTGTTGTAAAAGTTAATAAAATTGCTATAAAAAAATTAGTATAAGGTATTTACAAAATAATATGATGCTGAATTACATTATATACACTCTTCTTTTGCAATAAAAACATATTTTAACTGTAAACATTGATTAATAAATTTTGATCTCACACTGATAATTTTTGTTATATTAATTTAAGAAACTTTAATTTATATAATAGAAGGCTAGGAAATAGTGCAATTTTCACATGCGATAATATCATTAGAATTCTACTTATCAACTTCAACAGATTTTAATTTTCCTAAATGCTACATAACTTTACACAATAACTAATTTTTAATCCATAATTTAGTAAAATTGACTTTTTTAAAACTTCTTAACTATTCTTGCTTTCCAATTTTCAAATGTAATTTATAACATAATAAGAATAGACACTTGATTTGGAACTGAATAGTATATCATTGTATATTCTCATGAATGTAATTGCTATTCTGTTTGTAAACATAAATTATATTAAGACAAAACAAATCAGTTTATTTTCCATAAAATTAGATACATAAACTTCCAATAAATACAAAAATAAAAATTTGGTATAAAATATATGTTCATATATAGTTAACACATTGATTCTATATGAACACTTACATATTTATATGATTTTATTGTAAGCATAAAATGTTAAAAATGAAACAAAAGTAATTAAAATGGAAAAATTTGTGATGTTATTGATAACATAAATAAAAAAATAATAAATATTCAATTAGTTGCTCTTGCTTTGCAAGTTAAGACAAACTGACTTTAAAGTATACCATATCATTTGAATTTTCAAAAAATATTTATATATATATTTTTTTTGTTTTTCTCTATTAATAGTTGAAAAATTAATTTGATTGGGATAAACAGTTTATAGTAGATTTTAAACTATTACATTTATTGCAGGTTCAATTTCTCAAATATGTGGATTTCAGTTTGGTTTCTACCCTTCACTGGAATTTTTAAGCTTAAAATTGATAATTGAATCCACAAATTAGCAAACTAAAAGTCAAAGCAACAAATCAAAATTAAAAAAAAAAAAAAAAAAAAAAAAAAAAAAAAAAAAATATAAGATTGATTATATTAATTTGAAATAATTTCAATCAATTATGATTTAATGTAGGTATTAGGTTTAGAATACAGAATTTGTTTGTAAATGTAATACAGAATTTGTTTGTAACTGTAACCACAATTAAATATGACAATTTAAGAAAACAATTTTGCGATAAAAATTAAAACAAGATCTACGATCAAAAATAACAAAAAAATAACGTTTAAGCTATTCTTTTATTTACTGAAATCTTATTAATAAAAATATTACTCTGGACTATATATACTCTGGACTAAAATATTATTATTACTCTGGATTATTACCATTCTCACTAAATAATCAGATATTGTAAGGGGAAAATATTGGTTCTCATTTTAAATTATTATTAGAAAAAAAATTATTATAGTTTTACCAATATAAATGTTAAATAGCTAATGAAATTTCACACAAAGATGATTCATGTGAAGTAAAACGAATGTATCAATACAGAATGATATATATTAGACTTGTAAATAGATTAAAATGAAACAGATGATATTGATATAATTATTAAAGACTTTTTAACCTAAATGTTACAATAGTTACTCACAAAATTAACTATAGAACCATGACATTTAAAATGGAAATAATTTGCTAGAACAAAGTAATTACAATAGCTTAGCTAGTACATGTTAGTTAAACATAAAAAATAAATATTTCCTAAAAAATAACAATGAATTTTTTAATACGATATTATATTAATAAAATGCATTACTAAGAGCATAAGGGAGCCTGAAAAATAAACTATTATTGTATTTGAAAAGAAAGTATAATTTAATTAAAATTACCATAATAAATAAAAGAATTTGGTTCTGTTGCATTGTATTCTAGTTCTGCCTCAGCCGCCTTAATTTCACCAGGAATGAAATTTCCCCCAATATTTGAGTCAGCTAAGGACTAAAAATAAAATTATTTACAATTGCAATATTGCTTTGAAGAAAAATAAAACTTATTTCAACTTTATTATCACTACCTATTCAAGGCAATTAATTTATTTTATAATCTTTATTATATATTTACATGAAAATATTTATTAAACAATCTTTTCCTTTTAAGAAATTCTACAACACTTATTTAAAATATATGAATTTAGTTATACCCTCATTAAAAATAAACAATATTAACAGTATCCTTACTCCAGCAATTGTATCAGCCAAATTACCAAACTGGTTAAGGACAACTTTCTTATTTTCAGGATGTGGAACATCAGTACTATTAATAATTTCATACATATTTTCGATTCCTTTCATTATCTTTAACTACAAGAAAAGGAAAACAGTAAAATAAATTAATTTGATTGATATAAAAGTGAAATAAATATGTATTTAAACTAAATATTTACTCCTTAATATTTTAAGACAAAAACTTAAGATTATATTAAAATATGTTAGTTTAAAAAAATCACTTTCTCCTGTAACTTAAAATAGATTCTGAACTCTTACAAACATTCATATCTAAAGTGAAAATCTAATTTAAAACCTATTAAAGTTAAAAGTCTAAAGCATTTACTATCATTAAACAGATCCAAGTACAATTATGATAATAGTACCCATGAATTGCTGAACCAAATGTTAGAACACTAAATATTCAACTGCCAGCTGGGCATGTAAATTATTTAAAATTTTTTTAAATAATTGTGAAAAAGTAAATACTATTTCTAGACTTAAAAGTAAAGCAATTTTAAGTATTAATAAGAAGAAAATGTAATAATTTTGCAATAAATAATTGGCATCTGACATATTTTGATAAGACAAAAACTATTTTTATAAAAAAGAAACATTTTTATTTCCTCACTGATATCTAATATATAAATATTTAAAACTTCGAAGTGCGTATAGTTCAAGAGTAGAAAAATATTTTCAAAAAGGAAAATCATACACATAAGACAACATAAACAAAATGTGACATACTTTTCCAACCATATCAGTGGGACCATCTTCAGCTACAGCACTGATCGCCCCACCAAATATTTCAGCATCAGGTAAGGCCTCCATTGGCAATCTCAATAATCTTGATAATTCTCGGTTTTTTATCTGAAAAAGAAATAGAAAAAAAGGTTGATAAAATAAAATACAATAAACTGCAAATATCCTATAGGTCCTATGTCTAACATATAAAATAAAGATTTGTAGTCAAATATTTATATTTTCCATTTTGTATCATGAGATATCCAAATATGTTCTTTATGCAATTTAAAAGCCGAACTTATAGAAAAAAATAATAGTTAATCGATTTCCATTCGGGCATGTTTGAGGAATTTAGAAATATATTAGCAAAATGTTTAACAGATAAACATAAAATCTTGTTCAATTGATCAATTATTATTTTAAGTTTCCATTTAATACTTTGAACCAATATTATTTTTCAGCCATTATAATTGATCATGATTCTTTTAAAAAAAATTTTGCATAAACTAGAGGAAAACAATTTAAATTATAATGCCTTTAAAAGTACTTTCTAAGTAATGAACAATTCAGAAAATCTAAAATTCAAAATAAAGACCAAATACAATTACTTAGTAAAACAATAACTAAATACTTATCAAAGATATAGATAAAGGCAATAAATAACATACAAGAATAAAAATTTTTCAAAAATTCTGTCAACATGGCAGTATTTTCATCTTATATATTTTAAAACTTATGCATTTTGAAATGAGATATACTCGTTATTCTCTCAACAAGAATAGTAAATAACAGTTAAATAACGTAAAACTACTATAATGTAAAATTATATTAAAAAATTGTAAAATTACTATAATTATTATTAATTATTATTATTGTAAAATTACTATAATGTATTACTGTAAAATTACTCCACTGTTATCTTTTAAATAGTTTTGTTATAATGCAATATTTTTCAGTTCTGTTACATTACATTGTTACAACATAAAGAGGTAATCAAAAACATTTATTTCCAACAAAAGTATAATAAAGGAGAAGAGTTAAAAAGAAATAATTAAAATGATAAAATTCATTTTTTATTCGAATTTATTGAATTTCAAAAATTATAATATATATACTGACGATAAATATAATTCGAAAAGTAGAAATTACTAGAAAGCAAATAAACTTTGCAAATTTGTAAAAAAAGAAAAAAACTAATATTTTAAACAAATGAGAAAACTATTCAGTTGAATATAAAGGTTCTTAACTTTTTATGGAATAAAATTAAATCAGAGAAATACATATGCACCAAAACAACTTTATCATCAATGCAAAATGCATAAAATGTAAAACATAAAATGCACTAAATAATTTCCTGAAAAATAATGTGAACATTACTAGAATAAAATTCATCTGAACTTTCAAAGCCATTTTTCCCCTTCTTTAGATAAGAGAAAATTTAAAAATTCCAATTTGAAGTTTTATTTAAAAGCATTATAAAAATAAGTTATAAATTTGAATTAAATAAAAAATTTTAAAAAAATATATAAAAATCAGATAAAGAATAAAATTTAAGAGATTACAATTAAATTAGATAATTTAAACTAATTTATACCTTTAAATAAGCAGCAATGTATCACACAATTGAATAATAAAATGGTTGTAATGCCAATGGTAATGAAAAAAGCAAGTAGTATTTGATCCAAATAAATTTATATTTAAATTATTTCAGATTGTAAAACAAGCCTAATGATTACTTACAGGAGCATTTGACTTTATCTATTTGCTTCATAATATAAACAATGAAAATGAACCTTTATCATCTCTTATGGGCTACAGATTTTGTTCTAAGTTCATAATTCCATTTCTAGATTAAAGACATATAATGGTGTTTTCCTAGTTTTATTTGTAATTTTTTTTCCAAATAGTGATAAATTATTAAAATGCAATTTAATACTTTTGATATAATGGGAACATACATTTTTTAGAAATCTATAAGTTATAAAAAAAATAGTTAAAATGGAGTATATAGTTAAAATTGAGTATCAAATCCTAAATATCCAGATTTAAAAAGAAATTCATTCCAGAGTTGATAATTCACCCAAGAGTTCTCAATAAATGAGAAAAGAAAAAGAAATGTCTTAAAAATCATTAGTCATATATTTTAGTATTAAATATTTATTCAGATTAAAAAATTTAATATGAGAAACTGAATTTTAAATCTACAAGTACATTTTTCATTATGGCAACAACTAATACCAAATTTCAAACAATTTAATGAGGGCAAGTATAAATTGATGAGATTAATGATAAAGCACAGAAACATCTTCAGTAGTATATTTAGTGTCCTCACATTAACGTAAATTAGGCAGTCTATTTTAGAGATGAAAGTTATTACTCAGATGATCCACTCAAATATTTACCTAAACAAGAGAACAAGTAACATAAAAGAACAGGAATTACTACTTTAAATATTACTTGAGCGTAGTATTTTTAAAATTTTACATGAAACAAGTTGTAATTCAAGCCGACAGAGATAATTCTAACATACTTAAGTTTTCATATTGTTCTAAAAGTCTTAAATTTGTAAAAGAAATAAAATATAAAAAATAGACAGAATATTAAAATTTTGTAAAATTAAAGTTAAATATATCTAAAATAAAAAACTGTAGTTTTTTTATTTATCTATAAAATTTAAATATTGTTAATGACAACTAATTAATGAAAATGATTATAAAAAATTAATTAAAAAACTAATAATTTAAACTAAAGTAAAATACAATGCACAATTTTACAAATGAAACACTTCTCAACTTTAAGCAATAATAATTATTCACCATGGCATTTCTGTTCATTTGTTTCTCTAATTTTTCTCTTAGAATCTCCCTTATTTCCTCCTTTGCTTGAGGAGTGTAATAACTACTGTCTATCCCTTCTTGATTAATATAGTCTTCCCAAAGCAAGTAAATTGCCGATTCACTAACATCATCTAAATTATAAATATTTTAATTAGAATTAAATATCAGCAATGCCTAAATCCTAAAATGTTAACAATTAAACTAATTATAAATTTTGTATAAACGATTATAAATACAAAAAATTTACATTTAACTTGATAATTTATAATATAATCAACATAAATATGAAAGAAAAATTCTAATATATAAAAATACAAGGTAAAGTAAAAATTAAGTTTGCACAATATAATGTATTAGGAATTCTATTAACTAAAAATCAGGAACGGAATAGTAAAGCAGTGCACTAGGATTGATAATAGGAAATTAAAAATATGTTGATATTATGAAACAAAATTAAGATAACATTAAATAAGAATGAGTTAGAAAATATTCAATATAAATTAAATTTGGTTGACCTTTTTTGATCTTTTTGATATATTTAAAAATTTTAGTAAAAAAAATTTGATAGAATAATTTTAACCATTAATTTTTGCTAATTATACCAAATAAGCAAACAAATTAATATTGTGTAAATGTAACAAAATATGTATAGTACTAAAATATTCATAAAATTATATTTCACATTTTAATCCATAAAGCAAAACACAATACAATTATAAAAATATTAAAAAACATCTCTATAGGTATAGCATCGATCTATAGGTATTCCTTAAAAATAATTAATTCACATAAGAAAAAACTAATAACAGAGAAGTATCACAATTTTACATCAATAATACAGTACTTTTCTTTTTCATTAACTAAGAACATTCACAAATTTTTAAAATGTGTTTGTATAAAATTTTAATATGTTTCTGTTATAAGGTTTTCAAAAGAAAATAAATAAAAATGAAAATTAAACATCGCATAAATATAAGCTAAACATAACATTAAAAAATGTGAAAAACTTAAAATGATACAAATTTTATAGTCAATTGTTTATTTCTTAAAAATTAAATTATCTAATTGAAACACTTAAATTTCAGCTTTGTGCAATATATTTCCCTTTAAGTTTTCACAAAATAATAACAATAGATAAATAATGAATAAAACTAAATATGAATGCAAATGGAATATAAATCTAGGATAAATATAAGAAAGAGATGCTGAATTTCTATTCTTCATAGTTCATACACCTATGATATAAAATAATAATACATTTTTATAAAAATAAAAATCAATTTTTAATAATAAGCAATAAACAGTTTTACTATTCATTATTAATATCATTATTAAACAAATGGAATTTTATTGAAACAAAGGTTTTAAAAACAGTGTATAGGAGAAAAAAATCAGAATTATGACAAAATATTAATTTTATAAGGAATAATAAAATAGCTTTAAAACATGTACTAAAATAAGTTCAAAATTTAAAAATACCTAATTAAAAACTAGGAAATTAAGTTTTTAAAA